>NJDD01001449.1:123994-195675 GCA_002245505.1 Calephelis nemesis | reverse complement strand
ATAATTTTATACTATTACTATACGATATTTTTAACTAATAAATTGATAATTTGAATAACAGTCATAGTCAAAAATACTAGCACAACTGAAAACAAATCAGTTTTCTTGCTGACACATTGTTATATTTTGAGTCAACTCATTTATGAATAAAGACAAGATTCTACATAAGTCAGTCTTAGTATCTAATAATTCGTATTGCCACATCATCCCGATCACGTATACTGCCATACATTAGTATAGGTCAGTATTAGTGATCAACTAATATGTTAATTGTATTGTTTCAATCACGTATATTGCCAGAACTCTGCATAGTTCAGTATTAGGGCACAACAAATACGTTTATTGTATAATTTCAATCATATATACTGTTATAACTCTGTATAAAGCAATATTAGTGATAAATAAATATTGTATTAATTCAATCACATACACCGTCATAACTCTGTATAAGTCAATATTAGGGCGCAACAAATAATTTTATTGCGTTTTTTCAATCATATATACTGGCATTACTAGACAAGCTTCAGTTTAGTTGCAGAAAAAGAAAACAAATTTTACTTACCTCGGTAACAAAAACTGTCTTGAGTCGATACACTTCACTTTTACCGAATAACCTACGTATGACCACCGCGCGCAAGTCGTAACATGACACTGTTTAATGTTTATGTTCGCCGCGACACAACTTTCGGTAAACAGTATAACGACTCTAGTGCCATCTAGGGACAAATAATAGAACTACGTCTAAGACGTTTTGTGAGCATAAAGTATGTGATATTCTGATAAGAATGGTACTATTAAAGTTATTTGTCATTTTATCGAGTTATGACGTTATTTGTGCGGATGTGCGATATGTCATTGAATATCTCATAAATGTTTGAGCCGATTTTAATGAACTCTTTCAAGTGGTGGTGGTTATCTGGGTGAAATAAATTCAATACTGGTTCCGACAGGCGATGTTGTGGTCAGTATGCCTGAGATAATTTTAACCTAATTTGTTTACAGTATTTTGATGATATTCTGTAGTTCAGGTGAGAATTACTCGAATAAGTAAAAACAATTCAATTTGATAAGTACATAATGTCATTTATATCAGGTATCCGCAAGATAATAAAATAAAAAATCTAATTTGGTTTAAAGAAACTAGACGAGAGAATTGGTTTCCGAATTCCAAATAAAGTGTATCAAATCACAATATTTTGCAGAAGATTGTTTTATACACTTTACGCCACTGCTGCTTCATGACAATGCTAGACTACATACTGCACAACAGACGACTTCTCAATTAGAAGAGCATCAATTGGAATGTAAAAAGCATCCACCTGAACCTAACTACAACAGATTACTATTTTTTCAAATTTGAACAACGTTTAACAAAAGAAAAAAAATCAATTTCGAAGGGGCAGTCCAAACCACGTTCAAAGATTTTATTGATTCCCGTTCGAATGTTTTTTTTAGTATATGGATCAATTAATTGCCTATGAGATTGCAAATATGCATAGGAAACAGTGGTTCGTGCTTTAATTAAACAAATATATTACATTAAATTTATTCGACTTATGTTCCTCCCCTACAAAACGCCAATTTCATATGTAAGGACCTAATTTATTCAAGTACGGATATTATTCTCAACCGCAAAAATTTGTAACCTTGAGACGTTAAGTTGCATAGCTACGACGTGACGTGCAATAACAAAATGCGAAATAATCCGTTATAATGCCGCACTATATAAAATAAAAGTAAGCATAAAATAAAATATATTGTTTGTATTAAATATGTCTCATCCCTAATCTAACAATTCTGTTTATGAATGTGACGTGTTGTCATTGCAAGGGCCAATAAGAAAGCAGTGCCTCACTTCCCCGCACCTCAGCTATTTGCCAGAATTGTTTCAAAGCAAAATTATAAAGTATAGGCGTCTATTGGGATGTGTGGCCGATGCCTACTTGTAATCGCAGTGAGTACAAGTACCTACTTGTAAACTACAATTTATCTCAGTACTTATTTAGTTTTAATGTTCACCATATTAAAAAATATGACCCCACATAGGTATGAGGTAGTAAATGGGAGTACGACTTTGATAGCTTAATCAAACAGGCATGTCAGAATTTCGTTAACTGTTTTTAATTGAAATAAGTAATCCAGAGTGTTGAGTGTGAATTTTGCACGATTTTATTTTACTACCACGTTTGTTTGGACGATCCAAATGTCTGGAATAATTGATTTGTATCGGCTATCCGCTCAAAGCGCTGATAATAACTCAATACATTTAGATCACTAAACGTAAACATAAAGGTAAATCATTTCAAAAATTCACATTAGGCATTCTGCTCTGGCGATCTTTAAGCTATCTACTAGCTTGTTTTCAAAATGGAATACTTTGTTTGTTATGACGTGTCAGCTTACTTGGGCACATACTTTCGTTCGTTAATATTTAATAACAAAATACTCATTAAGGCCAAAGATCTGTCGTATCATGATTCCAAGTGAATCCTGGTTTTAAATATTTTGGGTAGTATTTTTTCATAATTTTCTGAAGTTTCGTCCAATGCGAACTTATTGAGGGCATTTGGAAGTCGAACTTATTGTCGCTTAAGCCACTTAAAAGATCATCTGTATTTTTATTACTATTTTTGCAATAAACTGTTGTCTCGGTGTGGCTTGTGTGTTGTTCTACAGGCAGAGCCCACCCAATATTCTTTCGTGCCCCACAAGTGGATTTTAGATGTTAGAATATGAATGTGGTGAGGTCCCAAAAGGCGATCGAAGGTTAAACAAGGTGCTGCCATCTTAATTTGGTACTAGATGGTAAACAATCTGGGTCAACTTGCCGGGATCTGAGGCCGGGATTTATCATACAGATGTAGGATGAACATTTTGACAGTGCGAGCCATATGGACTCATCTTGCCAACATTTTACATGGAAATATTTTTACTGGGATTCTATATTTCTAAATAATCTATGTGATGTGTCAGATTCAGATGTCATGTGTAAATGACGTTTATGTATGATATTGATAATTTGCAATTGAGTGTAGATTTGTGTAAATTGCAGTTGCCTGTTGTTTTGTTTGATAACTAACTATTTTGAAATCCCACTTACACAAACGCTATCTCAATTTATCACATGCCCTGTGATTTCAATTAAAAGCAATGGATTCATATGAAAGTGTTATACTTGTCAAAAACGAGGTTTTCGTGTTCAAAATTCCTCCAAGAACTACAAACAGAGGATATAGGTCTGTTGTTTGAGATTCTGAATCATAATTACGTTTAAATCGAAAGCTGTAGTTATATTTTGAATTTAATTTTAGGGCAGCTGATTGGAATTTGCAGGAACCGCAATGGACGGGGCGTATGCGCCTCGTTGCGAAAGGCGATGAGCTGATAATGAAACTCGAAGATAAAACATCTGGAGAGCTATTTGCGAAGTGTCCGATAGATAAATACCCTGGGGTAGCTCTCGAATCTGTAACAGATAGTTCGCGATATTTTGTTGTCAGAATACAAGATGACAATGGTGAGAAAATCTCAATTACATGTTGTATATAAAATTTCCGCATAGAGAAAGTTTTTTAACCATGGAATAATTAACATTTTTTTGTACTGTCTAATGGGTATAGGCTAAGTTTCCCTACCCATTTGTAAAAAAAATCAATGAACTGTATGTATTGCATCACTATACTCAAGTTTTTTGTATCTTCAGTGTAGGTACAGATGTATCTGTCATTGTGAAGTATAATAATGCTAGTCTTAAAAGTATTAATTAAATAGTGTGGTGGTCTGGTTCCTGATATTGGCTAAATAAGTAGTGAAAAATGATTGAAAGCCATAATTATAAAAGAAGAAGTAGAAGTATTAAATATTTATTTCTAAATGTATATTATGACTTGTTAAAATGAAATAATAAAAATACTATGCATGTGGTGTAGTAATTTTATTGACAATATTTTTAAAATAACAAGGTTTTGAACTTTTTGACCACTTTAGCATTGAATTGTTTTTGGGCTAATAAAGGTAAGATTGATTTTGCAAAATATGATCAACTTTAGCCATGTATATTTTATGCAGGTCGAAGTGCTTATATTGGGTTAGGATTTGGAGACAGATCAGACTCTTTTGATCTGAATGTAGCTCTACAGGATCATTTTAAATGGCTACGTAAAGAACAAGAAGGAGAACAAGGAGAACAACAGCAATTGGATTTAAGTTTTAAAGATGGAGAAACAATCAAAATAAATATGAAGATTACAGTATGTTTTATTAATTCAATAATAGTAGTGCATGATTATAATTTTTTTTAAAACTACATCCATAACTATGGGACAATTTTGAACATTTGAAAATCAAAATATATGGCAAAATATTATGTGCTCTACAATTCGTACGAATCAACTGTGGACTCAGCTGGAATACAACCCCTCTACCACTGCCCTATGTGTCACCCCACATTTGCCTAGCGCTTAGTAGTGGTAGCTTTGTTACCTTTATCAAACTGATGTTTTATCAACAAAATATTAAAATGATGAATGAAGTGCACAGTTAATTTGTACAGATTGTACGTATTGTGCACTGATGAGTAATATTTGCATTATTTACCTGTAATTATTGTAGAGAGAAGAGGTTTTTTATAACAATCAACTCTGAATGCTCTGAACTTATTATTTACCTTATTAAGATGCCATGTTTAATGTGTACATTTTATTTTTGGTTTACAAGTGGACATTAACTTTTCTGTCAATCAGTAGGTCATTTATATTAATTAAGTATGTATTATAATATAATACTAGGTATACTTTAAATCACATTGTATATTTAATCAGTTCAGTATAAAAAATATAATTATAAATACATTTATAAATGGTTATTGTTATATATCTTCTTTTATGGGATACGTGCAGATTGGGGCACACAGAAATATCTGTGCTGCTTACAATACAATACAATAACTCTTTATTGTGCACCAAAATATTACAATATGAGGATGAGCTGCAACAAATTTTCACATTGTTTCAAAAAAGACAATATTATATTCTAATAAGAGTTCGTAGATTTTTTAATTAGGATTTTTTTTTATGATATTGGAAGGCAAACAAGCAGACGGATTTGCTGATGGTAAGAAATTCCCGCCGCCTAGAGATACCAAAGGTGGTAATGGTGCGTTGCCAACCTGAGGCCGGGATGTTAGGCCTTGAGCAAAAGTAAGTTTACCGGCTACCTTACCCTCCGAACCGGAACACGTCATGACGTTATGGCGGCAGGAATAGGTAAGGTGGTGGTACCAATCCGGGTGAGTCGCTGCGAAACTCTACCACCTAATGGATATTTTTAATAACACAATTCACACATTGAGATTTTGTTTAAACATCACGTGGATGTGGAAACTAGACAAAAGAATTTATTGTGATTTTGTCCAATGTGCATATTCTATAAAAAAAAACGAATTACAAAAAAACATTTAGTGGCTATTTGTTATATTGAAACAGACTGAAAAAAGTTCTTTAAGATAATCTAAGTAACCAAAGTTGATTTGTTAGTTATCAGACACAATACAAGGTTTAATAAAAAGGTTTAATTTATGATAATACCGAAAAGTATTTATGTATTTCAAATTAGAAATCACATACCCAAACATTAATATTCAAATTGCATTTTTATGAACAAGCTGTAGAACATAAATACTGATTAAATGGTAAGAAAGGAATTAAAATTTCACCACAGGATTTGAATCCTCAGTAGCTCAAATGATTACTGTGTAGGTTATTTTAAGACAATAACATGCAGGTTCAAATCCTGTCAGAGATTTTTTTCTTTCTTTAAAATTTGTAGAAATTTATCAAAAGTACAGTGAACATGCTAAAATTAAAATATCTCGGAATAAAATGAAGGTCCAAAACACACACAAAAAGACTGACTGAGAAAATCACATGTTTTAATAAAATTTCAGTTCTCTCATTATTGTTTTTTATGTTTAGAAGAAAGATGGAAGTGAAGGAAACAAGCCTCGGCGACTTGGTCCAGTTGCTGGTGGTGGGCTCTTGCCTCCGCCTCCAGGTGGTTCCAAGTTACCACCTCCACCCTCACCACAACACGCTGTGGCACCGCCGGTTGGAACACCTGCAGCTCCATCCACAGAATGGGGAGACTTTAATTCTGCCAGGTTTGTATACAATTATAACATTGCCTTAGCTGTATTTTCCTTTTTTTATTAAAAGATATTTGAAATAACTGTTTCCTTAGTACTGTAAGGGTGGATTGAAAAGTTTTTTTTTTTGACCGTTGAAAAAAATGATTCTACCGTAGAGTTAAAATATGAGTCTACTTCTGTTTTGATCTCGTAAAAAAAACACATTCATCTAAAGTATTGAGTTGTAAGCGAAATTTCCTTCAAAATGATTTTTTTTCATTGAATGTCTTTAGAGATTTCATAGTTTTAAAAAAGTTCGCAACAAATTAATGAAGTATGTCCGTAAACAATGTGATGTTAAATGCGGTTAGTTGTTGGCCGGCACGAAGGTGTCACTTAAAATTTCACACATATTGTATTCAATAATAAAATTTATCTGCTTAATTGCCATTCCATATCATAAAAAATATTGATCAGAATCAACAAAGTTTTTATATTATAATATCTGACCACCTCATTATCATATCATACACCCTTAAACTCCACCTACTTACCATGTGGCGAGGGATAAAACTCCTGATGAGGGCAGGCATTTGTGTGATAAACATTAGGCATCTATTTAAGTATTACTGTGTATTAAATACTGTCGACTATCCATAACATAAGCACATAATTTCCTAACTTTGGTGTTAGGTTACTTTATGTAATTTGTCAAGTGTTATATTTTACTTAATATGATGTACCTACTAAAAAACTGATTTGTCCGTTACTGTTATCGCTAATGACTAAAAAAAGTAAAAATTAATAACAGTTTAAAAGACGAACTAAGTCACTTTTACATCTAGCTGAACCTAAAAATGAAAAAAAATGTATACTTAAGTTAAAAAAAAGTGGCCTCTATGGTCTAGTGGTTTAGGTGTTGGACTTGACTGCATGACGTCCCGGGTTCGAATCCCGGGTCCGGCAACAATAAGAAAATTTGGTTTTTCCAATTTTCTAATAAAAAAAATATTGCTCGGGATTGGATATGTGCCCAGTTGGCGATAGGCTTGCCACCTATCACATTGTGGGACTTAGTATCTTCGGCTAGTCGTGACTCTTGGGTGCCTTGGTTGTGCCTCTGCCTACCGCTCCGTGCGTGAAGATAAGTTCAAATAAAAAAATTGGGTGATTAAGAATATTTTATCATACAGGTTTAATTATTTTAAAAATATTTGACAGAGATGAGACACAATAAACTTTTAAATTATTATTATTATTCACTAGCTTGTCTTGTTGTTGTAGTATGAAGAGATAATGGATTTCGCAAACCACGTCTCTCATATTCATCAATAAACTGATTTGTCTATTTTTTTCTTCTACATATGAGTAATTTGCAATTGAAACCGCGATATCACGTTTTTTAAACCCAGTTGAATGTTTTAATTAATTCAAACAAAAATATCGTTTACAAGGTCAAAACGGACTTTGTAATGTATATGATGTGTGATCTGGTTTATGTGCATGCAACTCTGGATAATAGATTAAAGGTGTAAATTTTAAATAATTAGTTTATGTGCAGTGAAACTTATTATGCCATCTGATTACACAAAAATTGTTCTTTCTCGATTTCTCTGGTATCCCTGGTATCATCTAATCCAGACCTGGTGGTAATGGCACCATCTCGAACTGCGTTTTTAGATAAAAAAAAGAATTTTAAAAATCCGTTTACAGATGTTAAAAAAACCCATAAACATTTTTAAAATAAAACAAGTGGTTACCTGCCTCTTTGATGAGATGAGATGTCTTTCAAGATAGAACTTGATTATATATTTTTTCTTAGTCGCTTAAAAACTCTTGTTCAACTGAATTATGGACCAATTTAATTGAATTATTCAATTAGGCCACTCCTTTTCGCCTACCACCCATCTATTAAAATAGTTTTATTGTTTCGTGTCTATTACTAGATGAATCAATTTTGATGCTGCTCGTTTTATTTGAAAGCTATTACTTTCCGATACATGTTTACACCGTATTTTCACGCTCGTATTCCCAAAAACGTAGACAGAGGTAAAATCAATGCAACCCACAACAAGCCTAAAACACGAATTCCTGAATTGTGAGCTGTGGCAAATCTTACGCCAACGGTGGTAAGCGGTCACATTGCCAATCTCGGGCAACGTTGTTTTATTAGAAGATTAAAAAAGCACGTTGTTGTCCGTCCTGGTTATCAAATGAGGGATCTCATGAAGTCTAGTCTAACACCGGATTACTAGACCATAGAGGCGACCCGCTTACTTCGATGAGGTTATAACTTGACAGTCATAGAAAATACTGAACGTTTTTGAGTGAAAATATAAACCCCGTGTTGGTCCGGGCTCCTTTGCAGAATAGACCATCTGTCTTCCTGCCAGGCATCTCATAAAAGGCGAGCATAGGCTTACTGTCACTAACACCGTGACATCTGACTAGGTGGTAGAGTTTCGCAGCGACTCACCCGTATTGGTACCACCGCCTTACCTATTCCTGCCGCCATAACGTCATGAAGTGTTCCGGTTTGGAGGGTAAGTAGCCGGTAAACTTACTTTTGCTCGAGGTCTAACATCCCGGCCTCAGGTTGGCAACGCACCATTACCACTTTTGGTGTCTCTAGGCAGCGTGAATTTCTTACCATCAGAAAATCCGTTTGCTTGTTTGCTTTCCGATATCATAAAAAACTGTACTAAGTATAAGGAAATATAATAAAGTAAAACTTTACGCCTTTCAGTGTTTCAAGTCAAGCAACCAAGCCGACGACGCCAGCATCTCAACAAAACTGGGTACAATTCTAAACTGAGCTAAGTAAATTCAACTCACAGCCCTCAATATACCAAGAAGCGTTTATTGTTACAAGATTTTGTCAACAAAGAGTATTATTATAAATAATTCTCTAAGCAGGGTTCATGCTGTTCAGCTAAAACCTGTGTTCATTAAGTTAAAAATTAGATAAGCTATTTTTTTATTTTTCTCAACACACACACATTTTTTATTTTTTTAAAAACGCAGATACTCTTGTTTTTATACAAAAGTACCATTAAAAGTGTATTTCATAGTGTGTCCCAATATTCCGGTCATTAATATTCTGTTCGACTCTAACAAAATAGTTAGACAGTTGTGAATGTTAAATAATAAAAAAGTATGTTCATAGTAAAGAAAGTTATATGTATTTTTGTCTATGTAAATCTTAGTTGTGGCTATTAGGATACAATTCCATGAGCAATAATGTAGAGTTTGTAATATTTAAAAGTATCCCAAGCATGAATATCTATCGACTATCCTAAAGTTATTGGCAGTTTAATAAGTCAGAAGCTCCACAAGTTTAACATCACTAATTCAATCGAGCTCGATTAGAAATCGAAAACGTAATTGTAGTTCTGAGTCGGGATTTTTAATATTTTTCTTATGATATGTTATTTTTTAAGTGTCAATGACTAGCTTACATTGTGGTTAGATTAATTGATGCGTTTTTTTATTTATCTATCAAATGGTTATATATTGAAAATGTACGCAAAATGCATTTGTACGAATTTATTACTTTGTTCGAGTTTAATACACGCGCGTAATTTCTTTATGTGTATTTTCGATTCTGATTTTATTAGTCGATAAATGTTCGTGGTATGCAGTACTATTATGGTTAAGAAAGTATATTTAGTCGGATTCTCATATTATTCTGGCCTGTGCAACATAACTTTTTTTTTTGAATGACTAATTTGTAATATTGTAATCTCGCGATTTTATGCAACTTCACCGAGCTTTGCAACATAACGAGGAACCTTTGGTCAACCTGACGAGTGGTTCAGATTTTGGACTAGTAGTATTTAGTTTGGATTATGTCCTGTTTAGTACATACGTCACACAAAACCTTGTTTTCGTCGAAAATAGAAATTAAAATCCTTCAAAATAATTGTTAATTTGGTTAGAAGTCTCATTAGTGTGATTATTCACTGCAAGGTATGTTTCATCGAAACACGTTTTGGGTTTAAAATTGAAAAGTTTTTTTACATCGATGCTTATAGTGCTAATTGGGTAGGTACGTAAGTACCTAAAAGTTAAATCTAATACTATGGATCGTTTTAATATTTATTCAACTGGCTTATATGCAGCTTCCTTTGTGTTTATTAGCCTGATTCCGCGACTTAAAACCCGCATCATTAAAAATTTAATGTTCTTAATATCTCTGCTTCTTATTCGGTTTTGATGAAATGTTAATTGTGTTGTAAGATAAATCTTTTTTTTTTTCAAACAAAAAAAATCAATTGAAATTGGTCTCTTTGTTAAACAAACAAACGGATAAGAATTAAAAAAAATGTTATTGGGTTTAGGAGTACTCAAATAACATTCCAATTATATTTATGGAACATATGAACACAGCCCTTTTACTGTTTTAAAATATGTATAGATATAAACGGTACAGTTTATGCATGTCCAATGTTCATATCGAAAATGTGTAGGATAATATATTTTGTAAATTAAAAATATTTATGTAACTTAGTCTGGTTAGAAAGATATTCCACAGAAATGGTATAAGAATTCCAATTTCAAAAATTTTATAATGACTGTGTAAATTCAAATTTCAAAACATGACTCAGTTTCTGAAGTAACCACTTGTTCTAAAACATGGCTATGCAGTAAATTACCAAAATAGTGTGTTCAGCAAGAAATCTTATTCAGTACTGCTACAATATCGAACAGTTTGGATATAATGTATTTTTCATTTCAAGTAAATTATTTTTGTAAATCATATAAAATGAGGAATAGAAATTATAGAATTCTATTTCTCTCAGCAACTAAGCGAGCTCTACTGTTTAATGTTTTCTAAATTTTAGAAATCAAAATTCTAACAAAAAATGTTTCGTTATTTGCTAAAATATTATTTTTATATACCTTTTTGATCAATATATCCAGCTTCTTTATTATTATGTAATATAAAAAAAACATTAATATTGAATTCTATGACTGAATAGAAAAAATCTTGATTTTTTTATTTGATGAAAAATAATAAAATCGAATGAAACTTTTTGTTCATGTGTTACAAAAAAGTAATAGGTAATTAGGACATAGCTTCAACCTTAGGTTCAGGGCCATCTCTAAAAGAATCGCATTACGAGAAAATGTGTTTGTTTGTAGTATTTGTATGGAACAAAATCACACGTTCGATCTTCATATCCGTGTATCGTGATAAACGTACTTATGTATATTGTTTATCTACTCATATTAGTTAGCTACGGAATGAGACCACCGTACGTCGAGGGAATCTTTTTTTTTCATGTACCCAAACCTAAAGAGATAAAGTAATATTTTAGTACTCAGTTGGATTTGAAGTTTAATATATAATTTCCTATTAATATTGTACCTATTATATGCATGCTTTAAAATATCAAAAATGTGTTTGTTGGTAAAAAAGTATAAAGTATATTTTCGTAAATAATATTTTGGCAATAAGCAATGCTTAGGCTTCAAGCCAAAGTGTTTTAGAATTTCTCTACTTAAGATGACATTGTTATAAATGATATGTAGCAAGATTTTCCATAGTTATAAATTGTATTCGAGTATAAAAGATATCTGTATATGTTGTATTTTGATAGTTTAAGCTAAGTCTAGTGAATAGGTTGTTTTCGGCTCTACTACTTATCGTTGTAAACTAAGAGCTCGTGACACATTTTCTAGCTATTGTTCGATACGTTCATTCGTTCAACCCGTATATTTCATTATCCACTAAAAATAATTATTATTAAAACGTTGAGAACAATATTTTGCTATACTTTGTGAATAGATGTCAACGGTTTTGAAACGAGTAATTTTAGTAACCGTTTTTTATTTCAATAAGTTGTTGTCAACCAAGAAATTACATGTCAGTAATTTCTTGGTTGGAAACAATTTATTTGTTTGGACATTTAAATTTGCATACCTACTTCGAACATCTTTTTGACTATAATAGTATTTAAAAATGAGTCCATTGTGCATTTTTTGTCGTCAATTATCAGTTCACGTCACTTTGGTTACTCATTGCGAAAATATCGTATTACTAAAATCACTACTTGTCATTTCACTTGGAACCAGTTATTTGGTTACTCGCCCCGTAACTGGTTACTAAAACCAGCAACGTGAATTAATGCCTACTGCGAATTTGTATTTACAAATTAAATTTAATAACCAAACGTATTTAAGCGGTGTTAAGTGACAGAAAAATATGATTGAATAATGAATCCTTATGGTACCAAGTGACCGGTACATCGGAATGTTCTTTACGCGAATAAACAATCTCTTTACATGTTGAAAACGTATAAAATCGTTACCGAAGGTCCGGGGCAAATTAATGTAAGTTACCCGTTTTTTGTGTGCAAGTTGAATCTGCGCAAAAATCCCTAGTTTTTTAATATACACTAAAAACAAAGAATTAATTTTTAGAATTTAAAGTTAGTGGTAGTTATAGGAGCGATGTAATATGCACGTGGTTATTATTATAAAAGTAGCATAGCATCGGGACGGCCACAAACCCAGAAGACTCGGAACTCAGTAAATAAGTTTTCTTTATTAATTATACTAAATACATTGTGTTTATAAATATAAAGAAATAGAAGAATATATTAGAAAGTACAAGACATTATACATAGTTGTCTGTCAATGTTACGAAAAGTACAATTTATAGATATAATTTTAAAATAACAATAATATGAAATTGAACCTGTCATTCTTACTGTATTCAAGCAACTTAAGGTTGCGCTGGGTTTTTAATGCCCGGTTCTTATATTCAAAAATGAATCGTTTTGCTTGCAGTTTTTTAACTAATAGTAAACTCTAACTATGCTCGCTCGTTATTGATTGTTAACTCGAAACAATTTGTGTAACTATAAGCAACGCTACGTTAATTTTAGGCAATGTACCAATGGTTATACTAACGGATTACGGATCGTTGATTATAGAAACCGGGCTTAAATTATGCTTAACAGCCTTTCCAACATAACTTTGATTCAATACACTTCTTATTTCTTTGAGGGTTAAATAGTTGGCAGCTTATTATAGTAACAAAAGCCTATCGTAGAAAGCTGAATAACAGAGCCTTTACCATGAGTTGGTATAGATTACGTTCGGTAAGTTACTTGTCGAAATCTATCACATTTTCGATGTAAAAATGTGTTTCTCTTAGTTACCAATAGAGGCGCTTTTTAAAGTTTTCATACAAATAATTTAGCGAGTATAGTAAACTTGATAAGCCGTAAACTCACGGTAAGGACTCAGGCCTTGGAAATTCGTTACGAGTTCTAAGAGGATTGTTAATATTTAGTGTTTAATATTAATCACATGTCATGGAGAAATCTATGTACATAGACTATAGAGTATATTGTGATATCGACGCGGTCATTGTACAAATGTTTGTTTTTCACAAAGTATAGATCTGTTCGGAATTCACTTTGGTTTATGTACAAATGTAATAAAGTATAAATAGATGATAGTTTTCGTTTTTTTTTAAATTAATTATTTAGTTGCAGAGTTTATCCAGGGTCGGCTTAGCACAGCGTTCTGACCAAATCCTCCATATTTTATAGGGAATTTACAAGTAGGCTTCTTTTCCGATGTTCCTGGAGCGAAGCTTAAGCTTAATTCAACATAGTAGAGCGAGAGCCCGTGGCTGCCAGACCTTCGTCATTTTATAAAAGCTGAAATTTCTTCCATACGTGCGTCTTGTATAGGTACCAACAGTCCCATGTTACCTGGGCAGTGGTTGCTTTGGCAGGTAACAGGTAGCAAAGGTGTATAAAATTCCATCTTATTTTTTTTAATTTATAAAATTTAATTTTTTCACGTTTCATTCGTTGTAATATCAGAATTCACGTTATTCATTACCAGACACTTCGTATGGTTGCAACCCTCTGCCAGACACCCCTAAACTATAATAATTTGTAGTTTTACTTTCGTTATATTATAATAGCTGAATTTTATTTATTACGAAGGTCTGGCAGCCACGGGCTCTTGGACTATAGAATCCGAACCAAGGATAATTTTCATTATCTATGCAACTACAATGTGCCACAGAAATGTATGGAAAATGTACAGCGTAATTTTGAAAGGACCGGCCAAATTTTCATATGAGGGAGTATGGTAATGGTAATGCATTTTAAGTATTGTTGCAAAGCTACGTCGTACCTAGTACGAGTCATGATACTACTATTGGTACTTAACTTATATCTAATGTCCTCTTGGTACACGCTGAAACTATGGCCATGTCGCTTTTTCTGTCTTACGATATGCTTACTATACGTGATATTGAGCATCCAAATTGTTTTAAAACAAAATATCCGCTGTCATATATAGAATCTTCGATAATAATCAGCTAATCAAAATCTGGTTAGGCATCTGGAAGTTATTGTGAAATATAATACTCACTTAGAAAAAATTAGACAATTTATATGACAGCGCTTTGTGAATACGACGTAAACCGTTACCTATTTATGTGTAAGCAGGGGCTTGCAGAGATTTTACTCAAAGTAGACATAGAAATTCTAGCTGAATAAACTTACTAGTTCTAGTTTATTTTCCGACATGTCCTTACCACGAGATGTCATGACCGCCTCGTTGGTCGAGTGGCTTGTGTACACGCCTAAATTATCTGACCAACCGCGAGGCTTAGTGATTGATCATCAAAAGATAAGATACTTAAAACGGGTACAAGTTTAACTAAGCACACTTTTTCAACGAAGGTCTTATAGTTCACTTTCAGCAGCAACTAAAGTATTTTTCTAATTTAAACAGGTACAATACATTGAAACTGATTTGCGCTAAGCAAAGTTTATACAAAAACACAGATACAAAGTAAAAACAATAATTATTTTAACACTGAAGTCTGACGGCAGTAGATGTTGGTACCTCTAAGTCCCGGTCGCTGTGATCTATTTCAAAGATCGTCAGTTTGACTATATATATATCGATAGTGGATCCAGGGGGGTTACCATAAGCTCTTAAAACAGTACTATTTCAACAATACTTATTGTCAGCCGAGAAAGACAACTTTATAACGTATATCATAAAGTTGCTTTTATAGGCAGACATTTAGCAAGATGGAAATAATACTGTTATAAGCATTCATGGTAGGGCCCCTGGACTTTCTACTAAAACGAGGATTAGTGGTGAATTTTCAGATGAAAATGTCAACACCCATATGAAAATATTATTGTCACTCTCACTCATTAATCATATTATTCGTCTAAATGACATCTAAAATTTCACGCACACAAATAAAACTGAAGCACATCTAGTTCGTGCCTTTCCTCACAGTTATACAAACGGTGCCACAAAATAGTTACCTGAATGGTTTAAGGATGGCGTGGATATTAATTGTTTTAGTTATGGAAATTATAAGTATACAAGTTTAATTAAAGTGTTAAGTGCAGTTAAGTGCTTATAAATCACATGCAATGTATGGGGGAATCATATAGCAGGGCTTGTTTGCGTTAAATATGGAACACACGTCAATGTGTGTAAATATAAAATATGATATTAAAATTAAAAAAAATCAATGAGCCTCCGACAAACGATCGATCTCTTCAAAAGTTATGATGCCACAAACAGACACACAACATCTAACTTACAACACCTCTCTTTTTGGTGTGCTTTAGACAAACTGCGAAGATTACGAAACATAAAATCGTAACATTAAAACTAAGATCTATCAGCCACTTCCCAGTATTTTATTAGATCCTTGTCATCAAGTCCTCGTCATCGGGAAATATGAACAGTGTGTTAAGTGTGAGTTTCGCACGTATTTAATTTATTACCGCGTTAACGGTTGGACGATCCAAATGTATGGAATAATTTAGTTGTATCGAATATTCGCTAGAGGCGCTGACGATAACTCCATACATTTAGTTTATTAAACGCAAACGCGATAGCAAGGAATATAAATACTCTAACAAGAGCGCGATAGTGAAGTAAATCGTTTCAGAAAACTCACACTTGTCACACACATATACTTAATTAAGTAAAATTAACAAGTCCAAACTCGATTAGTTTATCAGTAGCCATTCCAGGGCTTCGTCTTCTATCTTCGAGTTCCATTTTCAGACCAGCTCAGTTGTACCAGCATTTGTTAGTGTTTTAATTGTTAGGTCTCATAATGCTTAAAGTGAAATAAATATCCGCGGTGAGTGTAATATTCATGCCAATGGGAACAAATGAGCTGATGACCTTGAACTCTTGGACCGATCTCCATAAACTATAACTATAAGAGCCATCAAGATCACGTCAGCTTTCAAATTAAAAAAATGTATCATAATCTATGCAGAGGCAGCGAAGCCACAGACAGATACACAGACACGTCAAACTTAAAATATCATTGAAGGTTGGTCAGATAATTTAAAAAAAGAAATATCTGAAAATGGTTTAGATATAATTTTTATTTATTTAAAAAATTGCGTCCGGCATATTAGCTACAAGGAAAATGCCTAAAAAATATAATCTGATCAGTCTATAAATGTATATACCTACTTATAGACTAGAGATGCTCTTACTCATAATGTTATTTCCATTATCACAAAAGTAATATCGCAACTTCAAAACGATATGAACCTGATAAAATATTTGAAACGGTTTTAAATATAAATAAATTAAATTCAACATACATGGTCAAATAAAATCTGGGGTCCTTTTCTTTATCTGTGGCCTGCGTGAAGTTTCATCAAAATCAAAGAATGGCATTTCTCTTTCCACAAATTATGAAGACTTATGTACAAGTCTCTTTCGCTTCCCACACAGGCAAATGGAGAAGCGTTGAGAGGCCTTTGTTTAATTGCAGATCCGTAGGCGAGTCCCACGCCCGTGATTAGCTACGCTACTAGGTACTCTTTCGTTTGTGATTCTCTACACAAATTACACACATCAAATTTAACTTTTTTATGTATGACAATTTACAACAAAATAACGAGTTTAATTTCCTGATAGCAATAAATTATAAATTAGCTGTTTGTAATATCCACCGTAAGTGCGGGTAGAGTTGGGTGTAATAGTCTGTCTGACTCTTAGAAAAGATAAAGAGTGTCAGTCGATGTGTGGAACAGCGTCTGCCGAAACGGAAATATATTTATATTTCAGTGAAGTTCCAAAGTAGTTTTGAGTACTAATGCGTTCTTCATGAACCTAAAAAATATATATTTTTAGTTCCCCGCATTTCTTAACATAAATTTAGATTACAATAACTAATTATCAAACTTGTTTTTAACCTCCGATGGAAAAGAGGGGAACATAACTTCTGAACAAATAAAACAATTTTGATGCGGATTTTTTTTGTTTGTACGAGTAATTTGCTGGCGTGATAGGTTTTGCCAGTTATTGATAATTTTCTATTAAATGATTATTATTAGATGCTCGATGTTTTGGTCCTGTTGGAAGGGCCATGGTAACGAGAAGACTGTTAGTCTAACAACGTTTTGACCCGTTTTAATTGCAACTTACAAAAATAGAACCCTTAAACTATAGATTTCTACGGTCATTCCCGCATGTCACCCCCTAGTTTGTCCCCCCCGGTGACAAACGGGAATTTTTCTAAAAAAAATCCCGCATGTCGCCGGGGGGGACAAACGGGAATTCAGAAAACAAAGTTCCCGTATGTCACCCCCTGATCTAACATGAAATTAACTATTAAAAATTAACATGAAAACTAATATTTTTAAATGCATGGAAATGAATATTTGTTTGTGAACTATAGATAGAAAAAGAACTATTTGGAGTTACATATTTACGAAAGTTAAATTTTTTTGGCAAAAAATGAATCAACAATCAATTTTAATTTTTTATATTTTCAAAAGCAACAAATTTTAAACATAAAATTTTCATTCAATTTAATCAAAAGTAAGTAAGTTTTTTTATGGCATTGGAAGGCAAACAAGAAGATGGATATTAAGAAATTCACGCCGCCTAGAGACACCAAAGGTGGTAATGGTGCGTTGCCAACCTGAGGCCGGGCTGTTAGGCTACGAGCTAAAATAAGTTTACCGGCTACCTTACTCTCCGAACCGGAACACGTCATGACGTTATGGCGGCAGAAATAGGTAAGGCTGTTGTACCAATCCGGGCGAGTCGCTGCTAAACTCTACCACCTAGTCAGATGTCACGGTGTTAGTGACGGTGAGCCTATGTATGAACTAATCATAACTATTATTTGTAAAACCAAAAATGTCTTTTCGAAGTTTAATTTTAATTCACTAGCTCATAATCACAGAATACTTAATTTATTAATAATATTTATAAATTGGGCTAAATAGTAGATTGTCCTATTGTTGATGCCCTTCTATGATGATTTTATCCAAATAGAACAAAGAAACTTACTATATTCTATATTTTAAGCAGTTGAAACAATAAAGGACGAGTATTTTAATATTCGGTAATAAATTTATATTAACTAATAACGTGTAATAAATTGTTAATTTTATGATGACCTTCATTTTTAATTCAAACCTTATGTAAATTCAATTTATTGAAAAAGAACCCTTAAAGATATAACCCCTTATAGAAAAAAATGTTCATGAGTCAATTCCCGATTGTCACCGGTTTGCCCCCCCCGGTGACATGCGGGATTTTTTTTTAAAGAATTCCCACATGTCACCGGCGGTGACAAACTAGGGGGTGACATGCGGGAATGACCCGATTTCTATAATCCATCTTATAACGTTTATTAGAAGTTTAAGTAGATGTGTTAGAAATGTCTGCACCAACAGACATAACGCGACAGACGGAACACTACGGACGAGATAGGTGGTAAGGAAGTATCGATTCTTTCTAAAACTGGATAATCAGGCTTACGAGACCAAAAGTTGAGGCTAGGTTAGCTAGGTTAGGTCGCCGTGCGCAGCACACTCCCGAGGAACGCTTGGGTTGGACGATGCAACGCCGTATCTTGCGCGAAATTATAGGGGACGATGTGTCGCTTCCAAAACTTTATTCAGGCTTAAGGCTATAGTAGAGAGCGAAGATTCTTGGACGGCGGTCGTCTCTTTCTGTGAAATAGTGGTTGCGCAGAAAGAGATGGCGAAAAGAGAGAAGGAGACTTCGATCTATGTTCTTCAAATCCGCCGAAGACGAACGTGTGACCGAAGGAGAGCCTACCAGGATTTAAAGACCCTGTGCTGTCACAGTCACAGGCCGGGCGCCAAGCCCCTCACAGGCCTCGAGGAGGCACATGCAGTGTCCATGCGTGCCCTAAAGCCGTCTGCCGGGATTAAATCCGGCCCGTGAAAGATGTCGCCAGTACCAACTACAGACCGGCGGATGCTGGCGGAGTAGTGGAAGATTACTCATGTGTTCTCATCACTCCGCCGCATCAAGCATCGAGGAGGACACTGCAGTTAAGGCACTACCATCTGCCGGCGAGTCCCACTCTCGGGGACCACTATCTGCGCCCGGTCGCGCATAGAAGTTAAAAAAAAAGGTTAGGTTGTCAATCATAATCAGTGTTACGTCAGTCCTTAGCTACTTTATCCTTCAAACTGGAGTGCTATAATCATAAGCACTGACTTTGGGGACTTAAGAAAAAGTGCGCTAGTATTGTCAATCTGGATAGATATGTAGGTACCAACAATATTATTTTGCTGGTTTTACTTGTGAGCATCTGGACCGCCTAGGGGAAATTCTGTGCGTGGATGTCAACTTAGGTCTTTCCGGGCACCTACATGGTATAACTTTTTTATCAATTTCATCTTCCATTCTTTTTATATGACAGAACGAACGTAGCACGCAACTTTTTTATTTCCACGCCAACACTTTAATATATAAAAAATGAAATCATATACTTCCAAATTTTATTACCTCTCAACAAAAATATTATGTACATCAACTAACCAAGGGTATTGTATCCTCGTTTGCAACGAAATCTGCATCCAGAGCGGTCGATGTTTCATCCAAGTTCGCTTAAGTACTTCGGTACCCGAACTTGCAAGTTGATAAACTCTCTTTGGTTAAAGCTAAGCCTACGTTATACAAGATGATCTACCTAGCCAAGTGTCATTTGTATTTTTGAAATATTTATTTTCAACTACCGGCCCGCCCCGGCTTCGCACGGGCACAAAATATACATATAAACCTTTCTTTTTAAAAACTGTATCTATTTAAAAACACCGCATCAAAATCCGTTGCGTCGTTTAAAAGATTTAAGCAGACATAGGGACAGAGAACGCGACTTTGTTTTATAATTCCAATTCCAATTCTCGTAGTATATTAATTGGAATTGGAATTCAAAGGCGAATAATGAAAAATATTTCGGATTAATTTGCGGTATACTCCGCCTGGATGTAGCACAAAAATTGATAGGTAGATGTAGCCTGAGCCAAGTTTCGGCCAATATTAAGTATCTAACAATATTTCTAAGATATGAGACAGGACAATCAAGATTGTTATATTTCAATAAATGACAAAAATATCTTAGCAACAAATCTCTATAACAATAATAACAACAATAAATTATCTTTATTTCACGTAAACCGACAAGAGGCACCTGTGTTGCTCTATACAATAATAAATCTACCACCGGATCGGAACGCGGCCGCATACTGAGAAGATCCGGCAAGAAACTCAGCGGGCTTGTCTTTTTTTAAATATGTTTATAATAATTAATGTAATGATTTATTATATTTATGAGAGATTGGCTTGAGGAGCTATTAATCTCAACCATTCTTATCAACTAAATATAAAAGGGTTATAATGATAACCCTTTTCATTTAATTTACATTTAACACATTTCTTAAATTTACTAATTGGAAGTTATTTCATAAAATTGGGAACTGTAGAACTGTATAACTGGAACTGGCCCATTAAAGAATGGCTTATTCTGTGGAGACGAGACACATGCAAAGCAAGATTATTTTTACTCCTTGCATAACACATTTTTTTTAAACGAACTTGAATTTCTATTAGGTCTATCTCTGTCTATAGATGTTATTAATATTGACTTTAGACTACTGTTACATTACCGAGCATAGACGATTTCTGCACTTGCAAAACTTTCGCAATATTTTTGTAGGTCAACAAAAATATACCTACCTCTGCTTATGTTACTCGATGTTATTTGACGTAAAGCAAAAGATTGTGTTTCGATCGCTTATTAATTGCTGTATTGGTCAATTATGATAAAACAGTTTTTGAAAACCCGTGGTACTTATTTATTATCCATAGGCACAAGCTAACAACGTCACATTATATTACTAATTTCTATAATTAGATAAGTATTATTCAAATTGTGCTTGGGGAAATTCTGTATAATTAATTTAAACTGAATCGCGCGAGAAGTTTTTATGATATTATTAATTGTGGTTATAAGTTGATAGTTAAAATTTAAAAGGAATTTTTTTTCTTGTTTTTAAAGCGTTCAAATTAAAAAAGAAAGCTTAATTTAAAAAAGTACATATTTCACTTTTAGATTATTTTATTTTTATTTTCAGTTTTATAAAATCTAATGAGATCAGATCAGTATTTGTGAAATACTACGTAATAGTAACCAACATTATACCAATACAAAGAAAGAAGTTTATAAAAAAAAATGTCACATTTTTTAAATTAAGTAATGTACCAGATATTGCCTGTGGCTTCGCTCGCCTATTAGTTTCGCCTTTAATGTCATCATAATGTTTTAAAAATTATTGGAAGGCAGTTGTTTTAATATAAAAATATATATACGAAAAAATTACTTACTTTTTCAAGTCCATATAATGGCTTCACTTGTGAGTATTTAGGTTTATTAGTGTTAGATATCCTTGGGTTCTTGTTAATAACGTGAAAGGCGGACTGGTCTAGGTTTTCAAATTACAAAAAGTCATTTCCTAGAGAGTCTAGTTCGATATCCGGGGCTGCGCGTATGTTACAGTTTCACAGGACATTGCTTGTAATGCCACGAGCAGTTTTGTGATACATTGTATAAAGATAATTTATGGAGATGATATAAAAGTAAAAAGATATTTTCTTACAAATAAATGGTTTCATAAAATAAGTAGCTTCACTTCCGTAGTCTCAATTATTATGTAGTCAGAGGAAGGCATAACCGGGGACCCATGATTAGCTGAAAGTACTTGATCTCATATTCTGATAGGTGGTAAACCTACCAATAATCGGATACTTTATCAATCCTGTTCGATTTTGTTTTTATTTGAATTTGAAAAAAAATAATGTTGAATGGCCATATGGACCATTAGAGTACTCATCCTCAAATAAAATTTTTTTCATTACTTTTTAAGATTCGTTTGACGGATGGAACGTATGTAATAGCGTCCTATAGCTGTAATTATTGAGGAACTAATTGCTCTGTGGTTATTAAAGTTTTGCTTTGTTGATTGGTTTGCTTGATTAAAGAGCGAACTTGCAATTTATTCCTGTCAACAAAACGTTGGTGTTCGTTATTATAGCATTCCATTTGGAAGTTTAGCGGGTATAATTGTGGACGAGGCTAAAGATCAACGCCCTCGACAAAGCACCTTTACTCTAAATACAAACTGAAATTCCAGATATGAAAGAAAGTTAAAGTATCTTCACGCCCAAATCCCCGAAAATTGCACGGGATTGGATATGTGCTCGGTTGGCGATAGGCTTGCCACCTATTACATTGTGGGACTTAGTTTCTTCGGTTAGTCGTGGGTGCCCTGGTTGTGCCTCTGTCTATTTCTTTGGGGATATGGGCGTGAAGCCGCTTTCTTTTAAATAAATAAATTCACTTTAACAAATCACATAAATTAAATCGAACCTTTTAGGGTTACTTAAGTAAGCAAATTTTAAACTGATATGGGTGTTACGAATAGTAACCGTTACCAATACTTAAGAAAACTTGAGTAAATACCAGAATAAATTTAATGCAAAGACAGACAAATACCCATACCCAGAAATGTAGGCATATAAATGTTCATCACACAAATTTTTACCCCAGTCGGGGATCGAGTCCGAGCCTCGAGGTTAGTCGGTGGAGTTAGGCGTGTACGCTAACCACTGAGACGGTAACAATTTTTAACAAATTAATTAAAAAAAAATTTTTCTTTGCTTTTGAAATAAATCATGAGTTATTTATTCTGTATTAAAATGAGGTAACATCAAATTGAACAACCACAAAAGTCCGTGGGCCGTAGGTTGAGAACCGCTGCTCTAATCAAACTGAGCGAGCAACAGAGCGAAACTTTAATAACCACAGCGAAATTAGTTCCTGCCCAGTAATTGCGCACGTGAATCTCAAATCCTATCTGCTTTGTGGATTACGATGGCATTGAAAGCAGACGAACAGCCGGATTTCCTTGTTATAGAAATCTGTCTGCTTGTTGAGATATGGCGACGACTACATGGCGGCGGCATAGACATAACTGTCACTGTCATTCTGAAATCCACATCTTTAAATCAATTTTGAGGAAACAAAATATGTAATCAAGAACTACGGTACGGTACGATACGGTATTTTATATACCTAGTTGATTAGGTATATTACCAAAATATTTCTTGGATCCAAATTACGTTTCCTGTTTTAAAAAAAATTAAAACAAGTAACTTTACGTCCATATCCCCTAAGAGGTTGTCAGAGGTACAATCAGGATACCCACGAATAGCCGAAGATATTAAGTCCCACAATATGATAGCTGACAAGCCTATCACCAACCGGGCACGTATCCAAAACCGGGCAGCGTTATTTTTTATAACAGAGTTAAAACACATTTTCTTTCGGTTTTCGCAGTGCATAGAATTACTAAAATAGATACCAGAATCAATTTAATAGACACCTAGACCCAGAAAATCAGAAACTAAATGTTTATCAAAGAACTGCTACCCCCGTCAGGAAACTAACTAATTCGCTAACTCCTTAACCAACGAGGCAGTAAAAAAACCTGGAACCCGTTATTATCATCCTAGCAACATTGAGTGCAATATGAGATTTTACAAAGACTCACTAAATTTCGATTTCGTTTGCATGCCCAAATTTTTGTACACAAAACGAGGTGTTCTCAGAGAGTGAGTTTTTTATACTTACTCTGTGCCTGTTCTACGAATATTTGAAAGCGCTACGAAAGCTACAGATTCGTAGCATATTGCTACGAGGATTTGTTACTATACAAACATATACTAACTGTTTTTCATTATACAATAGACATGAATAGTGCCCAAATGATATAACGTTCAAGTACACGTTACAGAGCGCGGTAACACAATTGTAAATTCAAAGGACAGGCTTCGTGATGGAATTGAATTATCAAGATAAACGTTTGCTCGCTGTTCTCACATCTAATTAAGTTTGTGAAGTCGGACTACCAGCTTCATGAACAAAAGTTTGATGTAGAATTAAGATAGATCATTTGATTTTATGTTACTTTGATTCAAATAACGTACTATACTTACGCATAGTTGTTCTTAAATTTTCTTTGTTTTCGAAATTAATCATGATTTATTTATTCTGTATTAAAATGAGGTAACAACCACAAAAACGTAAATACGTAAGTATACACGCATATCTAGTTGTTCTTTATTCATATCAAAGAATCAGTTCATAAAGCGCTTTAACGATTTTTTTGCAACATTTTTGAAAAAGGCTATTCTGCCACTCCTGTACTATTTTAAGTATCTAAATCAAATTATTTTTGTGTTATTTGTAAATCGATATGTACTATTTTAAGTATCTAAATCAAATTATTTTTGTGTTATTTGTAAATCAATTTTTTTTTTAAATACGGCTGTTGTTACTACGAAGGATCTGATGGTGGAATCCTAAGCTAATCGATAAAAGTATATTTTTTTGTGTACTTACAGTTTTACATTTTAAATACCTGTGATCTTACCATGACTTGACGAGGCTATATTCTCTAGCGTTTCCGTAAATTATTTATTTCAAAACTTTGAACTCTCTAGTGGTAACTAAGATAACTATATTTTCAGATCAAAAGCTTTATTGATTTCTGTGCATAAATTAGAAAAAAAAACGTAATTGATGGCAAATCATGGAAAAGACAGACAATAGATATTATAATAAATATTTAAAGTTTTTCCATTACGCATAAACATATATACATAATTTCTTACTTATCACCCTACCTCAGTTTTTTAAATACATACATAAATTGTCTCCTTCACCTTAAGATTGTTTGTAGAAGAACAAAATTATTTTCACGCCAATATACTGTAAAAGGGTATAAATATAGAAGTTTAACAAGGTAATTATATGGGACATATTGTGATAGTTGGCAAACCTATCATCAACCGGATGCGTATCCAATCCCCGAAAAACTTATTCTTTTTTAGGAAATTGGAAAAAAATACGTTTTCTTCCTGTACCATGACCAAGGGATCGAATCCTGGACCTCATGTAGTCATGTTTAACACTGGACCGCTGTACCACAAAGAGTGATACTAGAATAAATTTTGTACATATTGAAGATATTTACAAAAATAGGCCTGAGCACTTTACACACTGCGCTTTGAGCATTTTTAGATTTTTTGTATAACCCGGAGTCCCGGCCGCTATTTACGCTGGATGCACTGTATTTGGCAGGCGGATGTTCTAAAAAACAGGATATTTTTTTTGTTTGTTATACGATATCGGTCGATGGCAAATATTGTTTGCTAATTTTTTTTTTCAAAAGATAGGTTGTGATTAATAAACGATGAAAATATCACAAATTTTTTTACACGATCAAGTAAAATTAAAAAACCTTTCGTTGGATTATAATATAATTTACATTAGACCATTTCTGAATTATAGTCTACTTTTCGAAAAAGGGAATTGATAAAATTGAGAAATGAGCATGAGCAAAGATTTCTAGAGTCAAACATAACAATGATCTCTGTGGTCTAGCGATCCACCTGTTGAACTTGACTGCTTGAAGTTCCGGGTTCGATTCCCGAGTCGGGCAACAAAAAGAAAATTTCGTTTTTCCATTTTCTAATAAAAAAACGTTGCTCGGGATCAGTTATGAGCCCGGTTGGCGGTAGGCTTGCCATCTATCACATTGTGGGACTTAGTGTCTTCGGCTAGTCGTGGGTGCCTCTGCCTACCTTTTCGGCGATATGGGTGTTAAGATACTATATATACTATACTACTATAAATATAACAAAAGAGTCAAAGTGACGCTAGATCTCAACGAGGAATCTTCCAACAAAAAGTTATGACTACTTACAATTACATGATGCATGTGATGTGTTAACAAACCGGTATGAATTTCAAAAAAAAAAGAAATAGTCTAAGACTGTCGGAAGTGGCCAAAAATAGAAAGCAAATATTTCGTTAGTGAATGATTTATGCAATTTTCCAATTTGTAGGTGAAACTCAACTTCAAAATCGAAACCATTTACATAATGATAATTAGATGTATAAACACGTTTTATTTTTTTAAATCAGTTACTTTTTAATGTATTTCCGGGTCTGGTTGTTTATTAAAGTTATATTGATATCTATTTAAGTATTGCTATGTATTCGTTAGCTAACACCCATAAAATAAGCATATAACTTGCATACTCTGTGGTGAGATCAATCAATATTATATAATATAGCATAGCACTGCCACAGTCTTAATACTAAATTCTTAATACTGTGGCACTGCTTTATTTTGAAGTAAAAGGAATGCAAACAAACACACTATCGTATATGAATTAAAATTATATCGATAATATTGGACTGCAGTACAAACGTTTTTATAATTATTAAATTTGATTATAGTGTAAAGTATTTGAAGTTTATTCACTAATTTAGTTTTAACTAATTAAAATTAAATCGATAACATTGGACTGCAGTCCAAACGTTTTTATGGTTATTAAATTTGATTATAGTGTAAAGTATTTAAAGTTTATTCACTAATTTAGTTTTAACTAATTAAAATAAATCGATAATAATGGACTGCAGTGCACACGTTTTTATAATGATTAAATTTAATTATAGTGTAAATTATTTGAAGTTTATTCACTAATTTAGTGACGCTGAAGGCAGTGAGGCTTCTCGTTGCAGGGAAAATTGCATTTTACGCCCGGTCGAGCACAGCCAAGCCAGTGCCACCGTCGCGTCGCTTGCAGCCGTCTGGACGGAAATAAACAAGATATTTTATATAGTTAAACGGTAACTAAGTTCTTGTACAAATTTAAGAAATTTCTATTTTAACTCTTTTTTTCTTCTTTCCTTCTACTACCTCTAGCATCTGACACAATAATTCTGGTATTTTCTATGGTGTAGGAGACATAAGAAAGCTTTTTGAACAACTTTACGAACGGCAAAATGAGTAAAGACTAAATACATTTTGAGCTAATAGTCTTGTAATATAAATAAAAAAATAGTCGGATGGGTATCCGTTTGCATTTTTTGTGTTTTTAGCTTACGTTTATTTGTAACTATTCGAAAATATTAAGGCTTATATGCCTGCCTAAAAAAAGTGTCACCACTCTGATACTCGGTCTAATTACATGAGTAGAAATTAAGTAGGTAAAGTTTTTAAGTGTACAATTTAGTGACTTATGTTAAAAGTTCAAGATTTTGGCTTCAGATTAGAAATTTATTACTGATATCTGTGTTTCTCTACATCAATAAATCCGTCCATTGAAAAAAAGATTGGGAACCATTGAAAGAATACAAATATCTTATAACTAAGTCTTCTTGACTTCGTGAATCATACAACTGCTTTTAAAGAGGCAATTTAGCATTACTACCTGATCATAATACCGTTCCAATTACGAAGATCCGGTGCAGCAACTCAATAAGCTTCGCCTTACAAATCTCACTTTTAAATGTAAAATCAAACAGAATTTTTCATTGAGCTATTGTATTACTTTTTCACAATTTTATCAAATGCATCTAAGATGAACAGGAATATATATAGATAATTGATAATGATTTATACGTTCAGACAATTATATAAAATTTGTTATCTTCATAAGCCACCACAACCACATAAAGCCTTTAACACCGCAGAAGTTACAGGTGCGTCGCTGTCTTTTAGTTGGGACGTTAAGTCTATTAGGCCAGTCGTAGGGTAGGTTAATCGCACTTTAACTTGAGAGTCAATATGGCGACAGGATGTCTGTGGGTGGAGGTGATCACTTTCCATCAGGTGACACACTTGCTCGTTTGCCTCCTCTTCTATAAAAAAAGAAATAAAAAAAGAAAAGAAAATATTTGGATTTCTAGATCACTTATCGAAACTGTGGTTGCAAAGGTCCCTACGGTTCTCTTCCCGAAAATGTACGATTTGTCGAGGTTTTAACCTAGTTGAAATTTGAATTCCTAAAGTCAATTAGTAGTAGTAGGTATAGGGGGTTGTATGAAGTATGACAGAGAACAAGCACACGTGTCTCCTGATGGTGCAAATGTAGACACCATAGGCATGGTCTGTTCTACATAAATTCCCCATTTATTGTTTTGATATTCAACAATAGTGATACTAAACGTTAGTGTGCGTTCATGTCAGCTTAAGGACGGTAAAATTGCAACCTAAAGGCCTTCAATGTGAATTGCAAGTATCATCTTGTAATCATTAAAATTATTTGTTTAACAAAACTTTATCTTAAACAAAAATATGCTATAGGAAGAATAGGTAATTTTTTTATAATAGCTATAATGTGTATGTAAATTTAACGTATTTTTTTATACAAGTCAGGGTACAAGTACACTTATACATAAGGCAAGTACCAGTGGCGTAGCGTGCTTTGGCGGGGCACCGTATAAAAACTTATTTGGGGGCCCTCAGGAAGGGTAAGGATTTCCCAACAGAATGCATAAAATTACAAGAAATATTTATTTATCATAATAATATCTATGTATCACTATTTTA
Source organism: Calephelis nemesis (assembly GCA_002245505.1). Lineage (NCBI taxonomy): Eukaryota > Metazoa > Arthropoda > Insecta > Lepidoptera > Riodinidae > Calephelis > Calephelis nemesis. The sequence goes on along the minus strand of NJDD01001449.1, from coordinate 166,782 downwards.
CAAAAAAAATAAGACACAATTCAAATTAAATATACATTCTCCTTGCCCTTTTATCGGCAAACTGATTTATTAAATTATTTAGGTCTATATCTGACGATGATTTAAGTTTTTCTAAGGGAATTTTAGGAATAAAATAAAATAGGGAAGTTTTTATTAATATTTGCGTACGCAAGTTGGGGGCCTTCTTGGTCCGGGGGCCCCATATAATAGATACGGCTGACACTGCGGTAGCTACGCCTCTGGCAAGTATGCTTGTAGACACCGTAGATGTTATAGATGCCTCACTTTGGTCAAGCTGTATGATAATGAACTACGCTTATTACCGGAACATGACATTGTATTGTGTGGCGATAGTAATACGTAAATAGGTGGATCCGAACCCGGGCTTGCCACACCACCGACTTATGCTGAACAGTACATTACCTAGCATTTGACATATGCTCGTATTTTATGAGTTGTTATGTAGATATGGTCTAGGTACACTACATAGAGGGCCGGCATAAACGCGAGAAAAAAGTAGCTTAAGTGTTCCCAAAGACTAAAAATATTTTTTGTAGTTGGTCTACAGAAATATTTTTTCATTCGTTGAGAATGTATTTTTAAGTTATCATACGGAGGATACTAAAGATACTAAGGATAATACGGACGATAATATGCCCAGGAAATCGAAACATTACTCTTTGCGTACCAATTAGCATATTTTTTTACAAGTCAATTAAGCGTTACGAATGGTGCGTAACAAAGTATATCAACCATTATTATTAAAGGCAAATAAATGGTTAAAAATACAAATGAAATACTCAACATCAAATTGTCTTTATTCCATTTTACATAACTAATACTTTGTACTACAAGAGAAATGTTACATAATCTATGTACAAAAAATATTATTAGAACGCACATCGCGTCACTGAATTACAGATTATAATAAAATTTCAAGAATTATTAATAAATTGAATTTAGGCACTGCACGTGTTCATTTCTCGTCATATCACATTCATGGGTTTATTTAGGGCTGCCAACTTTCAAATTTATTTTATTTTTTATTATTATAAACAACCAGATTAAAGAAAAACTTAGAAAACACTGTAATGCGTTAAATTATATTAAGTAATATTGTGACATCTAATAGTTTAATAAATTTGAATATATTAATTTAGTTTAAATAGTTTAATGAAGCAGCTAAAGGTAGATAGTCCATACAATAAATAGTTATTTAATTACAAGAAACTAGCTGAAATGCCAGCTTATATGAGTTATTCAGCTTTTCTTTGTAAAATACTGGGATAGAAAGGAACATAAATTTGTTCGCTTCTAAGGTACAATCAAGTCTAATCGATTCTAAATCTAAAACTCATTAAACGAACACCGTATTACTCGCAAGCTAGAACTACAAACATTTTCGAATTATTAAACGAGTGATTTAAATAATTTAGGTTTCACTATGAAATGTCTGTTTCATGAAGATAGAATAATATATTATTAATATTAAAATTTAAACTGTGTACTTCGGCTTGTAATACAAATACGAAGTTGTGAATTCAAAAAATTAAAAAGGTGGTAGCCCTATTTATTACGAGATTATCGTACACCACGATTATATCAATTATACTAGTAAGCGTTTCCGTTCTTTAAGAATTATTATCATAGATTTCTAATTCTCATTTGATACATGTACACATGCGTTTAGCCTATTCAAGCAAATATTACGGTACAGCGGAAATCTTCCTTCCGAAATGAACAACGGGGCTATCGTTTTTGCAATAGAAACTGGAGCTCGTTCCGTATGCTACCAGCGCTTTATTACCCTTTTTCCATTTCACTGCCATTGTAACAATCAATTGAATAGGCTTTTCGAATTTAGAAGAAGATTAAATAAATAAGATCTTCAGATCTTCTAATATACAATTTTTGGCGACGAGTAAGTAAAATAAAATATCTTATATCTATACAATTATATTGCTTAAACTCTTAATAGTTTGAGATGATCAATACTGATATTTTTCACAGAAAAAGGTTCTTGTATAGAACAAACGAGTACTATCAGATATCCGACAAGTAATGAGGTTAACTAAATCACGTGTACGTCACATAGGAAATCCAGATCTTTTCCTTTCGAACTACGTGATTTTATCATGAGCTCTGATTTATTTTGTTCTTGCGAGAAAACGGGACTATTGTTAATTGTTTACTCATTTATAGAATATAAGAAAAATAAATAAATTATTGTCTTTGAAAATAAATTATTTACAGACTCCTAAAAAGGAGGAGTTTTTCAATTCAAATGTGTTTCATTTGTATGTTTGTTACGTGATTACTCATACACGGTGGTCTTAAATTAGTTTCATTATGATCCGGCTAAAAGGTTTTGAATTACACTTAATAGCATGTAAAACTATTAAGAATTGTTAGTTTGTATTAATTAGTGTAACTCAAAAACGACTAGTTGGATGTTGATAAAATTTATGTGGAATCATCTCGGAACCTATCTTTCGCAAAAAAAAAATCCAATCGCAAAGTGGTACCCAATGAAATGGTTTTTGCAATTTTAACGCACTTAATTATTTAAAGACACAAAATTGCAAGGTTTCACTACTTATTTATGTTCAAACCTTTGTGTGTAAGCTCAGATACAAAAGTCGATGTAAACATTTCCGTATGTGAATGACTGTATCTGAAACTCAATATTTCAAGGAATTATAATTATCATCAAAAGTTACACTATGTTTTATCAAATTAAATTAAAGAAATCATCTTTAAATTAATACAAGCTTCATTAAACCATTATCATTTGCAAAATGTTATTGGAAATGTCTTTTTTAGATGTGATTTAGATACAGTAATACGAGGTAAGTAAGTACCTACTACCTACTTACTTATTTTATAAAATACAATTAAAGAAAATTCGTGTTTGAAAGTCACGACTTTTTCTACAAGAACGTTTAATACCGGATTCCAGTAATCAACGAATCATAGTTTTTGGTCTTTATCTTTCAAATTTGGAAGTAGCATAATGCTTTTTACTTTTTATTGTTCCGTATTAAAAATGACAACTGTATTTTTGGCACCCATAATCGCTAGGCTATTATTTTACCAATATATTCTAAAACAATCTGCTATTTTAAATTTATAAATAGGTGCAAGTTAGATATTTTAGTTAATTTTTTGGTAATTGTATTAACGGTAATTTTAACAATGTTCAAATTTCACTGCCAGTGAAAAAAAATCAATTTCGTAGCCACCTAAATTTAAACAACAAAGTAAAACACAAATAGCTGATAGACAATCAATTGAAACAATAATAACTATTTTAATATCTAAATAGAAATAAATAACCAGATGTGTGTTAATGTATGAATATTTCTTGATATTTATCTGTTTCAATGTAAAAAAAGGATACAATATTTATCTGTTTCATTTGAATTTCTATTCTTACAAAAGTTTTAATTTTTGTTAATACAATCGTTTATCTTTTAATAACATATTTTGAACAAGTATTCTGACATTTTTTAACCAGTTAACTTTATAATCGTAATAACTGCACTGTAAAGGTATTGTCCTTAAATATATATTAGGTGACTAATTTACGTCAATATTTGGGTACGTAGGTAATTTAGTAGAATGTTAGTTCCTCTCCTTCCTTCCCAGACTTTCTCAGCGGTACCTATGTCGCTTAGACCATACCTCTGAGAAGGTTTGTGAAGTTATTTTTCTGTAAACTGTAAGAAAAATACAAATAAAAACATATACGATGGAACTTGATAAATATGTTAATATTGTCATAAACATTTACAATTTAAATACTATGAAGTACATGTAGATATGCAATTTGAAATATAGATAAAATATCCATAGGGTCCCATTATTTTATTAGTGAATTAAACAAATAGTGACACTTTGTAAACTATAGCTAATGATATTTAATTTTTGTCAATTTCTGAAAAAGATTGATATGATGATATTTGAAATGATTGAAAAAAATCACCGTAACTCGTGCCTACGGCAATACACTTGATTTTCTAAAATGTAGTAATTTACCCCAGTCAAGTTACACTAATACAAATTAAATATATCATCTGTGTAAAATTTTGTAAATTGCATGAAAATGTGCATATTACCCTTAATTGAATACAAGTGTTTGTTGATTGCAAGCGAGCTACCCAGCTACCTGATGGTATAAGTTACTGCTGCTTATAGACAACTACATTGGTAAGGGATACTTGTACAATGCACACTTGTGAAAAGATAACATGCGCATTTAGATTGAAACTAAGATAAAACTGACAGGTAAAATTTACCCCATCAGTTCTACAATTTGGTAGTGAGAAATAAAAAAAAAGTCTTAGCCGGTCCCAGAAAGGGACAAATTGGAGTTTTAGCGCCATTGAGAGAAAAGATGGTCAAAGTTTTTTCATAATTATTGAATTTCGTGTTGATATTGGGTGCAATTAGTCAATTTTGGTGGCATTTTGTACAGTTTTGTTCAGTGAAAGTGCACAAATGAAATAATCATGAAAAAAATTAGCGTATCGTGTATTTCCTCGTTGCCGCCAAATCTCCTTATGATTGTATCATGAGACCGCCGCTTTACCCAAGAGCCTGACATGACTTACTGACGACTTATGACTGATGACTAATTATAATTGATCAAAATTGAGATAAAATGTAATGCAAATTTCTACTTGACGAATGGCAAAATACTAACGTGAAGGCCAAAACTTAAAGAAAGAAGAAGGGACACATTAATTAAAAAAAACAAATGAAATCACGTAGGTAATGGAGAACTTAATGTGTTATAGGTATACGCATATAATTTCTGACTACAACGAGAAGTATGGGGATGAAAAACAAAAAAAAAACTTGATTTTCAGATCAATATAAGATTATGAAGTAAACTACAATGACAATAAGTTTCATATATGTGTTTAGCAATTACCGTTGTTTAAAATTATCATCAAAAAATAAATTTCTATCAGATATCAGTAAGGAGCAAAAGTGTCTATGCTTAAACGACAGTAACATTTATTATACAAAAGGCTATTTGTTTATCAATGTAAATTTAAAAATATGATTTCCCATACTTGCTACAAAATAAAAATATACCAATTCAGAAGATTTTAGTGTGTTAATATATACAATGTTACAGTTAAAGGACAAGCCATTTTTTTGTTTAAGTAACTATGTATGTACTCGTATATGCATAACTTTATGTGCTTTAACTTCCATATACTTACTACTTTATGGCTAGTTCTTTAAATCTAACCCTGTATTGAACATTTTTTTTATGTAATTTACAAAAGAAATAAATATATCAAGAATTATACACTAAAGGATCACTTACTTAAAATATGCTCGGTACAACTACAGATTTCGCCATTCGGCACGTGTTAAAAAAAATATGAAGTTATATGTCGTTTATACGTAAAGTATATGTTGTAAAATCGGAAGCTTATTCTGTTCGGTTGATTGATTCGAATGATTACTCGCTAGTAATTCAAATTAATATGTAGTAATGATTGATTCGTAATTCAAATTTATTACGATTAGAAAATTAAATGAATATTTTGATGAAATTTGATAGCTTTTTTGTGACATTTTAGGGCAATAAATCATGTAAAAACTAGCAGATAACTAAACCCAGTTAAAAGTTGTTTATTAAGTAAAATAGTTTTAATATTTTCAGACATTCGACCTATCAAATATAGAATTACTCTTAAAGAGATACATGATTTATTGTTCTTAGTATAAATCTAAACAATGACTAGATAATTAACGAATACTTACCTAACACTAATTCAACAATAAAACAGTTCAGATATATTTGATATGTACAATTTATAAATAATTTAGTAGCATTTCGTTGATATAAAAATAAATTTTAAAACAAGACACCTGTTGATTAAAATCACAAATAATAAGTAAACACGGATATATAAATGTTTTAGGCTTATTTATTTTCTAAGGTAATGATAAATCATAATTAATTTTATAAATTACTGCTAATTTTATTTACATACAAATGTTTGGTAAATTTAACCAAATTAACGAAGTTAGCAGTAATTTATAATTGTGTTAAACGTTAATTAATAACATAAATTCATTAAATTAATGCTATTGCAAGTAGTAATTACCACATAACTTTTAAATTATTTCGGTATTCAAATTACGATAGGTAACTATTTAATAAAATTCTTGTTTTAAGTAAAGGTATAAGGTCCTTCTCAAAAATAGGTGTTCAAATTTTTAGACAGTATTTCAGTACATCTAATAAAATATTTACACAGAAATAAATTGTAACTCAAATGACTTTGATTTTCAATATTATATCATGTTTTCTCATTTGAATGTTACTTCATACAGAACATTTTTAGCGATTTACTTAATAAAATCTTTGAGTGATTGATCGTCTGTTTAATACAATAGGTGGTAGATACGTAATTTGAGGTTCAAGTATTTTTTTAAACGGAGGAATTCGTTCGATATGGAGTAAACCAAATGAGAAAATTTACCATAATATTAGAAACCAAGTCATTTGAGCCACAGTTTTTTATTAGATTATCTTTTAATAGATGTAAATGACCTTTGAACACATATTTAGGGGGATCTTATATACTTACTAGCTGCCTGTTCCGGCTTCGCTCGGACGGTATTTTTTTATCATAAATTGAGCTGTAAGCTATCCTATCTTTCAAGTTGGATAAACCTGCAGTGTGCAAATTTATTGAAATCGGTTAAGTAGATTAGGAGTCCATCGCGGACAAACAACGTGACATGTAATTTATATATTTTCACTCAAAAAAAAGACTTTAACCTTTCTTTTTTTAACCTTCAGCAGGGGTCCGCGTCATTTGTGAAAGTGGTTAAAGCCAATAGCAAGTTTAAGAAAACCTGGTGTAAATGTAAAAAAATAGATTTAGTGACTTCGGCTAGTCGTGGGTACCCTGGTTGTGCCTCTGCCTACCTCTTCGGGGATATGGACGTGAAGATACTTTTTTTCTTTATTATTTTGAAACCGACAGGAACATTCCATAACATTTTTAGAAACATTTTTGTTTTCCCAGTTTACCTCAGTTACCGTGTACCTAAAACAAGGTGATGGCGACAGACGAGCTCGACTTTTGAGGCTCGAAACATTGCGCTCATTCTTACTTAATCAAGAATTAACTTAATCAAATAAAAACATAAGCGTAATAAACGCCTAGAGCCATATACGAACATTTTTCATCACATTAATGTGGTTTATGTACGTAAATGCGAAGTGCGTCCCTAAATTTGATCATGTTAATGTAATGACACTTTAATATTCGTTTTATATAATATTCTGAGCAATATTATTTTACAGTAACCCAATATTCTTGAGCAGACGTGTGACGTCTTAAAGCAGTATTATTTTAATATTGCTTACTGCCTAAGACAAACCACTACTTTGAAGTTTGTGCAAGAAGGTTGGTTCGTGCGTTCACACATTTTATTGCTAAATAAATTAATACTCTTTATTATGCATACAAACTGCAATATAGGACACTATCGTAATTAAAATATTGTAATGTTTAATTTAGGTACACGAAGGTGGTCTTATCAGCTATTGCTATGAAGCGATCTCTGTCAAACAACCTTATTGTAACAATATGAACTCAGTTAATAATAATAAAATTACAACCTTAATGCTTTCAGGCTTCACGGAGAATGTTATTTACTCCTTATGAATTAATATAAACATGTTTACTTATTATTGTATGTAATAGGAACAGAATATGTGAATTAATTAATATAACATTTAAAGCTACACACCGAGAACACTAGAGACTGTTGACTAATGAGCAGAATGGAATAATTATCACCCTAACTGTTAATATTGTGTTTGAGACTGTAAGTGCTCGGGTGTGACGTTGACGAAGGTAAGAGTCGTTCAGAAGCTTCACAAATATCACTCGCGGAATACCTATTTCTTTTCATATTGGCACATTTGTAGTCTTTTTCGAAAAGTCTTTTTGTTTCTGGTTGTACTTCCAGATCTTTCATACTGCCATTTGGGCTTTTGTTCGGCTCGGCCTTATCACTGGCTGAACTCGAGGGCGTCTGACTTCCGTTTTCAGACTCGATTATTTGCTCAAGACCGCTTGATCTTCGGACAGCTGGAGTGTAAAATTCTACAGCCGGTGGGATTACAGGTGGAAGGTTTGACATGGGATCCAAACCCAGTAGAAGCATCACGGTTGCTGGATGTTCCATGATGTACTGAGTAACACAATGAAGGAATGGCTCTGTTTGGGTACTGCGGCTGATCTTCGGACGCTCAGGGCTGGTGGGCCTTTCTTGCTGCAGGAAAAAAATAGTAATGTACCACTACTGAAATAAGTTTCTTGAACGTTTCTGACTTTAGTTTAGATTTAAAAAGGTTTTTAAATTAGTTAAATGTACAGACTTTTTTAAGGCACACTTACTCATATGCATAAAGTATATTCAAGATATAACTGATTTAAATTCTGTTTTTATTTCTGTTACAAATATCAGATAACTAGGTACTTCTACTGAAACGGAAAATGTTGAGTAATAGTTTTTACAGTTATAAACCTTTATAAAATTTTAAAACAGTAATAACATTCCCTTTTATTATTATGATTATTTTCGACAGTAAGCAAAACTTTTTATTTATAATTTATAAAAATGTTATAAAAGTTCAGTGCCGAATCTTAACAAAAATGTTATAACATAATTAGAAAATTCATACTTTTTGAAAAAAAGTGATATAAAATATGAAATACAGCTGCCTGTAAGTATCACAGCCGACTGACCTAATTAGCAGAGCCGGATTAAGCTGCCCAAAATTATTCTATCGCGGAGCCATTTTTAATTCAACAAAGACATGGAATATTTTTTATGTTTCCATACACAATTATGCGGTTCAGATAGAGCTGATCTTATGTAAGGAGTGATAACGATAGATTCAAATGCAATTTCAGATTTTTAACTAGAGATTAACTAAGAGTTTCAACAATGACTGTCACATATGTACGTATGTTACCTGATCCCAACAGAATACGTCTGGAGGGTGACTACAGCTGCGTGCTAGCTGGTTGGGCGGGGTGTTCCATTGTAGATTTGGATTTGAGTGCGCCGCGTGCCAAACTGGTCCCGTCATTTCTTGTAGAGCTTGAATTGCATTTCGTACCTGCAGTTCATAAAAAAAATCTGGAAATGTCCTACAATTTGAATAGCGTAGAGTTCGCTGGAAATTCATAAAAAGCATAGGCAATTGTAAAGCCGTAGTATACAAATAGACGTACAAATGCTGTAAATAAGTTTTATCTGAATTTCTTAATCGGTGAAAATTAATCGATCTATCTGGACCCTATAAGAAAATTATTTGTATAATCTTAGATTTCGATACTCATACATAGAAATACATATTACATAATTTGTACACCTACATATTGAAATATCTTTATGTTAATACGTGATGCCAAAACTTTGGAAAACTTTTTACAAAAATTGAGCGGGAGCATAAAATTTCGCACACTTATAGTTTATGTGTAGAAGTAGAACGCTAATATTTTTCAATAGTAATGCTTATAAAGTACATTAAATCAATAAATAAAACATTACCCACAAAGATCAATAAAAAGTTTGGAAACAAAGTAGTTGGTCTTGAGAAATTAAAATTTATTATGGTTATCAACAAGATATTAAAATTTATTATGGTCGAATTTCTTCCAATGGGCGACCACTAGTTAATATAAATTGTCATACAAACAAAACAAAAGATAAGAGCTTAGAATATAATATTTATATAATTTAAATTGCACTCGAAATTCCCATGCCGTCGGTTGGTTACCTATAATGAGAAATCTTTAAGATCCTAAAATGAATATTATTAATTTGCATGATGATTAATGAATACCAGTTACTTATTAATGGATTTCGCAAATGTATTGAAGTGTGAAGGAAAGATGAGTCTTTGTTTGATCATAAGTCAAAAAGTAATGGATCGGTTTTAGTAAATAATAATCGGTCTTGATCAAAAGCGTTTGCTTTAAATTTTTTAGTTTTTTTAAAAGTTTTTAAAAGAAAAAAAAACAGAAAAAAATACAACCATCAATTTTTTTATAAATTTTAGTGTTATTATAGAAAAAAAAAACTTAATTTTATATTAAAATTTAATTTGAATGTATGTTTTTACTTTACCTTACAAAATCTGAATGATATTTGGCACAGAGATAGATTTATATTTGAAATAGCAAACAAATTTATTGATTTTATATTTCTTTTTGATAATTAAATAATTGACTTTGGATATTTGCATCTATCACACAAGATCTAAACGGTATTTAACAGAAAAAAAGATTTTTGTTTTAAATAGCATATTATATGCTACATTTTACTTCAATACAATGTTGTATGTTATATGTTATGCGCAGACCCATATCGCAGTTATGCACCATATAGATATGAAATGGCGGCAAAGCTCATCCACGGTTGGCTTTATTTTATGGCTGCGATATTAAATTCTTGCTCACCTCTATACTAAGAGCTGCGACGTCATGATGCAAGCTAGATACTTGCGTGTCCAGTCTATCGACGGATGACCGTGTGTTATGCATTTCCAGATTTAGTCCCTCCAAAGAGTCGGCGCGGGTAATTTTAGGTGTAGCGACGGATCGTTGCCTTTCAATCCGCTCTCGCAGCTCCCGGTGAGTGAGCCGTGCCTGTCCGTCTGACCTAAAAGTAAAAAACTTTTTTACTTTCATGACTTTCAACTAGCGGTTTAGTTGTTGGACTTGACTGCCTGCCTTGAATTCCGGGTCGGACAACAAAAAGAAAATTGGGTTCGTCCAATTAGGTAGGATATGTGCCCGGCTGGCGATAGGCTTGCCACCTATCACATTGTGAGACTTAGTATCGTCGGCTAGTCGTAGGTGCCCTAGTTGTGCCTCTGCCTACCTCTTCGGGGATATGAACTTGAAAATACTTTTTTATGTCTGAAATGATTGCGAAATGAAATTCCCGTTTGAATCTTTTTGCATATAAAATAAAGGACTTTTTCTTGATGCCAACTGCTGTAATTGAAACGTGACAGTAAGCGGCGTCTAGTATTAAATGTTGTATGCAATTGTTAGGTTCCTACAAAGTTTTATTTTAACTGTTTCAAATGATAATTTTGAACTCTACTTCTATTGTTGTTTAGAACTCATTTTATAAGGATAGGTGCCTTTAGGAAGTTTATGATTCTGACTTCTCAGATGGCTTCATCTACTTTGTATCCTTATAACTAATACCTATTTATGATAATAATATGTGTATTAATACGTGATGACAAAACTTGGGACCCCTTTTACGAAAATTGCGCGAACACAGGAGCATAAAATTTGGCACACTTTTACACATATTATGCGTAGGAGAAGTGCAGAACGCTAACGTTTTTCAATAATAATCCTTAGAAAGTACATTAAATCAATAAATAAAACATTACCAACACTACCATGCGTTTGACACACACAAACAAAAACATTGATGTTGACGATTAAAGATCACTGATGGCGCACTAACTATTCAGGAAACAGAGAAGTTGGTCTTAAGAAATGAAGATGGCATTCTTATCAACAAGATATTAAAATTTGGATACTAAAACATTAAAATATTCGAATTTCGATCAATGGGCAATGCGAAGAAAAATAGGCACCATTGTCTATAATATATCGACTTGGTTAATTAAAACATCCCAGCTGTATGCGTTTGAAAATCCTACCAAAGAGTTTATAACTACCTGCTAAGTACCTAATCATGTTTTATTATAAGCAAATTAAGGGTTCAATAAAATCATTTATTTTAGTAAGTCATTACAGTTACAATAGAATGTAAATATTTTATTCACATTCACTTAACAAGAGGCACTTGTGATGCGTCGATATAACACTAAAAACTACTACCGGATCGTAACGCAGCCACACACTGAGAAGATCCGGCGAAAGAAACTCAAAGAGTTTGTTTTGTTTTTCCTTATTCTATACAAATTTATTAATGTTAAGGGGCCATATATGCTAAAATACGTCAGCAGTTTAATGTTTTTTTCATACAAAGCTATCATGGATCTTGGTGACAAAAAATACACAAGATTAACATGAATATGCTTTATAAGACTAGTGTTTCCAAAACACGATTCGTTTCACTTTGCTCGATAGAAAAAAATCAAAAACTTAACCCTTTTTTGAAAGCAAAACCCAACTGTCTACTTCAATTGTGAAAATATCGACACCATATTTAACATAAACATAGATAAGTACTATACCTAAAAGATCAGTGTTTCAGTTTTTATACTTTTTTTTCAAATTATTTTATAGTGTCAAAAATAGTGATTTGTCGCTTAAGACGTTTACTTTAGAGCGCAATATTTTATAGTAATCATGGAACGAGGGAGTGCGGTGATTGGCTCTTCTGGCTGACTGAGTATGGGGCCTTAAAAGTAAGTATGTTAGTGGTTTGTGCTACGTAGACAGTTCGGTAGTTAGCAAAGAAATCGATTATAAATCATCGATAAAACTATTAAATTTAAATAAATAAAAAAAAACTGAATTATTTAGAAAAGGTTTCGAAATATTTGGCTGACTATAATTACTGTTATAAATTACTCTGCGTACCGATATCTCAATATATGACAGACAGACAGATAAGCCCAATGAATATGTTTTAAAACAAATTTTATGTAGCAAATGACTGCTGATCCGATTATAAATTTTAGAATTACCTAGATGCGTCACGAGAAAATCTTTGTTAAGTATTTCATAGTTAAACTTTACAGTTATTTATGACGAGTATTTTACTAGGCGCGTTAGCCGACGGGTTAGCGTAAACGCTTAACCCCACTAACCAACTTCAAGGCTCGGGTTGGATTCCCGACGGGGGCACTCATTTATGTAATGAATAATTTTGTTTGTTACAGGTATGGGTGGTCATGAAATTAATACACACATCTGTTTAAGTATTTCTACGTATCATTATGGTTGACTAATATCACAAGCATAACTATATTATGCTTACGTTGGCGGTTAGACTAATCTGTATAATTTTTCCATATATATTTATTTATTTAGTGTATAAAATAATATTTTGATTTTGCATAGTTCTTAAAACCATTAAAAGTTTTTGTTCTAATATACATTACATTGTTATTGATTATTAAATTACATTTTTTTTGTTCCGTTTTATTAAAAGTTTGGGAATCTTTGCCCTAAATTACAATGGAGGACGAATTAAGGAATACTATTTTTGTTTGTTTTGATCCTTTTAAAATTCAAACCCTCGTTTTTCGGTTTTCTCTCAACCCCAATTCAAATACTCGGAAGCCTTTTAGGATTTCGTACGAAAAGGGTGCCAACAGACCCTGTTATATCCGCGTACATTTGTCATTTTTCTGCTTATTACGGGTCTGTTTTATTTCATAGTAGCCACTTGTAACTGACCAGTGTAATGGCCATTTTTATTCTAGATAAAAATGTGTAAAATAATATATCGCCTTTGTGTCCCTTTGGTCTGGGCTCCTTTGCAGAATAGACCATCAGGCAAGGCAGTCAAGGCAAAAAGGAGACGGATTTCCTGATGGTTAGAAATTCACGCCGCCTAGAGATACCAAAGGTGACAATGGTGTGTTGCCAACCTTAGGCCGGGCTGTTAGGCCTCGAGCTAAAATAAGTTTACCGGCTACCTTACCCTTCGAACCGTAACACGTAATTTGACGTTATGGCGGCCGAAATAGGTACCGCCTTACCAATCCGAGTGAGTCGCTGCGAAACTCTACTACCTAGTCAGATGTCACGGTGTTAGTGACGATAAGCCTATGATCGTCTTTAACGATCTATCATTATATTTATTATCGTTTATTGTCTATTCTATAAAGAAGCTCGGACCAACACATGAAAAAATTTTTTGCACAATAGACCCAAAAATCCCGTTTACAGGACAGTGATGCACTTGTAACATATTCTATGATGACTACGGTTGGCTCTTACCGTTAGGAGAGTGTACACTTTGTGACCCATCATATGTCGTGTGTTAACTAACAGTTATGTTAAATTTATGTTTTCGTTGCCTTTTATTAATTTTTTTTAATGTTCCTTAAAACTCAGATTGTTTTTACTTAAAAATATTCTCGTTTAAGTAGTACTACAAAAAAATAGTAAACGAAATTGTCCCTTCCGTTGAAGTGTGATGCAATGGCCAAAGAAAACAGAAATTTATTTTCAAAAAAAATATCTTTCCGTCTGTATCCCCGAAGGGATAGGCAGAGGCACAACCGTAATGTGATAAAGCCCACAATGTGATAGGTGGCTAGCCCATTGCTTATCGGGTACATATCCGATCCCGAGCAACATTTTTTTTATTAGAAAGTTGGAAAAACCATATTTTCTTTTTGCTGCCCGACCCAGGATTTGTGCAGGCATGGTTTAGGAGGCGCGGACCCCTTGAGGTTGAAACGTCAGTTGGCTGATTAGTTCGGAAGTCGGCGAACATGTGCCGTGATTGTGACGTCGTTCCCAACTGGGAAGGATCAGACCGCCCCGTAATGGGGAGAAGGTCAAAGGAACAATAGGTTGAGATAAAAAAAGAACTTGTCAAGGGAGTCAAGAAGTGCACGGGAAATAGAGCCTTAGAGCAGATCCCGTGCACCTCGCGCGTTTCGGCCCGTATAACCATGATGGTTGGTAGGGCCATGGGAGGTGGAGGGTATTGCCCGACCCAGGAATCGAACGCAGGAACTCTTGCAGTCAAGTCCAACACCTGGACCACTATATTCAAATAAGTATAAAATGTTAGTCATTACTATTGTTAAAACTAGCCAAACAATTCAAATTGAAATCAAATATACATTTCACATATCTCCTTTTCGGTTTATTTACTTACCAATTCATTAATAGCTTATAACGATTTTAGTTTGTCTTAATTTGCTGGTTCTAAAAGAATGTCAATAGTAGTTTACGGTAGGCAGAGTTAAATTTAATTATAGTTTTAAAAATGTTTTGGTAATAAATAATTAAACTAGTTATAAATATAAAAAATGGCTTAAAAGTCAAAACATATGTAATTAAATGTTATTTTTTATAAATATTAAAATATTTGCACGCCAAAATATGGTAGAATATGTTGATTTACATAAATATTTTTGTAACATCTCATTTACACACATATTCCGCAAATAAATAATTTTCTTTCTTTCTAACGAAAACTTAGACAAATATGTTTAGCATTTATAATGTTATTTATTTCCAGGAAGTACGGCGAATGTTTAGGGGATATTGTGGATAACATTTTTCGAATATTCGCTTACATACTGTCAGGCGATGTGTAGCCCGAGGCCTCCGTAACATGATACGGTTGATAGTTGATACAGCTGCAGCGGTAGCTACATCTCTCGTATGAATACTTGGTGTTAGATTTTGCTTTAACAAACTTGCCGCTGACGTATTTCGGTTCGGAGGATAAGGTAGCCGGTAAACGTACTTTTGCTCGAGGCCTAACATCCTGGCCTCAGGTTGACAGCGCACCGTCACCACCTTATGTGTCTTTAGGCGGCGTGAATTTCTTACCATCATGAAATCCGTCTGATTGTTTGCCTTTCATTGTCATAAAAAAACATGAAAGGACAAAATCAACAAAAAAATATTAGAAAATAATTTTAGTCTTAATAAGAATAAAGAATGCTGCTACAAATAGAAACTATAAATGCCAATTTGCGTAAAAAAATGTCTTCATGACCGTATCCTTTAAGACGTAGGCAGGACGCACAACCTGGGCACACACAATTAACCAAATTTGTTTACTTTTAGAATATGATATGTGGCAAGCCAATCGCGAGCTGGGCCCTTACCCAACCCGAACACGTTGCTTTTATTAGAAAATCGAAAAACACATTCAGAGTTGACCGACCCTGGAATCGAACTCAGAATCTCATGTGGCCAACGCCAAAACTAGACCAACAGATCACAGACGTCCGTTTAAGCTAAAAAAAATCCCACCCAAAACATAAATGTGAAAGGCTGCCAAGTTCGATAATATGGGAATGCTTCGCCTATAAAAGAAGTGAGATCAAAATATGTAGGTACCAAGTTCCATACACATACCTCAGTTAAAAATAGTTACAAGAATGCACACTTGATTTTCCGCAGTTTGAAAAGTAGATTCTGAATAAATATCGTATTAAATACCTAAAATTCTAATACTTACAGAAACGCAAACCTGTTTTTTCAACAGTTTCCTGATAACATTTTTTATTTTTTTCTGTACTTTTTAACAATGTTACTTTGCAAGTTTTCACACACATTGTCATAAACCTACTAAACGCTATGTGTCAAGTATATAATTTTTTATTAAAACTTGCCAAGTAACATCATTAAAAAGCACAGAAAAAAATAAAAAAATGTTATCAGGAAACTGCTGAAAAAACAGGCTGATCATTCACTACCCGAGCTAGTTGCTGAACAGCACTCTACCACCAGTGATCTTCTAGGTAATGACCCGTTTCGCTATGTTCGCCTTTTACGTGCTGCTAGGCATTACGGTAGTTGGTCTATTCTACACCGAGTACCCTAACCAATACGGTGAAAATCTACATTTTAAATTGTTGTTAACACCCAGCTGTTGCTTACTCAGGATCTGTGTGTGATATATCTCAATTTATACGGAATTAAAATACCGGAGGTAATTTATCCATGGAGCTGCTTTATGAAAGACTATTTGTTATAATAATAAATGTATGTAAAGATTTACTAACGGAAGGATTTCCCATAGAAGCTAAAGATAATAGATATTAGTATCTTTATATAAATGCTTATTGTTTTGTGTTACAGTAAAGCACACATTTTCTTATACAGGGTACCATTAGGCTTTACTGAGCTTACTTTACGGTGCTATTAGTAAAAGTAGGGTTGCTAACAGCGAGGATATGTAGTAGTGTTTTTTTTAATTTTGTAGGATAGAAAAAAATATTTTTCAGTTAGATTTTTTAAATCTGTTTTACATAAACTACATCGTGCGTATTCCCACCACGCTCTGGCTTCCTAAGGGAGCACTTTCTGGCACCCTGTATATTTTTATCTATTTTTAATTTTATTATCCCATGTATTATTATTGATTAACAGATTTTGGGGATAAAAATGAATAGTATTAGGATATCTTACTAATTTCTGTGTTTTAAAAAACAACGTTAATGTTTTAGTACTTAGGTGGCATATTTAACTACATCTGTATATTTTTTCTAGAGGGAACGATACCTTGAACCATAAAAATATTTATGGAACATAGTGACAGTTAATCTCTGCCCTAACTTTCTAAGTACATAGGATTAATATAATTATCGTAACAACTCAGTAATTATCATTAGTGTCACTTGTCCAATGATGATCACTTATCATCAGGTGACCTGTTATCTCGTAAGCTACTCGTAGCTCATTTAATAAAAAAATCTGAGTGTGGGGGGATATACATAGATTTATTAGTTATTAGTCATTACACTTTTTTATCTGTTTTTTTGTTGATCGGGCTCCTTTGCAGAATAGACCAGCCAGTTCTTGCCAGGCAGCTCGTAAAAGGCGAGCATAGACTTATCGTCGCTAAAACCGTGACATCTGACTAGGTGGTAGAATTTCGCAGCGACTCGCCCGGATTGGTACCACCGCCTTACCTATTCCTGCCGTCATAATGTCATGACATGTTCCGGTTCGGAGGGTAAGGTAGCCGGTAAACTTACTTTTGCTCGAGGCCTATCATCCCGGCCCCAGGTTGGCAACGCACCATTACCACCTTTGGTGTCTCTCAGAAAATCCGTTTGCTTATTTGCCTTCCTAATATCATACAAAAAACTACATGACTCCTGCAGCGGGGTAAATTGGGTCGATCGTATAGAAAAGAATCCTAACTGTGACTACATTTAATAACCTAAATATAAATGAAACCTAACGACTAATGAAACACAGACTTTTACTTAGTATAAGGATTTAACGCATTATGTGATTACTTTTGTTTGCTTTAATACATATTGGGTTGCCAGATCGACGACGTCAGATGCCCGATAAAACAAAATTTGAAGTAATGTCAAATAACTGTCAAAGTCAATGTCAAGGACACATGCCAACGCTAACAGTTGGTGTTTTACCTTCTCAATTAGGACATTAAAATATACACACATGTCCTGTGTTAATTATAAATAGGTATAATATCTTGAGAATGTTACATAAAAAATGTGTTAAGAACTAACACAAAAATAAGAATTAGCGAAATACGTTCACGCGTGATACGATGACCAAGAGAAACAGTTTTTTTTATACTTATAAGATAATGTATCTGTCTCTTAATTTGTCAAAAAGTGCATTTTTGTAAAAAAATAATTAACTAATAAAAAATGGATTTCTGACAAGTATCACTTTTGCCTGACTATGACGCCAAAAAAACTTTTCGAATTTTTTTTGCGCCTTCTTAACTGTAAACCATAAATACAATAAATAAAAATTAAACTAAAAATAAAAAAAAATAAATAATAAATAATAAAAATTAAACAAATGGCAATGAAAAAAAAACAGCTAGTATCAATAAAAACTGGTGAATAAGTAATTTAAATTTGCTGCTTGAGCTGCTTACTTGTGCTTAATAGAAGATAATAAACGAAGATAAGATATTGTCAACTAATAAGTAAAAGTAAATTACTTATTAGCACACAATTTTTAATGGTATGGAACTAGGGAAATAATAATTAATTAATACAACTCGAAAAGTGTAGATATTTTCAATAAAGCTAAAGTACAAATGTCAAGTGAAAGTACATACTAAAGGAAAGGGCGAGAATTTTCCGCATAATTCCAATCAAAGGTTAAGGCCATACTTGCCGTAATGTAGACTTACGGTCAATTTTAATAACCTATCTTAGATTAAGGTTAAGGATATAGGGCTACTAGGCAATGACTTTTATTTTTAATAATTATCAAAAATATCTATACATATAATAAATCTGTAGAAGGGTCAATTCTGTATATTGAGTCTGCAGGGTGTTACTGGATCGATACCAAACCCAAATTTGTGATTAAAAAAATTTTGTCTGTCTGTCTGTATTTTCAGGCAACACGTGAAAACTAACGGTTCGATTTTGATGAAACTTGGTATAATTGTACCTTATTAACCTGGGTATAAAAAGGGATGCTTTTTATACTGGAAAAATACGTAGAAAAAAATAAATCTTAATTTTTTAGTTTTATCACGTGAAGACCGACATCCGCGCGGACGGAGTCGCGAGCGGAAGCTAGTCTTAGTAATAAAATTCTAGTATGAATATTTCTATTTGCAGAATACTTAAATTGACCGTTAAACGCAATTAACTCATTCTAAAATTATGTTTTGTGTTTCAGGCAGTGATGACCGAATGTCACAAACTCCTACTACAGGCGGAGTAGACTAAACAGAGGAAGTAGAGGACAAAAAAACGGGTTGCACTCCTTGCTTAGGGAATAATTTTGCACAAACTGCTTTAATTATAAGCATGAAAGTACTGATTAGGTAAAGTAAATAAGTAGTAGTTAAGCATGATGATTTATGTGGTAGACTACAATACTCATTTATTGCGTTATCGTACACAAACATGACAACACGATCATTCGCGCAAGCGCCCTGCGCCGGCTTACGAATTTTAGTCTTACGAAATTCCAGGTCACGTGTCCTGACGCGAGTTTAGAAGTTACTTACCCATTCCAAAAAAAAGTGCGCAACGCCGCTAAAGAAGTTTTCACTTCAAAATTATGCATTACCAAGTATAACTCAAAAACTACTTACGTTTTTTAAAAAAAAGTATGTGTACCTCAAATTCATGATTTTCTTAAAAAAACATCAAAATTGTTTGGATATTGGCTGAGCAATCGCGTAACAAATATGCAAATTGAGAACCTTCTTCTTTTTTGGTGTTACTTAATTAAACTTATTTAACTTCGCTAGTGAGCGATAGGATCGTCACATCCTAGAATAGTTAGATATTTGATATTCAATAATAAAATTAGAATTTTACTTCGGAGTGGATCCTTGATGTACACGAATAATGGATATTGCCTCTTATTTCGTCAGATGCGTAATATATATTGATTTGGGTTGAGCCAAATTGAGCTGGAACCTTTTTCGACGTATTGAATACGTTAAACATTTAATATCCATGTTCGATATAGAAACTTTACATGGTTTACGGAATGCCTTTGGACAAATTACACGAATTTATGTTAACCCAAATTAAACATACGCTATAAACCTACTTAATAATCCTTATCTTTCTTGTGATTGTGTGTTTGTCACTGAACTCATTCTAGACGACTGGACCGATGTTGATGAAACTTTTTGTGTAGGTTCAAGGGAATTCTATAATGGTTTAGATTTACAATTTAGTCTTCTGAAAAATGTTTTTTGTTTATTTTTTTATTAATAAGTAGTTGTGATTTTGGAATGTTTCACATTGGGTCCGGCAGACTGCGCTACTATCGAAGAATTGATGTCAAGCGATACGAAGTTTGTTGGGTCAGCTGGTACTCATATACTATACTTACTTACTATATACTTATATGCTACTAGCTGGTCCAGCAAAATTCACATTAAGAGCTACTACATAACACTTGGATTCTCCGATAGTAGCGCAGTCTGCCGGATCCAATGTAAAACATTCCAAAATCAACGATTGTATATAGGGTTTATATTATATAGAGGGTGCGCCGCCTTAAAAGCCGGTATATCACCTAAAATATTTTTTTAAAATATTGAATAACAATTTAAAAATTTGAATAAATTATAGTGTAATCTAGACAGTTGAACGAAAAAAACCTCGGTAAAATTTTTTTCGTCGATTTTTTAAAAAGTTACACCATTGTTAATTAACTAATTTTTTTCCAATCTCTGTTTTTATAAATTACGGTAAAAAAGTTTAAATAATTGGTCTATGAATTTTTCGCTTCGTGGAGCTGTTTTTGTTTAGGTACTTAATAAAGTTATGTAAAAAATATTAAAGTTAATTATTTTGTTAATGATATTTTTTTTAAACTAACTAAAAATTAAATTTCTAAAAATGTTATCAAAAAATTTTTTTGGTAATATATTATTATTGCTGTTTTCGCATCTGATATAGGTATTAATTAACATTGGAAAAAAATTTTTACATCATTTGTTAAGAATTTTTTTAAAACAAAATATATACTATAGGTGAAATGATAATATTTTTTAAAACATTTTTATAATCATTTTTTTATATTTCAATTGTTTAAATAATTAGTAAAGAAATTATTTTATTCTTAAAAATCATCATTTACCCTTTTCAATGGAATAACAGAGAAATATTTTTTTTTTATAAATAGTTTAACAAATGTAAAATGAGGGCATAAGTTTTTTTTCTCAATCCTATCAAAATAAATCCTATATCAATAGAATTATGTTGAAACAGTACCAGGAATGAGGTAGATCAAACAAAGCTCGAAGCAAAACAAGAAAATACCTTGATAAGATTTTCTCTGCATCTGTTATTTTCTATTTAATTTTTACTAAGTATTTTCGAAATATTATATAAAAAAAAAAGAATATTATGATTTGGGGATACTAAAAAAAGAGCTTATTTATTTTTAAAAGGACGGCTTCTCAATACTGTGGGACCCCTGGTGTTACAGCTGGTTATGGGATGTGGAATCACCTTCCATCAGGTGAAACGCCTGTTTAAAAAGAAACATCTCTTACGTATATAAATAGATGTTTTAAGGAGCGTCTACTTAATACTAGCAAATGTATTTTGTGTGAAAATAAAAGTAAAATAAAGTGTAAATAAAAATCTTTTTAATTTATATATACGAGAAGTAGAAACCAGCAATGAAAATCGCTTGTTTGAAGCTACCCAGTCCGGTTTTCTGAATTTTTTACTTAAAAGGGAAGCTTCCCTTTTAGTAAAAAAATTGAGGAACCGCTTGTCACGCACCATTTTTTTTAATAAAAAGGAAATACACGTTTTAAACCTATAAACATTCACTTGACTGAACCTACTAATCGTAATTGCGTTTATATATAATGTGCATTATGCTTAATGAAAATTATTAGTGGATATAGCTTTTGCGGTTTACGGGGTTGTCATACTTAAAATCGAATAATTCGGATAAGTTTGCGGTTAATGTTAGTACTTTGTTTTTGCATTTATAATTCAATACATAAAATATTGGTTACAACTTTTGTGAAGCTTTTAGCTTACCAAACTTCTGTTCAACTTTTACTTTCCATTTTTTGTTATCATTATGCTGCATAGTAGTTTACACAGTTAGAGTGCAGTCGAAAGCGCAATTCTCTTAAGTTGTTTTTGGCAGATGTTTTAAGTTGGAATTAAGTAGATATTAATTACCTGATTAATTATATCGTATTTGCAAAATTTAATCGTAGATCATATTGTCGACAGTATCGCTAGACTCTTTCTAGTATAATAATATTTTTTGCTCGCACAAGAATCGCGTAAGCAGGAGAGACATGGAAATGTAATTCACAAAAAAAATGTAATGAGAAGGGGTTAATAATATATTATGCTAACCAATTCATTCATTGGCTACAATCGAACAGGATAAAAGTATTCTATGTCCTTCTCTCGGTTCTAAGATACCTTGCCACCAATTTTCAGTCTAATTGGTTCAGACGCTCTTGAGTTATAAATAGTGTAACCATCACCACTTTTTTCTATATACATATATAGATATACGTAAACTTTTACATGGTTTTTAAAATCTTTGTTTGTTTGAGTTAGTTCATCTTTATTAAGTTACTTAGCAATTACCGTGTTTTAAAGTTATGCTTTGGCCAAACCTGAGCATCAAGAAGGAATTAGATGCGTTAACGGTATTTTTTTATAGGTCCCACAACTATTTGAAGAAATAGCGCCCCAACTCTACTTTAAAATCAGGTCCAGTTTAGATATTGATATAAAATGAAGCCTATGTCCTCTGAAGCCTTACAAATATCGCCAAACAATATACCATAACATAGCGTTGCGACATGAGAAAAAAACAAACATACGTGAAACTTTATATATAACTTTATACAAATCATACTTTCGCATTACAGTCAGTTAAAAGAATTGTGTTTTCAAAGACTCGTTGCAGTCATTCGTAATTGACTTTTCGTTGTATATTTGTGTACCATACATTTGTAAATAGCCTTGACTTCAAAATTGCGAAACGATTGTTTACAGTCTTAAAAAGTTTATTCAACTTATGATTTTAAATGGGTAAAAAAAGGTATCTTCACGCCTAAATCCCCAAAGAGGTAGGCAGAGACACAAACAGGGTACCCACGACTAGCCGAAGACACTAAGTCCCACAAAGTGATAGGTGGCAAGCCAATTGCCAACCGGGCACATATGCAATCACAAGCAACATTTTCTTTATTTAGAAAATTGAAAAAACCCAATTTTCTTGTAGTTGCCCGACCCGGGATTCGAACCCGGGAACTGATGCAGTCAAGTCCAACACCTGAACCGCTAGACCATAGATGCGAATAATTGGGTCAAAATGCGTAAAATACTCACTTGCTTTTTATATCACATTTTGATTCTGTTGAAAAAGTTGAAATCACTAATCAAAATGACTGATTTTTGCAACTGGATGGAAATATCAAGATGTGAAAAACAAATGAGATGATTTTAATCATTATTGTAAATTCAAACAAAGGGGATCTTAACATTTTTACAGACTAATTGAAGATTTTTAATAAGATGATTGTAAGTAATAAGGTATGGTTTGCAAAAAATCAAACGAGTTTTGCCGCCACCGAGAGAAAATATTATGTATGTTTATATTGAGTTAAATTAGTAAATTTAGTTGGGAATTAGTACAATTTTGTTCGGTTAAAGTTCACAAATGAAATAATAAATAAATAGTCCCGGACAAGTTACACAAATTTAATCTAACTGTAAAGTAAGCAAATTGTATGCTATGAGTTATAGGCAAATTATATGGTTAGGGGTGTTAGTCAACGATTCTAATACATAAAAATACGTAAATAGATAACAGAACAAATTTAATAAACAGCCAGGCCCGAAACGCAGACATATAAATGTTCATCACACAAATCGCCTGCTCTCTTCGGGAATCGAACAAGAGCCTCGCGGTTGGTCATTGTAGTTAGACGTGTATGGTAGCCACTCAACCAACCAGGTGGCAAATAATCATGAACAAATTAGTGCATTGGTGTATTGTGTATTTATTCGTTCCCGCCAAATCGCACAAATTGAGCTTGAGTAAGGAGGCCACCGCTTTTCTCAAGACAGATGACTTTTTTTGACTACTAATGAATAATTTTAAGTGACTTGATGCAAATTTCAACGTGACTAATTCAAAACATTCAAATAAAAAATCTATTCGACACTTTACTCTACTCTTACTAAAGAGTATTTACATTTTTGTTTATTTCTGTTACACACTTATGGTTTTGCTGCCGAATGGATCCGTATAAAACAATACAGATATTTATTAATAATATTTTTATAATAGTTCGATATTTAAATGTTATCGGCACTCAATATTTTTTTAAATATGTTTTTATTATTATTTGTTTGTATTTTAACTACAAAATCATTCTAAACTTAATACATGTCAGGTACGGAGTGTGTTAGGTTAGATACCAAAATATTAAAATAACTATATCTGTAAATTAAATTTACATTTCACCTTTTCGATTGTTACTGCAAATGAGAAAATTGCAAATTAAACAATTACCAGTTTTACATCAATTAAAAGATGATTTATGTCATGTTTCATCAACATACAACAATTGCAAGTTTAATTAACGTTGATTAGTTAAAGACGAATTTGGAGCATGGTAATATATTTAAAGAACTTAGACATCCCAATGATGTAAAAGTAATAGAAACGGTTAAGACTAAAACGACAATGATGATTATATTGATGTCTGCATGCATGCATGCGGATTGTGTTAGTAGTGCGAGTAGTGAGTACTAACTACTATTGTTCTGTCATCAGCAATAAGCAAATAAAATATGGGACTATTGTGTGCCATCGCAGTTAATCTAGTTGGTCGAGCCGTCATCTACGGCACTTGGGGTTTGGGTGCGGCATGGGTAGCGCAATGCTTGGCTTTGGTTCAGCTGGTATTGCAGGTGGAAGTATGGCTTCTGCAGCCCAGTTCTATTAGGCCACAAACTGGATCTCAGCGATTTGCGGGGCGGCGGCGAGAGTGGCGCGATCTAACACATATTGAAGTGAACTGGATGAAAGCGGATCGGGGGTGGAGCGGGCAGCGGCGCCCGAGCGACGAGCGGCTGTCAAGCGGTCTCCCTGCGATTGAGTCAACGTAGTGCTGTTTCCCTTTGTATTTAATATTTGTCGATAAATTTACGTGTATCGCAGCATTTTACCGGAGGGAATAATTAGTGAAATTTTTGTTAGATCACCAATTTGGAATAGCAAACATTTGAATTATAAAAAAAGATTATAATATGTGTAGGGAGGCTCTAAATTGGACTGTATAGTTCCTACAATAAAATATATTAATCAAAAGTCTCTCCACCCATTCCTGTATAATCGTGCAACTTGTTGGGTAATTGTAATAAATTATACGAATCAAAAGCACTCGGTTCAAAAATGTTGCCACCGTATCGACACCGTGCTCGCATAAAACACAACATTTCGTCGCCGCGACACTAGCTATCTGACTGCTGACATCGAGTTCGGGCATAGCTCACCGCACCCGCGCCTGTCCCGCTCTCGCCGCCGCCCCGCAAATCGCTAAGATCCAGTTTAAGGCCTTATGGAAACCTGACAGCGGGGAGTATAATTTCAAAGATGACAGCTGCAGCTATGGTGGCTCCAACGCCATAAGTGTATTTTTGAGATACAGTTGGAAGTAACCCCAAAACAGTAAAATCAAATTGTATCTTCTTAACAAATAAAAGTGTCACAATGATGATGAAATTTATGAACTTACCTAAATTTAGCGTGACGAGGGCTGTTTGAAGTGGATATTAAAGACTTTTTTGGTGATAAGCCATTGTCCTCAGCTACATTTTCATCGTCTTCAGATATTGAGGGGAGTGTCAGAGATGGATGTCCATTCCCATCTGACTCCTGTTCAGCTTCATAACCTTCCCGTAGATTGTACGTCAGGTCGTGCTGGATGTCGTGGATGAACTCTTGCTGGTATTCAGGGTAGAGACGTAATACCTCTGCTAGTCCAGTCATATTGATGCATTTCAAGTCGCAATATGTGAGAGCCTAGGGAAAAAATATTTTAAGTAACTTTTACTATTATAATTGTCAATTAGGAGGACGAAACACATATTAGATGGTAAGGAACCTCCCCGGCTTAAGAGCAGCTGCAAGACCAAGGGTATCTCCGTTGCGTTTTGGATCTTATAAAAATGAAAGTTTCTTCAAGGTACTCAAATCGAAAGGTATCGGAAACACCATCGGTATTCTCACAGTCGATAAAAGTAATATATCAAGATGGTTGGGATGTGATATAGATTTTCAACGAGATTGCCTGATGGGGAGGTCAGGAGGGGGAATGGTCCCTAATAATTACCCTGAGCAGGAGACTTTTGAGGCTGACTGATGTGAAAACGCCAACGGAACTAATGTGTCGCCATAAACGCAAAGGTTTTGACCAAACTATACAGTGTGATTATAATTTCGTGTCCTAAAACGGCACTTGAAAGTATCTTAAGGGTCCATGTAAACTAAAATACGTCAGCAGTATAATGTTTTTTTCATACAAAAACTTTATGTAAAACATGTGATGATCTGCCACATGATTTTAAATAAGTACACCAAACAGGACCTCACGTTTCAACACTTGTTTGATCAGCTGTAATTACAATCGCTAATATAATTATATTTTTCAGAAAATCTAAAAATAACTTTATATTTAGAACCGTATTTCGATACCGAACTACGTCATTATACCTTACCCTTATGAATCAGACATGGGTTTATAAACATGCTGAATATATGTAGGTATCTAGTTCATATTGTGAAAAATTTACAAAATTGATAATGCCCAACGAAAGCTGACTAAAATATTTAAGCACCCTTGGACAAGTTTCCCAAATTGAATCTAACCCTAAAGTAAGCAAATTATATGCTTGTGATATGGGTGGTAGTCAACGATACTAATAAAAACAAAATTAAATACTTACATAGATACCAGTATAAATTTAACATAATAATCAAGTAATAAACATTCAGGTCTGGAAATGTAGAAATCGAAATGTTAACCACACACTAGTTATGAAATATACCTGGAAACCTTCCTCTACAATCATTTTATCTATTAAAAAACGCATCAAAACACTTTGCGTAGTTTTAAAGATTTAAGAATACATAGGGAAATAGGGACAGAGGCAGCAACTTCGTTTTATACTATGCAGCTCTTTGAGCAATATTGTTCTGTGCTATGTAGAGATGTTCATCACAAATAATTGCCCCGTCGGAAATCGAACCGATTAGTCGATGGAGTCAAGCGTGTACGCTAGCCCTTCGCTCACAATAAAAATATGTGTGGCGATTTGTTGGCGATGCGATTTTTTGAGTATACATCTTAACTTTATTTTATTATGTTAAAACTGTTGTACAATAAAGAAATAAATAGTCCTACTTCCACTAATATTATAAATGCGAAATTGTGAGTATGCATTTATGTACTCTTTATACTCTTTCACGTACGAATGGCTAAATGGATTTGTCTGAAATTTGGAACAAAGATAAATTGTGACCTGGATTAACATATAGGCTACTTTTAATCTCGATCATATAACGGGTTCCTGAGTAAACGCGCGCGAAACCCCAGGCAACAGCTAGTATTAATATACAACAGAGTAACATAATATGATATTACCTTAACATCGCTGCTTGATTTAACCACAACGTCGGGGTTGTTGGACTGTGAGGTGCACGTTCCATTATAGGCGTGTGTGTGTGTGTTCATATCGCACCCCACTAAATCCCCTTTACCTAAAACAGAAATGTATTTTTTTAATATATTAGAAGGCAAGCAAGCAGCCGGACTTCCAAAAAGGTGGTAATGGTGCGTTGCCAACCTTAAGCCGGGTTTAGGACTCGAGCGAAAGTAAGTTTACCGGCTGCCTTATCCTCCAAACCGGAATACGTCAACGGCAAGCGCTGACGATATGGCGGCAAGAATACTTAAGGATGTGGTACTAATCCGGGCGAGTTACAGCGAAACTCTACCACCTAGTCAAATGTCACGATGTTAGTGACGGTTATATTTTTTGTTAGTGACGGTTATATTTTTTAGAATAGTATAATGATTAAGGTTCTCGAGTGGCGGCCCCGCACCGGAGGACGTAGTGTTGGACGACCTCCCACCCGGTGGACTGTTGACCTGGTCAAAGTCGCGGGGAGTCGCTGGATACAAGCGGCTGGTGATCGTGACTTGTGGCGCTCTTTGTGGGAGGCCTATGTCCAGCAGTGGACGTCCTCCGGCTGATGATGATTATAATAAATTGAATATAAAGTTTATTTTATCCTGCGTCGGTAAAATAGAAAAGACTCAGATCACAGAGGCCAAGCCGAAGTCGAGACCAATATAATTATATGCCTAGAGCCTTATTTTACTGCTCAAGATTTATATCCATTTTGTCTCCTCGAAGAAGGGGGAAAGGGGAAACTTTTAAAAACAGTCACACTTAACTAGTTAATACAAAATCACCTTTTTTCAAAAAGGTTGGCTAAAGTGTAGCACAAAGTTTATGGTGGAATAGTACAAGTGTTGTTTAACAAAATAATTTAAATACAATTACATTTCACGAAGCGCCGACAATGATGAAAAGAATAAAGTTTTTAGCAGTATTAACATACTATTGGTTCCTACAAATCAGAGAAAGTTTTAAGAAAAAAGTTGGCATGTTAGTTTACATTCTGTGTCAGAGAGCTCGTAAAAGGCGAGCATAGGCTGACTGTCACTAACACCGTGACATCTGGTTAGGTGGTAGAGTCTCGAAGCGACTCGTCCGGATTGGTACCACCGCCTTAACTATTCCTGCCGCGATAACGTTATTTTTTTTTTCCCTGGACAACTTACACAAATTGAATCTAACCCCAAAGTAAGCAAATGCTTGTGTTATGGGTGTTAGTTAACGATACTAATACATAGAAATACTTAAATAGATACTAGAATAAATTTAATAAACACCCAGACCCGGAAATGCAGACATCTAAATGTTCATCACACAAATGCCTGCCCCCGTCGGGAATCGAACCCGAGCCTCGCGATTAGTCGGTGTAGTTAGGCGTGTACGTTAGCCACTCGACCAACGAGGCGGTCAAGTTATTGCTTGCCGTTGACGTGTTCCGGTTTGGAGGTTTAGGTAGCCGGTAAACTCACTTTTGCTCAAGCGCTAACATCCCGGCCTAAGGTTGGCAACGCACCATTACTACCTTTGGTGTCTCTAGGCGTTTTCTACTAGGCTATTCCTACCGCCATAACTTTTGCGCTTGTCGTTGACTTGTTCCGGTTCGGAGGATAAGGTATCCGACTGTCGGACAAGCCGTGACAAATACTAGATGATGAAGATAATTTTAACACTCCTGGACTCGTGGACCGTCACTTTAGCGTTTGTCGTGTTCAGTTTTAGAAATCAAGGTAACTTACTCATACAGGAAGCTTAAGAATTAATATACCAGCATCATCACCGTTACCACTTTTGATGTCTATAGGCGGATGCTGGAAACTTTTTTTTAATTTATATGGCTTAAAGTAACAGTTTTTAAGATTTACTTCTACAATTAAAATTTTGAAATAGAAAATCATCAGCTTAACACAGATTTTCTTAAAACTTACCAAGTATAGCCACCACCATTTCATTTTGCATCACCTCCATGGAGCCATTGCATATATAATAAATATACGTGAGCGCATCCCCCTTGTGGACAAGGTACTCCCCGGGGGCGCAGAAGTTGTTCCTTATATGCAGGGATAGCAGCTTGAGACATCCTTGGGAAGCCGATTCGAATATGGGAAGGGATAATATCTCTCTGTGCAAATGTAAGGAAACGTCTCCACGTAATTCTTCTGGGAATTCCTTTAGCGTCTGCAAACGAAATATCTCACTTAAACTGTTGAAGGAAATTCTTTTTAGGATTCCGTAGTCGCATGGCAGAAACTGAAAATATAAGGGTTCTGTTTCTTTCGACTCGACATGTCCGTTTGTCAAGTGTATTTTATTTCTGACCTCTAAAGGCTAAATAATTGAAACTCCAAGTTTTGTGTATTATTTAAGAATTAAGCAACTTTCATTATAGGACTAGCCGAGTCACGCGAACTCCGTTTCGACACCAGGTGGTATTATACTCACAGACCACGCACTGGCGCCATCTGCTCCACCACCATGCAAAACCATACTGGTTTGTAGTGTAGTGTATCAGAGATGGCGCTGTATTTGAAAAAATATCCCTGTTTTTCTGCTTTTCTGGGGAAATTTTTCCTGAATTTTGATTGCTATAAGCCTCACGGAGCCTGAAACCTTTCCGACGAATGTAAAACCGTGGAAATCGGTTCGTGCGTTCTGGATTAATAGCGTCAGGAAGGAATATATATAATATCTCTGATTGATTGATTGAGGAAATTCCGCAGATATAAATACTACATTTGTATTACAAAAAAGAGTTATTAGAGCTATTTATAATCTTAAATTGTGGAATTCCCTGCGAGAAAAAATCAAAGAAATAAATATTTTAATCTTAAATTCTGAATAAAATCAAATCAAAAAGATCAAAAATCTAATGTCGTCGCATCTGTGGTCTTGCGGTCCGGCGTCGGACTTAACTTCTTGAAGTCTCGGGTTCGATCCAAGGATCTACTAAATTTTTCTTTCTTGTCAATGTATTTTTTTACATTAGGCTACCCACTGTAAACGTCAACCTTCAAATAAGTTAAAAAATCTATGAAAAAAAAATTAGTACTTAATTTAAATTAAATAAAAAATATACTAAGCTATTAAAAATCTCAGAGTGTTTAGGGTTAGAAAGGCTTTTAAAAAATCTCAGTGTTTAGAAGACGAATATGCTTTAGAATAGACTCTTCAATGTTGCACTGCAATTTGTAATACTTTTTATTTAAGTTGTAGGTACATCTATCTATCTCGCTAAAACTCGAGAAAAGCTGAACCGATTTGGCTAATTTTGGTTTTGAATTATTTGTTGAAGCCCAGGGCGGGTTTGAAAGATAAGAAAAAGGGAAAAACTATGAGGAAACTAATAAAAACAAAATTACGTTTTTTCCTATACAACCTGAACGGGTTGTGTCCGTCCGTCCGCTTCTTTGTTGGTCCGGGCTCTCGGGCTTAACTATTCCTGCCGCCATAGCGTCAATGCTTGCCGTTAACGTTTTCCGGTTCGGAGGATAAGGTATCCGGTAACCTCACTTTTGCTCGAGGCCTAACAGGTCTCAGGTTGGAAACGCACCATTACCCCCTTTGGTGTCTCCAGGTGACGTGACTTTCTTACCACCAGGAAACCCGTCTGTTTGTTTGCCTTGCAATATCGTAAAAAAAAAAGTGTGTGGCCGCCGACGCGCATACAAGTAGTACTAATATGGTCCACGTGAAAAAAGCTTTCTATTCTGATTCACGTATATCAAGGGCATTGCTAACCCATTGCGAAAAAAAGGAAGAGAAAATACATTTTTACCTAGTCCCAAAAATGGAATTGGCGAAAGAGGGAAAGTTACGCTTCAGTGGAATGTATATTTAATGCAATGTTAGTTTCGTCAACAGACGAGGGCTATTTTTTTACGAAATCCTCTTATGAGATTTAGAAACATAATAAAAAGTCTCTTAATAAAAAAGCTCTAAATTTGTTTGCAAACCAAACAAATTGAAATTCCTTGAATGAACATCAAACATCAAAAAGTTAAAATCATAAACTCGATCTCGTCTTTTGTCTCGTCTTATCGCAACAACTTTTATCGTTAAATATTTGCACGCCATTTAATTCAGAGTATACTAGAGATAAATCATTATTACAGGTCAAGGGTCGCCCGAGTGGTTCGCTCACGTCTCTGTCAAGGGATTATTGTTTACTCTGCTACGGACTATTTAACATTAACGGGGATTCCGTTTTATTAACACTTAAGATCGCTTTCGTCAAAACGACGACTGGCTTCACAAAATTCGCGAAATGTTTTACATTACATACATAAGTAGGGATGAACGATATTGCTGGGGTATCGATACTTTACTCGATGCTGGTATCAGTCGTCAAGTATCGATACTTATCATATCGTTCGTATCATATCGTTTTTGAAAAATGTTGTGTGAAAACCTTAACAAGTATTGGTATTCTTTATTGAAAGTACCTACTAATAATATTCTAACAAAATAATAAGTTTTGAGTTACTCCCGACCATGACTGTCGCAGGTAAGCGCTAGTACAATACGTCACTTCAAAATAGCTTAAGAAAAAGAAGTCCGTTTTCGTGGTGCTGCTCAAAAACACTAACATATTTTGTAAATGTCTTCTTCTTCTTTTTTTTTATTTAAATGTGGCTCGGGCATAGACAAACAAGCTTGTGAATTGTTAAGGCTGCTAACTACATAAAACTAAGCCTAGGATGCATTCAGAAGCTTCAAATTACGATAAACGTTTTCTTTACAATGTTAACCATAAAATTTATTGATATGAGTACTTTTAACCGATACTTACCTACTCGATACTTCATTTCAAAGTATCGATAGTAAAATGTACTTGGTATCGGAGAAAAGTATCGAGTACCAACTTGGATTTAAATAAATAATAAATAAATAAATATCCCTGGACAAATCACACGAATTGAATCTAACCCCAAAGTAAGCAAATTATATGCTTGTGTTATGGGTGTTAGTCAACGATTCTAATACATAGAAATACTTAAATAGATACCAGAATATATTTAATAAACACCCAGACCCGGAAATGCAGACATCTAAATGTTCATCACACAAATGCCTGCCCCCGTCGGGAATCGAACCCGAGCCTCGCGTGTGGTCGATGTAGTTAAGCGTGTACGTTAGCCACTCGACCAACGAGGCGGTTATTCGTATCGTTCTATCCCTATACATAAGTATTTACGACGGAGAGGGACAGGTAAACAATTGCTTTACAGTAAAGGATGATGACGTCGAATAAAATATGTAATGGAGCATTGCTGATGGCAAGACCACCTCATGTAAGCTTACTAGCAACCTTAACCTTAACGTGGAAAACAATACCGAGCATTGAAGTCTTTATGGCAGGAAAGTTTAAGACAGTAGTATGAATTTACTATTTAGGCTTGCCGACTTTAAAGTACGAATTTACGGAAAATAGTGATTTCAAATGTGGAACAAGGATTTAGATAACGGGATTCAAATAATTTTGCTTAGAGTACATTAACCGTCTAATTAATAAACATGGGCTAAGGTAGGAGTAAAATTAAGTAGATATTAATATTATAGCCTGTATCACATTGTACAATAGACTATAATATCAGTTTGAACCTTGGCGTACTTTACTCCGTGTTTATTAATAAGCCACTAAGTGTGGTGTAGAGAAGACGAGCGATATGAAGTAAAATGAAAGTTAAACTACTAAACATTTACTAAATAATAATAGTTAACTTGTGGTGTAATTCCTACTGTGGTAAGAAAACTTTAATTGGATTTTCAAATCAGTGTTTTAATTGACGTTTGACACTTTTAAGGATTACTTTTATTTTTAAACAAAAAATTGTATGTACGTGCGTAGGTATTGGTACCTATTTCCGTAAGCGGCATATTTTACACCTAGTACACACCCAGAACGTGTCATTTAGGGTTCCAAAAATGGTACGTTCCGCATATATATACGGTTGGCAACCCTAGCGGTATTGAAATCGTGCAACCTTTGAAGGACTCTTCCACCTACTCTGAATTGAAGTACCATTTAAGCGACCACAATGTGGTAGCTGGAAACAAATCCAGCTGTCACATTGTGGGACTTAGTGCCTGTGACAAGTTGTGGGTACTCTTTAGTCTAGTTGTGCCTCTTCGGGTATAGAGACGTGAAGTGACATCTAAACTATCTAGTATTACTTAAATTACTAGATTACTCCGCAAACGAGTGATCAGGATAGAAGGTAGAGTTGTGCTTTAGGTATTCCGGATCGGTAGTATTAATAAAAGTAATCTCTCTCATTTTTACAGCAACAATTTTCTAAATTCTTCTCCCTCTCTCTCTCTCTCTCTCTGAACTCACTGTTGCGAATACAATTCGCGAACGAACATTTATTTTTCTCACGTATATCATTTTGACCACTATACTACCTTCATGCTTCTCCGAAGACAGGATATAATCCAAACCGAATTTAGCTCCTTGACTTAAAAATTCGCTTGGAAGTAGGTACGTACGAGCAGCTTCTACAGCACTCCATTCAGGTTACTACCTCTACTTATTCTCTTTTAATACATAGTCAAGTCCCTTGCGGGGTAGGCAGAGAGTATCGAATGCCAAACTTCACGATCCTGTCAAACCTGTCTAGCTTCCTTCACATTCTTAACCTTTTTCATGCAAACACGCAACGTCGCATGTCTTCAAAACCGAGACTCTTCACACCATCCTCGGATAAAATCCGAGCGATCAGATCGTGGAATGTCAACCTTGGTCTCCCCGGGTACCTACATCCATCCACATTCGCATTGTATATCTACTATAGAAGTGAAACTTTATAAATATTATATTACGTGTAATGTATTCAGTCTCACTCTCTAGCCGTCTTTTTTTAATTGATTTATTAATGAATTATGAAAAACAAAATTACAAAAGCAAGATGCCTTATTAGCTATATTTTAATCAAATACATTTATGTTTATTTCATCATCGTGACAAATTTCCGTTTCATTCGGTTTCTGATCACATTGATACAGACCAAGTGTCACTTAAAAAAGGAATAGGTTAAATACAGGTATCTGTAACTTACCTCATGTATATCGATGCCATGGTTCAGCGACCACATGGTTTGAAAATAGTCCTGCATTCGCTGTTTCAGTTCTTTTGGCACTTGATTTATGGTGAGGAAATCCTTCAGGTCCCGCCATTTGCACTGGTACATTGATCTTCTGGAGTACATTCTTTGTATGATCGCGGTGACGTTACCAAATACAACCGCATGCATGAGTGCTGCAAAAAGATATCAAATTAAAACGGTTAAGTAGCGGTTAGTAATAAAAAATACCATGACTTCTCGTCCTTACCTTGCAAAATCAATGTCATTTTGTTACGTAAAAAAAAGGTTTGAAAGCTTTTATTGCATATACAGTTTTGGACAGGTAAATCTAATAAAAAGCTTTCAATGATATTACTCAAATACTGAAAATTACCTTTTCAAGTTCAGTTTAAACAGTAACTCAGTTAAATCTCTCTAACGAAGACGTAAAATAGTTCCAGGTCTCACAATGAATTTGCAGTTCGTGTTTAATTCATTTCGCAACTTCACATAGAATTAATGTTAAAAGGATTGAGATATTTTACTCAAATATTCGTTTATGAAACTAAAGAAACATAACTTAAACGCATTAAAAGTGCATACACACATACAATTATCTTTGTTTTCACATCAAAATCGTAAAAATCCTTTTAATAAATTTATCACGGAAGTAGATTTTACCCTTGCGGAGGACATGAACTATTTTTTTCGGTATCTAAATTATAAACCGCAGGAGTATTACATGCAAATGAAGCAACGAGCATTTGTATTAAGGATGAAATTAAAATTGAAGCTGTTTTATATCAACACTAGTCAAGGAAATCTTCTAAGATAACTACAAAACTAAAAAAAACTTGGATAACCTTTGACAAAACCTATCTGTAGGCTAAGAATCATTTCGGTTACATCATCTAGTAAACTTAATAACTTCGTCAACATCCGTCCCTTTGTTAAGGAGAAGCCACATATAAACACACCAATAGAAACGTCAAATTTTTTTGCCGAGGTCCATCTTTTTATAAAAAGGGGTTAAAAAATCACCACAGTTTAACGTCCAGGTATCAAAGATACAGGCAAATGTAATAGTAGTAGTGCTATTAGATTGTGAATTAAAATATACCACAATCACAACGTAGAAGTTCATAAATATGCCCTAGGGACTGTTTGGAGACAACGCAGTTATTACTATGCTTATTAAGGTTGCATTGTTCTGCGTATGAAGGAATTGTTAGGATTTTAATTTGTATAACAGACTGCTACTATTTTACGTGATTTAAAATCTTATAATTTAAATACAGTGAAACTGTTGAAACAGACTTCAATTTCAATATTAGACTACGTATATATTATATTCCATCCACCTCGGAAACAGGTTATTTCAAACAAAAATACCATTTTAATGTCCTCCATTTTTGTAGTCGGGATAAAATTAATATAAGACAGGAATTCTCCGATGGGAGAAGAGCTAAATGCCTCTTATTTTATAACTTGAAACTGGTAAAATGAACTGAGGAGCACAGCTTCTATGAGAACAATTTCTCAAAATATTGACCAACTAGACATAGGCGAATTTAGATTGTAGACGCCTGGTTTATAAAGCACTTATTAAGGAACAGACTGTTGTATGCCAAAAACAATAATAAAAAAATATATATTTATTTCAGTAAAAAACCTTAACATAATTAGCATGGTGTGGAGATCTTCTTTTAAGTAAATCACTACTTGTGTTTAGAAGATCTCACTCTTCATTTATCTTTACTAACATTATTCTTGACGACTTTATTTTTCCTAGTTTTAAAAATAGTTTTACAAGCTTATTACAATATTTATTTTAATTGAATTAATTTAAGAATCAAAATATTATTAATTGGAAAAATGAATAATTAACACGTATAAAAATTGTCTGTATGTGTGTGTGTTTGTGGTTGTGGGCGAGGGGTGGGAAAAATGCTAATTTAAGTTTTATAAGCACGCAGAAAAAGTCTTTCTGTTTCTTCATACTCAAGCTCTTTTACAATACATACTTTACAAGTGTTTCATATATTTTTAGTTTTCTGTTTATCGTGTTATATAAGTAGGACGTCAGTGCTAAGAATTGGCGTTTGGCGAAAGCTGTTTTTGCATTGCTTTTAATAACAATAGTACCTCTCCTTCTTGTAATTAATAGATTAGGGTTAATAGTTATAGATTTGTGAACTTTGTAACTGCATTTAATATATTATATAGTTTCCTCATTTATTCGCCAAAATTTACGTTGACATTTACAGTTTGTATTACGGTGTCTTAAAAATAACTATAATATAACATAAAAGACGTTTTTGATAAACATAGCTAAAGTACGTCTAGGTTTAAGTTAACATTAATTATATACTAGCTTCCGCCCGCGACTCCGGCCACGCGGACGTCGGTCTTCGCGTGATAAAACTGATTTTTTTTTATTTTTAATACGTATTTTTCCAGGATAAAAAGTATCCCATTTTATGCCCAGGATAATAAGGTATAATTATACCAAGTTTCATCGAAATCGAACCGTTAGTTTTCACGTGATGCCTGAACATACAGACAGACAAACATTTTTTTAATCACATATGTGGGTTTGATATCGATTCAGTAACACCCCCTGCTATTTATTTTTTCAATCTTTTCAATGTACAGAATTGACCCTTCTACAGATTTATTATATGTATAGATTACAGTGTAGGAAAGACTGTATTGTCAACTTTAATCTTGAGTACTTTTTTATGTGAAAGGTCAGCGAACATCAACAAGGCTCTCCAGATGGTAAAAGATAACCATGTCCTACAGACGCCATAGATGTTACAGCCAGGATGGAAGGCCTTTTTGTGAAAATCTACTGGCTACCCTACCCTCCACACCGGAACATGAAAAGGGTTATTATGGCAGCACAAACAACAACAACAATCTGGATCTGCATCCTAGGGAAATCGTGGGAGAGACAATTCAACATGTCAATCATATTTTTTGCAGTAAATATGGATGATCATTTTTGACATGAAAAAAATGCGAATATAGTATTTATTGAATTAAATTAGTCAAACGACGCACGATAATTCACAAACACTGTTGTATCGGCGCTGCCAAAACTTTTGACGTGTTTCGGCCAGAACCAAAACTTAGACTAAGAATGACCGAAACCGAAATTTAGTATAGAGTCAGAGAGACAGCGATACTTAAAGGTAAGCGACGCATACTTGTGATCGCGAGGAATTAATAATTAAAAAAAAGATATAAACAATGAAATTTTTCTAAATCTCTTTTAACATTTGTTATTAACAATTGTATAGAGAATTAAAAAAAATTTACTTAGACATTATGTTTTTTTAAACACATTTTTCATGGGTCGAAAGTACCCAAATTTGAGATTTATCGAACTTTTAAAAATTCATATCTTTAAAAATATTAACTTTATCGTTAAAAGTCATAGGATCTTTTTTATTGGTATTTCAATGACAAATATAAAAAAAATTGTCCGGTTGAAAAATAACAATTCCTTGCAATTGTTTAAACAATTTCGGTTTAAACAATATGGCACCGGGCGGGTTGCGCCATGGCAACTTGCATTAATATCATTAGGAGGGCAATTTAAAGAGGATCGCATAAAAAAATTGAGGTCAAATAGTTTTCGGTACTCATGCGCCGATTCCTCCTACTCTAATTGGACTTTGGCATTTTACAGTAAACAAACTTACTTAGTTTTGACGTACAGAATTTGATTGACGTATTGTAATTAGTTTCGGTACTATAATTTTACTAATGGAGACCCCCATAATTCTATCTTATTCTAAATCGTTTTATCCTGTCAAACCGTTTGAAACGGAACATCCTCATAAACATGTGTCCTTAATCCATGGTGTTCACCCAATCGAGTTTAATTTGCATGAATAATTTTAATGTACAAGGGCCAATTTAATCAGACTGCGGAACTATCCAAATATTCGTGTTTCAAACGTTAATTACGTTTTAGCCTAATCGTCGTTTTGATTTTTTCCTCTTAATTACCTCAGAATTGGTTATTTAATATTAGTAAACAACAATAATCACGAGTAATCAAACTCTATACAATTGATGGAAGAAGGCATTACTTTACGGAAATCAGTCATAGGCATCAGGCAACCATAAAACAGGCAAAATAGTACCCTAAGAATGAATAGGACTTATCGAAAGCTAAAACTCCCAAATATGTCTAAACGTACTATGAATTTTTAATAGTGTGTGTTTTTAGTTGGTGCTAATAAAACAGTTTAGTGGTGTGTGTTGTGTGGAACTGGATATATTTGGGAGTTTTAGCTTCCGGTAAGTACAATTCATTCTTAGAGCACTATTTTACCAGTTTTTTTACGCGAAAATACGTACATACATTTTTTTGGCGGAAAATTGCAAATTAAATAATGTTATTTGGATTTAAACTCTGTACAGTC
Source organism: Calephelis nemesis (assembly GCA_002245505.1). Classification (NCBI taxonomy): domain Eukaryota; kingdom Metazoa; phylum Arthropoda; class Insecta; order Lepidoptera; family Riodinidae; genus Calephelis; species Calephelis nemesis. The sequence goes on along the minus strand of NJDD01001449.1, from coordinate 127,363 downwards.
ATTTTATAACGTTAATGGCCGTATGCACGTTCCTGGGCTAAATTTACTCGGGCCACTTGCACTTTCCTGGGTTATGTATTTAACACTGAGTTAGGGCCTAACTAGGGATAAATAATCTTATATTTTACAGTTTAACTCACTATTAAATATAACCCGGGGATGTGCAAGTGGCCCTAATGGGTCAAATTGTCAAATATTGAGTAATTTAACCCTATGTTAAAAGCTGACGCAGGCAGATATCACAATGTAACTGACCCCATTCCGGTGTGCGTTGATGCGGATTTTAACTTAAAAAAAGCATCTGTACCCCGAAGAGTTAGGCAGAGGTACAACCAGGGCACCTACGACTAGCCAAAGACACTAAGTTCCACAATGTGATAGGTGGCAAGCCTATCGCCAACCGGGTACATTACCGGGCAATGTTATTTTTTTTTATTGAAAAAAAAAACATTTTCTAATATTTTTTGTTGCCAGACCCGGTGATCGAATCCGGGATCTCAAGAAGTAAAGTCAGACTCTGGACCGTTAAACCACAGAGGCGACTATCATTATCATCATTGTTTCAGTGTCATGTTTCGGTCTGGAATTGTTTTATATCTATAGTCCTGGTCATAGGACACCGACGCACCTGTAACATAATATAATTATGGCATCTAGGTGCCACGGTTGTCTCTTACCATCAGGAGAGCAGTCAGCTTGTTGCTCTCTTATCAAATTAAAAATGTGTAGCTTCATTCTAATGCGCGTCAGGCGCCATTCTCTGATCAATTCTCCGTTGTTTACCAGGCAATCACAATAAACAGATTACCTTTTCGCCGTTGTTTGTATACGTGACTTCTACACGACATAATTCATGTCATAAAACTTTATTTAGTATTCTTAGGCCAAGGCTAGGGTTGCCAACTCTCTAATGAACAAGCCCGGGGGGATTTTAACAAATCGAGGGCAGAGATGGGGCTTTGACAAAAAACTTGTGTTATTAATTTTTATTTATAAATTTATGTTTACATAATTTTCGAACGGCATCTAATATTTAAGGGGTTATTTGTAACTAGTTTCGATTTAAAAAAACCGGAGATCTTATTGCATCTCGGGAGCTCTTGAGATTAGCCATTATAACCGGAGTCTCCCGTGTATTCCGGGAGGGTTGGGAACCCTACAAGGCTGTAGTAATTTTCATTGGTCTTCAAAATAAACTAAACTCTGTAACTCCGCAATTTAGGTTTATTCGTCGGCCGTCCCCGTCGTCGGCCGTCTTCTCAGGAATCATACCTATGTGATCGGGTTAACTAGCGAACTCTAATAAATTGTTGGTTGTCGACTAGCACGTTACCCGCATTGCTCGTACTTATTGTGTATTTCATAATACCAGAATATCTGACTACTTGATTGTCATTTAATATCATGCAGAAAGACTAATCAGAAATGCTAAATATTATTAAAAACGACAGTTTACGGTACAAAAAACCGAGTTGACAACCAGCTATATATTAAAACGTGATGCCAAAACTTTGGACTCCTTTCTACGAAAATTGCGCAAAATTGGACGCAAGAGCATAAAATTTGGCACACTTATAGTTTATGTATAGGAGAAGTGCAGGACGCTAATATTTTTCAATAATAATGCTTATAAAGTACACTAAATCTATAAATAGAACATTACCAACGCTACGATGCATTTGACACACAAACAAACATATTGATTTTAATAATATAACATCACAGACGGCGCACTACACAGTCTGGGAACAAAGTAGTTGGTCTTGAGAAACAAAGTTAATGCGGTCTTATCAACATGATATTAAAATTTGTTATGGTCGAATTTCGACGGACGACCACTAGTTTATATAATTGCGTTCCTATTATTTTAGCGACACTTAAAGCAATTTAACCTTTATATGGTATCTTTAGTATAAATTTTGATAGTTTTTGTAACTGTTTTTTAAAGAATGAGACCTGTAGGACGTTTTACGTAAGTATTATCTACGCTTGATCTACGAACATTTTAAAGTGCTACAAAAGATACAAGTTAGTAGCATACTGGGGGGTGATTATGTATCTCAGTTGCCAACTCAAACTGCAAAAGTGTACATCAAATGACGTCATTTGTGTTTGCTATCTCTACTGTATTTCTGTTGGTCACTAAAGATAGAAAATGTAAAACAAGTCATTTGACAGCTATTCGATGTACACTTTTCCATTTTGAGTAGGCAACTGAGTTACAAAATCAGCCCCCTGTTGCGAGTTATAGTTAATTATTTTTGACCGACTCCATAAAAGGATGAGATTCTCAATTCGTTATTGTTTGTTTGTTTATTTTATTTTATTACGAAATAGCTCCCTCAATAGTAAACAGATTTAAATATTTTTTTAGAAAAATAGGCCATGATTTCGATGTAGTTCCACATGAATTTTATCGTGATTCGACTAGTTCGACTTTAAGTCATACTTACCTAGCTGTTGCCCGCGGCGTTGCCCGCAAGGTCCCACAGGAAAATTGTTTTGGGTTAAATACTATCCTTTGTGATTATCCAAGTTACCTTGATTTCATGAAAATCGGTTTAGCAATTTTTGCGTGAAGGAGTAACAAACAAATAGAGTTAGAATGCTGGTAAAATGTATGTGGGACCATTTCGAAACCATTTGCTATCTTTCGAAAAAAGTTATGAAATCGCGACGTTGTTGCAGTTTTACTGAGTGTTGTACAATTATTCATTGTACAATAGACGCGAATAGTGGCCAAATTATAAAGCGCTACGAACAAATTCGTAGCACATTGTTTCGAGCCGATTTTGTTACTATACAAAATATATAGTATAACTGTTTTTAATTATACAATAGACGTGTTTAGTACCCAAATTACAAAGCGCTACGAAAGCTCCAAATTCGTAGCATATTGTTACGAGCAGATTTTGTTACTATACAAATATAGACTAACTGTTTTTCATTATACAATAGACATGAATAGTGCCCAAATTATATAACGTTCAAGCACACGTTACAGAGCGCGGTAACACAATTGTAAATTCAAAGGACAGGCTTCGTGATGGAATTGAATTATCAAGATAAACGTTTGCTCGCTGTTCTCACATCTAATTAAGTTTGTGAAGTCGGACTACCAGCTTCATGAACAAAAGTTTGATATAGAGTTAAGATAGATCATGCAATTGTTTAATACTTTTTAATACAACAAATATAGAAGAGTGATCAGAAAATGAAATATTTTACCCAGAGCCTGAACCCATGTTATCACCCATTTATAACGTCGGTGAGTGATGTTTATTTAAGCAACGTTCAGCTTCTGGTTTTAGGTTTAACCGCTAATATAAGCTTTTACATGACGTCTTCAAATTTAATTTTGCTAGCGGA
>NJDD01001449.1:87403-123525 GCA_002245505.1 Calephelis nemesis | reverse complement strand
AAAATGAAATATTTTACCCAGAGCCTGAACCCATGTTATCATCCATTTATAACGTCGGTGAGTGATGTTTATTTAAGCAACGTTCAGCTTCTGGTTTTAGGTTTAACCGCTAATATAAGCTTTTACATGACGTCTTCAAATTTAATTTTGCTAGCGGACGAACATTTTATTCCACAAAAATTTGTTTTGTTGTTAAGAAATATTACCACTCATAAATTATGGAAAAAATATCTTCACGCTAATAACCTGAAGAGGTAGACGGAGACACACAGACACAGACACAGACACAACCAGGGCATTAGCGACTAGCCGAAGACACTAAGTCCCATGTGGCAAGCCTATCGCCGACCGGGCACATATCCAATCCAGAGCAACATTGTTTTTATTAGAAAATTGGAAAAAAACAGATTTAAGTTTTGTTTCCCGACACTAAAATCGAATCCAGGACCTCATGAAGTCAAGTCCTGGACACAATGACAATACTTGGACCGCTTGACTATACAGTCAATTACATAATTTATACCTGCATTTAAAAAGAAACTGCTAACACCCATTGACTCTTGCAAAATGATCGTGTGACAAACATAAAATATAAAGACATACCGGCGAACCCATAATCTTTTCCTTTAAGAGTCAATTAAAACCAATGTTAGTAATTGCAGTTATTAGTGAAAAGTTACAGAAAGAGTAAATTTCCATACAAAAAGTGAAATTTAAAATAAAGCTGCCGAGGGCGAAAGTATAGAAAAAGGCGAGAATCGTGAAAACCTTGCCTGAGGTTATTTATTTGGTTGCTGTGTAATCCAGAGATTCCCAAACTTTTAGGATGACGAAAAAACATCTATGAGCTTTAAAAATATGTTAAAGTTGAAACTTCATGTCTAAATTTACCATTTAAGGTGAATAATATGTGTTAAAAATATACGTGTTTCACTGTTTTATTAATACTAGTGGCCGCCTGTTGGTCGAAATTTGACCATAATAAATTTTTATATCTTGTTGATAAGAACGTCATCTTCATTTCTCAAGACCAACTATTATGTTTCCAAACTAAAGTGCGCCATCTCTGATCTTTTATCGTTATCATCCATATATTTGATTGTGTGCGTCAAATGCATGATAGTGTGGGTAATTGATTTAATGTACTTTATAAGCATTATTATTGAAGAATATTAGCGTTCTGAACTCATCCTACTCATAAACTATAAGTGTGCCAAATTTTATGGTCCTCCGTCAGCGCAATTTACGTAAAAAGGGGTCCAAAGTTTTGACATCACGTATTAATATATAGATTCAGTAATTCGAGTCGAGTTACTGATCGATTCGAGTAGATCGAGTTCAACTCAAGTAAACTCCCTGGTAACTTGCTTAGCAGTCATAAATTTAAAAAATTGCGGAGCCCCGACAAGTTATTTACGGAACCTTTAAAGTAGACCCCACTTTGGAAATCGTTGGTTTAATCCATTAACATCCAATGCTAGTTACCGACATGGAGCAGTGAAGAAACTTTTAATTATAAATGGTTTATTTATTTTGTCTAGCTACAAGCCTTTGTTATTAAGATAAACAGAGGAAACTTTTCTACTGATACTGAAATGAAAAGATAATAGCAAGTTTGAAATAGATGAAGTTGGGCTGCAACTATTACAAATGAATCTTTATACACATTAATATTACAAATGAAAAGAAAGTGCGTTATTTTGTTCTTTCTACGCGCGAATTTATGAGAAAGAGCGATGTTACGGTATAGTTTCTATGTGTGCAGATGATAAAGAGGCTGAAGACTGGCAGAGGCTACTTTTTATTCTAATATTAAAACGAGGAGAGGTAAAAAATAAGTTCATGGGTTTATTATTCTGTGTCCCGATAACCGATAATACTCTTATCTGGATGTCCCGTTAATAATTTAAGCAAAATATTTTGATTTTAATATCTGGAACTCCTAATAAATGATATACTCTGTATCATATTTATAAAACTACCAGATCACACAGTAATACTCGTAGATGTTATGAGAGTTAGCGTCAGTTTAGTACCAAATACTATTCTTAAAATTGTACAAAATCATCTTCATAAAATTATCTTAGTAACATCGTCTTTACAAAATCATTATTAAAATATATTTACAAATCTTCTTTCTAAAGTCGTCATTAAGGATTCATTTATATAAAATCGTCTTTAAACAATATTATTTTTAAAATCGCATTCATAAAATCTTTAGAAAATCGTCTTTATAAAATCGTTTTCATAAAGTCATCTTTATAATATCATCTCTATAAAGTCATCTCTATAAAATCATCTATATTATAAAATCTTCGTTATAAAATCATCTTCATAAAATCGTAATACTCTAAACAAAACAATCGTCCTTATTGCCAATTCATAATGAGATCGATCCTAAGTTTGTTTAACTTTTCCCGCAGATTGTGTATCGAGCTTCAATGAAAGTTATTTAATATTGAGCGTTCAATAATATTGAGCTTCGATTGTATGGAGAACTCTAAAGAATTTAAGTCATCTTTATTATCGACGGAATTGAAAGATAGCAAAATGTTTACGCGTTTTAAATTGATATTGGGCCTGTTGCCATCAACACGGCGGAGAATCGTTTGGTAAGATCTACGGAATCTACGGAACGAGTCGTTGCTCAGAATAACAATTTATTTGTAAACTGGCGACTTTGTGACTTTACCCGCGCTTTTACATCACCTTGATATTTTATTAATATTACAAAAACGTATATGCACTTCGGCTTTACACTTAAGTTACACTTAGTATTTTTAAACTTTGAACTTTTATTTTTCGATTGGCTGACCAAATCTAAATTTAAGCGAAATGATTAATTATGTAATAACAATTCTGTATAGATCTTTAAAATACATTCGGATTTCCGAAACTTAGCGAATATAGCCGACGCGCATAATTCAAATAGTACTACTAAGTATTGACATTTTTAATGAGATTGGAAATCATAAAATGTTTTCTGATAGTAAAAAATGTATGTTTCGAGAAACCAAAGTTGATAAAAATGAGGTATTAGGTGGGTGTTTAGGCCGTAAGATTGGGTTTTTAAAATCTTTTAAATTTTTAGAAAGGGCATTCTAGATCAAAATACGTCAGTGAGCCTACCACCTAGCTGAGACTAGGTTTAGATGATTATTGTTATGGGTTTCAGACAACGTTATTAATATATAGAAATACTTGTATAGATACCACAATAATAATTTAATAAGCAATCAAACCGAGAAATACAGACATCGACGTTCATCCCACAAATACCTCAGGCGGTAATCGAACTCGAGATCCGCAGTTGGTTGGTGGTTGTACTTACACCCCATAGATTGTGTTGGTGTGTCGTGTGGCGGAGTTTTAGACTGATAGTGAATTCTGCCATCTACTGTAGACCGGAACATGATGAAACATTGTCTTAATGGTGGCTGGAGTAGGTAAGGCGGTGGATCTCTAACCGGGCAAGTTGCTGCAACATATTCTACCACTGGTAATCCTGTTGGTATTGACTCGTTTCGTCTTTGCTCGCCTCTCTCATCATATCAATTGACTACTAATTAAAGTGCTTTTAATAGTCTTTCAAAAACTACCAGTGATTGAATGCCCTGGTGACAGTGAATTGTTTTTAGTTTTGTCTGTATACGACATACTTTAAGATATAGATATCTTGTTCATCTGGCTAGAACTGAGTTAAAAGTTTTAAACAAACTTGCAAAAGCATTTAAGTCAATTTCAACTTTGTAGTTTCCTAAGTTTCTCATAAATTGCTAAACGGAAACAGAAATCAATTGACTTTGAAACTTATGTTTAGTTCCATAGATTTTTATTGTTAGCTAAAGCGGCTAATAACAGGTTTTTTAACATGTCATAACAATATGCTGTTATTAATACTTATTTGTACTTAGGTACTTTGCTGTAAGTTTGAGTGTGTACGTTAAAGAGCTTATTCATTCATTTTATAAATTAACTAGCGGCCCGCCCCGGTTTTGCACGGGTATAAAATACACCTTCAAACCTTTCTCTTCAGTCACATTATCTACTAAAAAAACCGCATCAAAATCCGTTGCGTAGTTTTAAAGATTTAAGCATACAAAGGGCCATAAGGACAGAGGAAGCGACTTTGTTTTATGCTATGTAGTGATTAATTCTACTTCATTAAACCTAACCAAAATACGAAAGACTACTTATTCCTTTTCAATTGTATTTATTAGCTGAGATTATCTGCAAGATATTTGTTGCGTATGTTAACCATGTATTATTAGTGATTGTTTTCTTACTATCATCTACGACATTATAACGAATTCAAAATTTTGCGTTCAACTACTTGACTTAATATTTCTTGTTATTTTTATTCTATTTTACAAAAAAAAGGAAAAAAAGGATCTTTACTCCTATATCACCATAGGCAGAGTCACAATCAGGACACCCACGGCTAGTCGAAGATACTACGTTGGGATAGGTGGTAAGCCTATCGCCAACCGGGCACACATCCAATTCCGGGCAACGTTATTTTTATTGCGAAATTAAAAACAAACATTACCTAACTGTTTTCCCTGACCCGGGGATTGAACCTGGGACCTCAAGAAGTCAACTTCGCTACCACACCGTGTGTGGACCGCTGGACCACAGAAGTAATAGATACTACAATATTAACTTAAATCTCAAATTAGTTTAGTCGAGGTAGTGATTGCGAATGAAAAATACCTTCTTACCACGTGGAATAGTTTGATGGGGAAAGATGCTGATAGCAGGGTGGTCGCTCTGCAGTTTAGGTACATTATGGGGGAGGAGCTATCGAATAGTTAACCGTCAGGACTAACACTCTTTAGTAGGCAATAATCAAACGACACGCTAACGGCGTTGCTTGTATTTACCGTGTGTTTCTTAATATTAGAAAAAAATGTTTGCTTGACTGCTTTTAACAACATGAAAAGAATATTCAAAAAAGAACAAATAATAAAGGAACATTAAAAAAGTTAGGACAACCCAACGCTTAGAAAGTATCAATGTAGTTTAGCATAGCTAGAAGAAATAGTTTCTGCCCTTTAACAACTTTTTTCCTTATGCGCTAAGCAAAACTGCCATATTCCTACTCCACCGGACAGAAAAATAGCACACACACCTAGGGCAGTAACAATGAAGGCAGATTACATATTTGTCAGCTTCGGCTTTGCCTCGGTCAACATTGACCTGTGATACTTTTTTTCACTGCTCTACTGCCGCGCTCAGAGATATCTATTAGCATTTAATCTATCTATCTATTTATCACAATTTTGTAGTCAAAATGTCGACTAGACTGATTGAAAGTTGTAAGGATGTAATATAGTATACTTTCTTACTTTAAGTAAGGTGATTCTTACCTCCAACTAGCATGGTGAGTATGCTAAATATTTTCTCCGGTAATGTGTTAGCGGAGACGTTCCCGAACCCGACGCTTGTTAGCGAGGAGCAAGTGAAATATAGAGCTGTCACGTAGCTTTCGCTGTGAGATATGTTGATTATCGGAACTTTTAACCTCTCAGCCAAGTTATTTATCCAACCTGCAATCAAATAATGAATAAATGCTCCCGGAAATACACAAATTGAATCTAACCCTAAATAAGCAATTTACCTACATGCTTGTTTTATATGTATTGATCAACAATACTAATACATGGAAATGTTTATATTAATACTAGAATAAATTTTAATAAATTTCAGTTTTCCCCATGTTCGTTAGGATTACCCATCGGCCTTACTACATGGCAAGGTAAGAGACGAGTGTATAGGTCAAACGGGCTACCAAAGACCACTTGTGGTAAAGTTCTTTGCTGCAACTTATTCGATAGAGACCCACTGCCTTACTATTCCAGTGGCAATAAGGAGAGTGTTTGTATTGATATCGTATTCCAGTCTGAAGAGTTGGGTAGCCGGTAAGCACCTTAGGGCTAACAACACCTTTGCCACACAACAGCAAAGCGCCTATAACATGTTTTGACTACAGGACACGGTCTCATCCCATTTTAAAGTAATAATTTAGTGACAATTACTTTTGAAAATAAAAAGTTTTCCTGGTGGTGAAAAATACGAGGGGGCATTTAAAAATAATTATTAATGATCTTCACGCCTATTTCCTTGAAAAGGTAAGAAATGGCACAACCAGGGCACACGACTAGCTGAAGACACTAAATCCCACAATGTGATAGGTGGCAAGCCTATCGCCAACCGCCAAGATATTAATGATGAGCTATAAATTTAAGCTTCTGGTATAAATGAGTTGATGCGTAGTGAGACCCTCTAAACTCGGAGTACGACAGTGGTAAGCACCGACATTGTAACATCAGAGGAAATTGCGGGCAAGTTATTTTATAGCTCCGATGTTTTAAGATCTACACCTGTCTAAAGTAAACAATTTGTCTGAAAAACAAAATTATTCTGAAAGATGGTCACCAAAACATCTGATTAGCAGGGCTTTATTTCTCTGTCACTACAATCCTAAATATTTATAATCCCCACTCGTGATTCATCCTTTCTTTTTTTATATAAGAGGAGGCAAACGAGCAAGTGGATCACCTGATGGAAAGTGATTAGCGCCGTCCACGGACATTAGCAACACCAGGAGTATCACAGATGCGTTGCCGACCTTTCAGGAATGAGGAATGAATTTATACTTTTCGTCGGTAATGGATTATCTCTAATACACTTTACTAGTTTAACCCAAATTTGTTCTTTAACATTGAATTTTAGCACATTGACTAACTTACACTAATACCTTCAACCTTCAACATACATAGTTACTTTGTAATAAGGTTAAACTTTATTCAACATCGAATATTATCCACCGACTAAAGCCATTAGCTTTCATAACTTACAAGCCGAATTTCAATACTTGATCCTTTTCAAACTTGAAGCTATCAAGTACCGTCTCTGCATAACAATTTTTTATTTTAAGTAAAATTACCTTATATAAAAATAATTATAATACAGGATGGGCCTATGTATACAGTTCTACAATAAACTTCCCACTCATATGAAAGAACTTCCAATTAATAAATTTAAGAAATGTGTTAAATGTAAATTAAATCAAAAAGGTTATTATAACATTGCTGAATATTTAACAGATAAGACTGCTTGGGATTAGTTGCTCCTCATGCCAATCTCTTATAAAATATATTGTATCATTACATAAATTATTGTAAATCAATTTTAAAGTAAGAAAAAAAAAAGACAAGCCCGCTGAGTTTCTTGCCGGATCTTCTCAGTGTGCGGCCGCGTTCCGATCCGGTGGTAGATTTATTATTATATAGACCCGTCACAAGTGCCTCTTGTAGGTTTATGTGAAATAAAGATGATTTATTATTATTATTATTATTGTATATTTGCTACTACAAAGGTGGGGTGGAATTTATATATTTAGTTGGAAAAACCGACTCTAACTATTTTATTGGGTATAACAATTTTTTTCGAATAATAATAAATGATTCCGAAATGCTCGCGCGTAAGTTTTATCAACATCCAACTAGTCGTTTTTGAGTTACACTTAATAATGCATACTACATTCTAATTTAATAATAATACCTTCACGCCCATATCCCCGAAAGGGTAAGCAGAGGCACAACCATGGCACCCACGACTAGCCGAAGATACTAAGTCCCACAATGTGATAGGTGGGTAAGCCTATCGCTAATCGGGCACATATCCAATCCCGAGCAACGTTATTTTTATTAGAAAATTGGAAATACACATTATTCGCATTAATGTTAATATCGTCTACATAAGTGGAAAAAAATTGCACTATTAAGTGTAATTAAAAAACCACATTCGGATCATGGTAAAATAATATGGAACCATCTATCTAGTTTGACCTATCTTTATAAAAGAGAACCATCAAAATCGGTATTGCTACTGCGGAGTAATCGCATAACAAACATAGTTTACGTTCGAATTGAAGCGATACGGCGGCGATAATAGGTAAGGCAGTTAAAATACAGGGTTATTTTTAAAAGACCAGCCAAGTTTTGAGAGAGGGTCGGGAATTGATAATATATTCGATATTTGAAGTAGTAAAAAATTAAAGAAATATGTAAATCACAATTTTTATCCGACGTAAAATACAAAATGTATTGTTACAATGTAAACAAAGCATTGAACTAGTTCCTGCCGAAAGCAGTCTCATGCGCAGGCTGATAACGTCATTTCTTGGTTCTCGGTTCTGCGAGCAATGTGGCCTGCCCATTGCCACGAAGTATAAACGCGGACTATTTTAAAAGAATTTTCATGAAAGTAAATATAATAAATTGGCAGAATTTTTTTTAAATGCAATATAATTGTAACCTTAACTCCCTTTGGCCTCGCCTAAAATTTGGCCGGTCCTTTGAAAGTAACCCTGTATACCTATATAAATTGCTAAAGCAGGCCAGCTGCTGCATAGCAGTCTAACACCTAGCTATGATTGACAGTATAGATAAATAGTCCAAAAACCAATGTAACTACGTCAGTAGAGAGAAAAGGATCACATTCACACTGAAAAACATTTATTTTAATAAACGGGTAATTATTATGAAATTTCAAGATCTTACCCAAATCCCAGCTCTCGTTTCTGTGATGTTCAATCTCTTTCTCTGCGATTATGAACCATATACACGCGAGCCAGTGCGCTACTAACGTGAAGGAAAGCATCAGGAGTGTCAGTATGAGAGCCGAATACTGTGAGTATCGGTCCATCTTCTGCAAAAGTCTTGCGAGACGCAGTAGCCTCGTCAATTTCACTAAGTGCACATTACCGTGCGTAGATTCCTAGTAAAAAAACATTGTAAAGTTAATAGAAAATAATGAAAAAGACATATTGAATGTTTTAACCATTTTTTACCACAAAAATACATCATACAGAATCATACCCACAACCTTCGTCTCTCAATGTTTTACGAGATAAAAATTGAAATTCCTTTCATAAAGAAATGAAAAATTTTGTGAAACACTGAAAACGTTTAATATTAAAATATTTTAACAAAAAAGAAAAGAAAAAAATATTTATTTGCGGAATATGAGTGTTACAAAGATGTTACAAAATAATTTAGGCTTTCCTACATATTCTACCAACTTGTGGTATACAAATACTAAAACAGGTATTAATCAAGTTATTTTAATTATTTACTTACTATTTATACACTGTTTTATGTATTGATTACATAATTATTTATTAATATAAACAATTTTTATAATGTAAATTAATTAATCCCTATCTACCGTATACTACCTAGCACCGTTTCCAAACCTAGTCAGCCAGGAGAAGAAACGGCAAAACAAACTGCCCGGTTTGGTTTTACAAGTTTGTTAAATAAACTTAGGCTCCAGAAGGTTTCAGGGTGAATCTGATTTTTAATAACCTCGATTAACATCACTAGCAAAAAAGAAATTGAATGACATCAAAATTTAAAGGTCAACACAAATTCTACATTTTCTTGTCGGTTTATTAAGACAGGTAACATCTGTCAAATCATAGATTCAGGGGGGTTACTATAAGCTCTTAAAACAGTGTTATTTCAATAATACTAAATGTCATCGGAGAAAGACAACCTTATGACGTATGCCATAAAGTTGCTTATAAAACCGAACATTTATCAAGATGGAAATAATACTGCTTTAAGCGTTCATGGTAGGGCCCCTGTACTTAATAGACTTGCATTTGTAATTGGAGTTTTATGTCGAAAATTTCTACAATTTATTTTTATTTAATTAAAATTTCAATAATACATATATATATATATATTTTAATTGTGTTTTTTTATTGATTTAACGGTTATTTCATTAATACTATTTAAATCAACTCTATTTTTATTTAATATCTAATAAGTAACACATTTTTACTAAAAACAGCAATGTAATAAAACAGGGTATTAGGTCGGCATATACAGCTCGCAACGCGCGGCATAATGCATATACTTCGCTTCGCTATATATTGCGGGCTGAAAAACTGCTAAATATTTAAACACTTGTTTCCGACAAAAACTGTAAAAGGAAATTTGAAGTCTGATATGTATCTAAACTACCACAGAAGTTTTCGTTACGGTGTCAAATACACCCTGTATTTTATTTCAGCATATTCCCTATGTCATACAAGTATCATAAATGAGTTGGTGTGTGTTTGTATTATATTCCGTTATAACGTTAAAACAGCTGAAACGATTTAACGAAATATTGTATAAAATAAATTAAACTGATATCTCAAGTTGTTGCGAACGAATTTAATATCTACAATAAGCGAGGGGAAGCTGGGGGATAACAGCCATGATATATATATTGCAGAAAGGTGATTCTTTGTCCCTGCCACTTCACTAGAACTAATGTTCTCTTATATTTTAGTGCTGACTAGAATTAAGTTTACAGTGTCTAGACACCAGACTATATTCCAATATGTTTATTTTTCAAACTAACTACCAGACGTGTGAGTGTGATGGATGAACTGATTTCAATGCGGATTGTTTTGTTCGAAAGATGCCGTAATCGAGATGGTTCTTAGATACATTACATGTAGGTATTTTACAATTTTTAATGCAAACGTTATTGATGAATTGGTGATTTTTTTGTTAGAAATTCAGATTAATTGCCTTTAGTTATACTACATAACGCGTATTTTATTTATTTTATAGACGATCACCTCTGTGGTCTAGGAGTGTGGTGTGTTGAATGATTACCTGAGGTTTCGGATTTGATTCCTAGATCGAAAATCTTTGACCAGGATTGCGTTAGTGTTCGGTTAGTGTTTGCCATCTATCACATTGTAGCCTAAGTACCTAGGCCAAACATTTGTTGCCGTAGTTTAAACTCTGCCTGCCGTATTGGGGATACAAGTGTAAAGATAATTGCTTAATAGATGATTGAAGTAATATTACAAAATGCAAACAAAATAACTACACTTATTGTGATGAGACATTTAGTTCATGGAAGCATAGTTAGCTCAATAAGCCAGTTGCTGGAAAGAAGACATTTAGGCAATTTTGTATACCGACTAGCTGTAACTCCCAGCTTCAGCTTTAGTTTAAATGTAAACTATCCTATGTTGGATTTAACTGCACACGGTTTTGCAAAGTCTGTTATTATTTGTTTTAAGTAAGAAAAAGTGACTAAAAAGTAAGTATGACAGTCTAAATTTGTTTTTTGTCTCTTAAAATATTAAGTCAAAGTATTTGCTTCATATTTCTTTCAATTTTTAAAATTTTATTCTTAAACTAACCTCTTTGAAGTCTACGTACAATTACGTTTTGTTTTAGATAAAAGTTTTAGTCGATAAGGAGTGGGGCACATTAGCTGATGATTTGGCTAATGTGCCCTGTGTGTATTAATTTTATAAAATTATTTTCAAATGTTTATTTTTAATTTAAATCGTGTTTCAGAAAATTTGAAAGGAAAAAGCTGCACATCTAAGAAGATAGACAGAAAAAATATGATAAAAGCAATAATATTCACAAGCAAGAAAATTATAGTGAATGAGGCTAGCCGGATTTATGAAATACTTTCACGAACCTTACGTGGACACATAATAAAAGGATGGAAAAGTAAGCGGGATATAGGTAGACCGTAAATGAATTGAGACTCGTATCTCATATTAAGAGACTCGAAGTTATAAGATTTCCTCTAGAACAATCGAGACTGTAGCTTGGCTTGGTATGCTTAAATACCTTTGTAACACCGTAAATAAATAAAATTTCATTTCATTTTGCTTCAAATCAGTTACGAAAAATGGTTTTTTGAATTGCAACAACAAGAGTTGTTTTTGTCCACATTGAATGTGTTACTCTCAAGAAAAAAAAAACAGTTTCCGTAAATCTCTGTCAAAGCTGTATTATGCTTAGAAGAAAGCGTTAACTCGACTACAATGAGTTGGAAACCATTACTTACCGCCCCGCTGTATACATCCGAAGCGTAAAGTAGGTCAAACGGAAGCGCGGCCAGGAGGTCCACGACAAACCAAGTTCGGAGGTAATTAAGGGCTATTGCCTTAGAATCCGACACAACCTCTCCCTTTTTGCTCACAAATGTTGTTCGGAAATTTAGTACAATATCTAAAAAAATATTTAATTGAAATGCGGGTAGATTAAACTTATATATACTATTTTATTACACTAAAATGGATCAACACGTGTTAATCTTCTCGTTGTAATAGTTCTTGCTACGATCCAGTATTGTTGTAGGTACGTCAGGACATCTCAGACCGCCTTACTAATAAACATAGACTAATCCTACAAACATAGAAGTACTTAGTATAAACATAGTACTCCAAGGTTCAAGCTGACTTAATAGTCTATGTTGCACTCTTATAAAGACTATAATGTTAACTTAAAGCGTGGAATACTTAGTCTATGTTTATTAAAAAGACGGCGAAAGTTGACCCCTTTATATTCATTTATATGTTATTAAAATTAAATTAACTAAATAAAAACAATGTTATCCAGGTTCACATAATAACCGGTTGGTGATAGTTTTTCCACCTATCTCACTATGGGACTAAGGAAGAACTTGTTGTTATACCTCAGCCTACCTATTTCGGAATACAGGCGTTAAGATAGTTAGATTTGTTTTTATTTACAGTCTTTTAGGTTTACTTATCTTTTAGGTCTTCTTATAATATATCCACATGTATTTAAAGGAGTTTCTCGAAAGTCTAAGACGGGAATTTTGCCTGTCTTAGGCTATTGAAATAAGGCCAACCTTACTTCTATATTGAAGCACCATATTGGAACTGATATTATAGTGGTAATAAAAGGTAAAGACACAAATCCAGACGAATCTTTCAAGGCTTATTGGGACTACATTATTTAATAATACTTAAATTAAAATAAAACGGTATAGTTTCATTAACGAGAGATAGATAATTTTATTTTTATTTTTGTGTACCAAACAAAATTAGTTTGTTGAAAAGGCTAACGTAGTCAACATTTGGACTTACAGATGCCACACAAATATTGGCGATAACAAACTAATACTTTCTCAAAAAACAAAAATCTTGAATTAAAACATATGACAGTAATGTTTTAAAAGCATCCATTGGGTGAACCTCTATCTCTATTGTTATTCAAAATAGATAGAAAACCGTGAAACAGTACAAGCGTATTTCATTAATGGGAAGCGGCGTTTTTGTAGAAATTCTCTAAGTATTATAATTGCAAAAACTCCCTTTCCCTTCATTTGTTTCTTTGTCCAGTTTTCTTAAGTTTAATGAACTGATTTACATAAAGCTTAGTGTAACTAAATTACGTAGAGAGAACCCCAAGTTGTTGAAGATTTATGTCTTAACTTTACATGTTTGAAGACACTGATAAATCATATTGAAATATAAAAGTTTTACTCTATTTAGGTGGATGACAGCCAGTAACGTAACACTATTATAGTATACTGTATATGTACTATTATTATAGTAAAAAACATATTCCCAATACCTGTATTATCAACACCTACGCAACGCCAATACAAATTTCACTAAATTGGCTTGAGTATAGAGGCCACCGCTGTACTCAAGACCCTGACATGACATTCTATGATATCTTATGACTATGTTAGAAGAAGTTAAACAAGTAAATTGGAAGTAAAGAAAAATAAATTATTTACACGGAAGATTTGACAGTATGGTTTAACGGTCTTAGCCTGTCCCAAAAACGACAATTTAAGTTAAAAAAAACAACTCGAATCACATCGAAGAAATTTGTCTGATTTTCTGAAATGATATGTCTATTGTACAAACAACCCTGCATGACGAACAAACATTTAATAAACATTAAATAAGTTCTCTACTATATCATCGCCAATAGCGATGCTTTTCAAAGTACCTTCTTGAACAAAACTGACATTAGATTTATGGTACCAGAAAAGCAACATAGGAAATCCGGTTAAAAAAGAGAGCCAATCCCATCCTTAAAATGTCACATTGCGAAATAATACAAAAATTACGAAAAATATTAAAAGAGTGTCTTTACTAGTGGGAGCTGATGAAGGTCACTATTAAGGGTCTATTTTGGATGACCCTCTTAGACGAAACTAGCATTATACGGTACCACAACAGCAAAATAGAAAGTCCCAATTTTTAAAACTCCATTAAGCAAAATAATACATAGCTACGTACATACCAATTATAAAAAGTGTCTCTACTGCTACATCACTAGTAACGGTTCTTCTAGGATGACCCTCTTCGACGAAACTAGCATTATATGGTACCACAACAGCAACATAGAAAGTCCCAATAAGAATGAGCCAATCCCAAAACGTTTTAAAAACGCCATAATGTGAAATAATAAATCTTGACTTTTTTATTGCAGACGTTTTATATTCAGGCAGCGGGGGGTCGGATGAGTGAAGAAGGTTCTGAAACAACAAATAAACGCAAGATTGCGTTATTAAGCTAAAATGGCACATTTCGACTTAACTCATGTGTCATTTACTCGATAGAGTAATTATTTGAAACTGGTAATAAAGCGAAACTGTACTTTATATGACAACACTAAAGGTCTTCTTTGTTTTGTCTTTTAAGTTATGTCATTAACTGTAAATATAGCTACGACAAATAGAAAAGATGAAATCGTAAAACTGTGTTGCTGTACATTAAAGGTATTCAAGAGAAAATAACTGGTCTGAGTTAATAAGAAAAAAAATCTTTATTTATTTTTGAAGTGAAAGCTTCTTTAGCGCTTTTTATTAGAATGGGTAAAAACTTCTAAACTCGCCTCAGGACACGTGACCTGATCAAAAATTCATAAGACGGATGGAGAGTAAACAGGCGGCGCGGCGTAGGAGAGAAAGTATCCCCTCTCTTTCTATGGCGCGGTTTGCTGTTGTCGCACGGGTGAAATGCAGACATAGCCTATCTCTTTTGTTGTTATTAAAGTTCCTTTAAATGGGGAAAATGTCTTTCACTTACTTGTCACATTTACTTATTAGTAACACAACGATTTTACAATAGTACGGAAATACAACATAAAACAATGTTATTTGCAATGGTGTTACTAATAAACAGAGAAATAATTTATTAAGATATACTACTATACTACCCGTTTATTAATAACAGTATTATTGAATAATAATAGTTTTTTTTATTTACACCAATATTAGTTTAAATAATAGATAATATTAATTTTTAAAAAACTTTTGAAACTCAAACAGTAAACCGCACTTACTTGCATGTTTTATTTTTTTACCGTTACTACAATTGTGTTCAATCATAGAATATAATTTTTATGTATTTCAGATGAACACAAGATATTTGCAGCCGAACTTCTATTCAGGTAAGTTCGTTTGAATACACGTATCACATATGCTCTCTTATCTATTTCACGTTAGGTAAGTATTACTTTATGTATTAGGTATGTTACTTGTACACGTCAAGAAAATTTCACGTTTCCAGAACATTTCATCTTTTTCCAATAAGTACTTAACTGAAAGATATTATCTAAGAAAAGACACGGAAGATCTAAGAATTGTCAAAGTTGGTTCAACCATGAAAGTTTCAAGTGACGATACTTTGAGCTTTATTGAAACTTACAAGTTTTGAGATAGCCACTCATGTCCAATAGGAAATTTATAAATAGTGCAATTGTGAATCAAATAAACTTTCATTTTGTACTTTACTTCGTAATCAAGACGTAAGCTAAAGTTCGTAGAGTGACAACGGGCGAAGTCCTGGAAAAGTTGACCTGTTTAAACTATAACTTTAGATGTTACATTAAAACTGTAATTAAATTTTAATAAAATTAAATCGCAATCGGTAATATACAAATGCGAGTTTAATTGACTAGTAATATGTTTCTGATACGTTTTGAAAAAAACGTAGATCCAGGGCTAAGGCTATTCATATGTAATGGACTCAAGTTGTTTCTGGTTCTGTCCTTGTTTGAGGTTCAACGACGGATGTGTTAAAAAGAGGTGATTTAAAAGATACAAAAACATTGACTTGCAGGTTAGCATGAAATATTTCAAAATCACAATATCTGTATAAGATATTATAATTTAATGGATGGATGGATAAATGTATTTACTATAAGCAATTTGACTTCATTTTTCGCTAAAAACTAAAATAGACAATATTATTTTCATTATATCACAATATTCAGTTAAAGCTTCACAAAGGCTGTCATTTCCGAACGATCTCTGCTAGACAAAGGTTATGGAAACAAGGAACAAATTTAAGATCAATCAGCGAAGTGATGGATGTTAGAAAGCAATAAATAAATTACCTTACTAACATTGTTGAGTTTAAGTTTCGTCTTCATTTTGTCAGGTTTATAGTGTCCAGAAAGCTGGTAAAGAACTGCCCTGGAACGCCGTCGACCCATGTTAGCGGGCGAGGGCGCTTCGGGGTCAAGATTGCCATTTGGGTCTGGAAGTAGGCAACTAGATTCAGCTCGAAACCGGGCTCCCAAAAGTGCCGCTGCGGGTACAAATGGGGATAACGCTAGAGTGACCACACCTGCCGATGGCCGCACCGCGGCTCCTGTACGTATAAACCACCCTGTTAATTAACATTTATATCCCATAGCTCTTTCATACGCCCCATGAAGCGCAAGATTTAAGCTGAGTTTCATTCGGAAACAAATATCTCTTCATCAACTCAACTCTCTGATACGACCTCGCTTTTGACGTCAAAGACAATTATAGAGTTTAAAGGTTAAAATTTTCTAAATAAAACAATGAAATAAAGTAAATAAAATTACAAATTTAGTGTAAATGGTACTCAAACTTTAAACAAGATGTAGACAAAGTTTAAAGTCCGACTAAGGATTAATTGGATCAACATTGTGGACATACCTATTTCCGCTCTACGTGTTGTACAACATATTTAACCACCTTGGCCCATTCGACCTGTCTAATCACAGTTTTCTTTCATAATGACAGTTTTAATTTAAATAAAAAAAAATAGAAAATGTGTATTTTCAAAAATCATCTTCACTCCCATATCCCTGAAGGGGTAGGCAGAGGGGTAGCCGAAGACACTAAGTCCCACAATGTGATAGGCGGCAAGCCTAGCGCCAACCGGGCACATTTTAAATCCCGAGCAACCTTTTTTTATTAAAAAATTGGAAAAACCCAATTTTCTTTTTGTTGCCCGTCCCGGGATGCAAACCCAGTATTGTACCCGTTGTATGTTACCCAGTGTAATTTCAAGTTTCTACTAAAATAACTTGGACCGGGATTGGATATGCGCCCGGTTGGCAATAGGCTTACCAGCTTACCACCTATCACATTGTGGGACTTAGTGTCTTCGACTAGTCATGGGTCCCCTGGTTGTGCCTCTGCCAACTTCTTTAGGGTTGTGGGATATGGATAATTAAAGATTAAATGGCCTCTAGTGCTTTTAAATTTGTCTTTATATCATCAAAATAAAGATCGACAGAGAACATAAATATACCAATAATTTATTTAAATGTATAACTAGCATTTTCTGTAGAGTTTAAAATACAATATAATCTAGATTTTAAAATACATTTAAACTTGCTCCGAATGAAAATGCAGCCTAAAGTTGACAGTAACGCCATTTTGGATACATGCATAGCAGATCAAAAACAATTAATGAACGCGTATGAAAGCGCCTTTTATTAACCCCCAGTCTACAAGTTTAAGAAAACGATATCATACAGAATTTTATTTACTTCAAAGTTGTTAAAAGAATAAAAAAAATGTGTACAGAAGGCGACACATGTAGCCTCTATTCCCTGAAAACAGAGAGAATTTTGATTGACAGTAGGTAGCTTGAAAGTGGTCAAATGTACGTTGATACCTAAGCTTAGTATCAAATTAAAAACTTTTATTACACTTTGACAGCTGTCCAGTTCCACGTACCCTGTCCTACCCTAGGGCCTTAAGCGACCAACTGCTTTCAAGCGCCTAGTAAGTCGTAGAGGTCTTTGTCACTAGCACCGTGACAGTGACTGTTTGGTGGAGTTCGCGATGATATGTACGGTTTAATGCCACCGCCTTACTGATTTATGTTTCCATATCGTCATTGTCGTGTTTCGGTTTAAAAGATTTGACAACTGAATCTCAAATCGAATAAATACTATTTTCACCTGTTGTGGTGTAGGCGAAATCACTCTGCGAAATCCGTTTACTTGTTTACCTTAAAAATATTCAGTTTTGACACCCTGTTTTAGGATTTTGTTGCTAATCAATTATTTTTTGAAGTTCTTTAATAAAAAAAATACGCATAGTTTAGTGTATTTTTACCTGCTATTTAAATGGTTAGTTGGCTTAAGACAGTGTCAATTTTACTACAACTATAGAGACAGTAAATAAAATTCTGTATTAAACAGTAAAAAAAAATTATTATACTTTAAATATTTTATAACAACGTATTTTATTATAGTCTTGTATTGTTTCTTAAATCTGACATATGGTTTTTTGGAATAACGCATACTTGTATGTAATAAATGAGTGTTTTTTGGGAATCTGATTGGATTTGTAGGTTAAGATTTACATGCAATATTCTTTACATTGTTATTTATAAATAAGTCTGTTAGAATCAAATACCGTAACGTAAAATATCTACATACATTCTTCATTTTGTACAACGGTGAGAAAACAACTTATATGGTTACCATTATTCGTGAAGCGTAAAAGATGATTGCGAGATCTTCAAACTTAACCAAAGGGATTCCGCAGGGCAGATACCTAATATGCCAGCAAAACGAAAATCACTAAAAACGCAGAATGAAATGAACCGATTTTAATCAAATTCACTGTCTACAATTTGGCCCTTTTTAAAGATAAGATAGTTGCTATCCACGTATCTTAGCTGATTTCCGCGGAACAGGCAACAAGGAGAATTTTAAAATTATTGATTGTCCCCACAATTGAAAATTAGTTGTAAACGTCTTAATTGCAGGTGGTTGAATACTCAAATGGTTACATAATCTATATACTTTTATATTTTATTTCTATCAGATATCATAAATTAATTATAAAACCTCATTAGATAAAGTTCGTACCGAATTTATGGTTCTACGAACCGAAAATTATAACCAGATCGGATCGGAACCCTGGGAAGGCGAATACGCGTAAATGAGAATGAAATATATTAAAACATGTGTAGTGAATATAATTGCGGTATTCAATTCTAATAGACAAGTATAATGTGCGACATATATTTTATAGGTTCTGTAAGATATCTATAAGTAGAGGTAGGTACATATAAACTGTAAGTATCTTAGCTATCTACATCACATTGTTCATGCAGAAATAACACCTGAAACTATTATGAAACGGAACCGGATATATAAACTTAAAAACTCTAACTCAAGAGTATTTACTTAAACATATCCTGCAAATCGCAGATCTTTAAAGGGGGTCAACTATTTAAAAATTGAAAAAAAAAACATGAAATGAATAGACTACAACGTAAAACTTTCCGACGCCGCAAAACATGTCATTTAAAATGGATAAAATATGTTTCAGTCAGTTTCTAAAATGCCCAGATTGATTTCATGTAGTATTACAAGAAACACATATACTTACATAATATATGTTATTATTAATTTAATCAAAAAACTTTTGTTTGAAATAGGAACCTATAATAAAAAGTACATAAGGGGAATTTATCAAGCTAAAGTAAGAGTACTTAAATGTGCAACAAATATTTTAAGGTAAAAATGCTAGTACAAAAGTGGCAAAAATATGATAAAGAAAAAACTTTTTTCTTTTGCGAAAATTGGTTTAACACATAAATGACATTATTAGCGTTATAAAAATACTTAGCTCCTCCCAGTGAAATTAAAAAAAAATGTTTAACGATTTTTTTAGTTATTATTCAAATATGTTTGGTAATATCTTATTTAAAACTCTGTATACAACCATTTATTTTCAAATGATCGTATTTTGGGTATTAAATATGAAAAAAGTGCTAGAATAATAAAATTATAATCAATTAAAAAATTAAGTTTATACAGTTTTATTTAAAACAAATATATTTTAAAAGTGCTATTAGCAAAATAAAAAGATACAGCTACTAAGCTTCTCCCACGAAATAAAAAATACTTAAAATTACAATTTTCTGGAGTGTTCTACAAGAATGTAAATATTTTCTACCAGTTTACGCCATTTATAACACGAACTACAGTAACTATGTCTACTTATTACTACTTGAAGACAAAACTAATTGATTTACAATATTATTTTGAAACATCGACATTTCGTTTAAGTTTACCGTGCGATGGTGGACGCAAGTTGCTACTGCCAACTGGGGTATTGGTGCTATGGAAAACCTATTAGATATCCTTAAAATATCAAATCCAGGTACCGTGCTCAGTAGATGTTATTATTTCAAGCAATATTAGCAAAACTGCACTATGATTAATGATATATATTATTTCCTTACATAATGAAATTGCAAGCTCGGATTTAGATACTTACCGCTGTCAAACTCCTCATTTGTGTTCATGGCGGCCATCTTTGTGTTCGTGATATCCTTAAACGAAGCGAGAAACAAAACGACTTCCCGTTTTTCATTTTTAATTGGCACAATATCAAGCAAGCACCAAAATGGCGATCCTGGAACAAAAAAGATATCTTTTTTTTATAACATTGGAAGGCAAACAAGCAGACGGATTTCCTGATGGTAAGAAATTCCCGCCGCCTAGAGACACCAAAGGTGGTAATAGTACGTTGCCAACCAGAGGCCGGGATGTTACTTTTACCTATTAATATACATTAATTTATTGTTTTTTAATACTAGTATTGATTTTATTTTCGGAATGTCTATACTAATCGTTTTATGCGATTTGTCAACGGGTTAGTCTTTTTTTTTTACATTTTTCAATAACCCGTAACCAACATAGGCTAGTAGAGAAGTTCTTCTGGATAGTATTTTCTAAAGCGTTAACGGCCAATATTCATAACCTATCAACAGATAAAGATAGGCCTTCTAGAGTTTTGTTGTCAAGATATTTTTGTAGATTAATGAATAATAATAGCGGTTACCTGGCAACTTATCTAAAATAGCACAATCTCTTATCTTAGATAGGTTATTAATATTAGCCGTAAGTGAAATTCTGTTCAGTAATCTCGCTGAAACGGATAAAAGCCTAGTTGGAGTTGGTTAGTTTTGGCTTTTACTTATGGAAGTTCAGGAAAGGTTGTAAAGGTGAGAGGAGTAGGAAAAACATTTTAATTTTTCTATACTTACGAGAATTCGTCGGGATAGATAGTATAGAGTGGAATTCACAATTATTATCGCGGCTTTAAGCCAGAGCTTTTATTGCCCAAACACCATTAAGTCAATACTACCGAAACTAATTAAGCTACGAAACAATTTCCAGTTTAATTAC
Source organism: Calephelis nemesis (assembly GCA_002245505.1). NCBI lineage: Eukaryota > Metazoa > Arthropoda > Insecta > Lepidoptera > Riodinidae > Calephelis > Calephelis nemesis. Next base: position 102,235 of record NJDD01001449.1, on the reverse strand, counting down.
ATTCGGCGTTTTCATACTTTATTCAAATAAAGCCGAAATCGAAATTAAATATTGTGAGATGCGATGTTTCTAAAATAATACAATAACAATGTCACACAACAAAGAAAATAATAAGTACTTCCAAATTTCTACAAAATTAATAAATATCAGCTGCATATAAAAACAATTGTAAGTGACTTATAACGCTTTGGCTAAAATCTGAACTAGAAGATTTATCAAACTGAAATTTAGCAAACACATAGTTATAATAAATCTATTACTTTCTCCGTGTTGGTACGGGCTCCTTTCAGAATAAACCATCTGCCTTCCTTCTAGGCAGCTCGTAAAAGGCGAGCATAGGCTTATCGTCACTAACACCGTGACATTCTACTAGGTGGTAGAGTTTTGCAGCAACTCACCTGGATTAGTACCACCGCCTTAGGTACCTATTCCTGCCGCCATAACGTCAGTGCTTGCCGTTGACGTGTTTAGGTTCGCAGGGTAATTTAGTCGGTAAGCTTACTTTTGCTCGATGTCTTGTCCAATTTCAATTTCCAGACCCAGAAATATAGATGTCTGCATTTCCGGGTCTGGGTGTTTATTAAATTTATTCTGGTAAGTATTTCTACATATTATGTATTAGTATCGTTGACTAACACCCATAACACAGGCATATAATTTGCTTACTTTGGGGTTAGGTTCAATTTGAGTAACTTGTCCAGGGATATTTGTTAATTTGTTTATTTATTTATTGTTGTTATATGTGGCTTGAGCCTCGCGGTTGGGCTATTCGAGTGTAGCTAAGTCCTCGAACAAGAAGGTATTCGTCAGGAATTTGCTTATAAACCAAAAACTTTATAATAAAAAACTAAAACTTTTAAACTTTATTATAACTTATACCATTATAAGTTTATAATTGCGTGAAAATATACTTGTGAAAATTAGGACATAAGCTACCGATATCTCAGGTAGAGAGAGGGAAGGCATACCAAATACACTTTTTTATGCGAGAGGTCAGCACACACGCACACGTGTCCTCTTATGGTAAGGACAAGCGTGCCCGGGATGTGTGGCCAATAATTGTGCAAAATTCGCTACCCTTCCCTCATTCCTACTAAGGTGTAGGCGCGTTATAGCAACAGAAGGTTTAGCTATTCCTTAGATTTAGATATTGATTAATTCGTATGTCACTGTCCTGTTACGGGGTATTAGGTCAAATGTGCATTTATACCGGCTTCCCTAGCACATTGGATCAGAACACGATCGTGACAAACACTGTCATTATTACAGCAGGCAACTTCAAACCAGGCAAGTTACTGAAAAGCAATTTGGTAGAAATTAGAATGTCAAAGATCGTGAAAAGTGAAGGCGTAGAAATCGTCTAATCTTAAGGAATTAACCGAAATTCACGCTAGAAGATGACGACGACAATAACTCAATATTATCATCATCATCTTGTTGGTAAGTATCCATTTAGCCTATAACAGCTTCTTACGAACTGCCAGGAAGAGAAGCAGATCGTTTATTCTACGCAAAGGTCTAGGACAAATACGAGGAAAAAAAGGAATTTTCCAAGCCTTAGCGAAAAAGTTTTAAATTTGTCGAATGAAATTATACAAATGAAATGCTTTTTAAGCTTGAAGTTTAAACCATAAATAAACGTTAATTACTTGCTTTTAAATACTAACTTTGTTACAAATTGATTTTGAGTCAAAAGGTTTAATTAAAATAGCAATTATTCTTTAAGAAACTCTTGAATCGAATCAAAGTTGATTAGAAAAGAAATATTTTCTTATGCTTGTTTCACACGCACCACAACCGTATCACAACCATAACTACCACAACCACATAAAATTACTACTACATCGTGCGGTCGTTCGTACAATTTCGTATTGAAAACTAATGATAAGAGTTCTATGGCCTATATTTTGCCATCAGCGCACAACCCAAAGTCATTGTTCAATTTATATGAGTTTGTACATTCTAAGCGTGTCTATAATCTCTGTGTGCACTAGCAAACGACGACTGTATCGTCGTCGAAGCCTCTTTTGACAACATAACGACAATTCTAATTTTGTCGGCACCACAACGCAACTGGAAAACGGTAGGCTGTAACACTTAAAGGAGTAAGAGGTGTTCAAAAAAATGACGTGAGGTTATGATTTCCAAATTTAACTGCGGCGCAATTGCGACCACTTGTGTATCTAGTGTCTAGTGTCTACTGAACCCAGGACTCGTATGCATAAACGCGTTGTCGTCCGTTTGTTTGAACTGTACATAACTGTGACTGTAGTGACACTACTCATAAGTAACTAGTGGTTAACCACGTTTTATCGCTGTGATGTGGTGTGGCACGTATGAAACAAGCCTTACGATTGGAACCTCCCAAACATTTTCTTAGTTCGCTTGACTTGAGTTTTTGACTTGAACATTACTATTAGATTAATACAAAAGCTTCGAGTTTAGTGATTTACAAAGTTTGTGTTTCTGCGCGGCCAAAAGAGGTTTATGTTTTTGAACGACTTTTAAAGAAAAGAAAATTGTCGATTTGACGAAACATTCTTTAGTTTGTGTACATTTGCTTAAAGATACAAACTAGTTACATATACTTTTAAAGCCGTTTGACTCATTTGGCAAATTGTTCTTGTGTTTCTTAGTGGACTTTGTGTCTTCGGCTAGCCGTGGGTGCCCTGGTTGTACCTCTGCCTAACTCTGCGGGGATATGGGCGTGAAGATTCTTACTTATTCTTGTGTTTGAAATGTTACACTGGTGGTCCTATCGTTGTCAGGTCAAGATCTAATGAAGAGTTGCCGGCGAAATTGTGAGTAATATAAAGTTTATTATCACTTGAAGCGATTAGAATATTTTTGTTGACCCGTGCATTTCTTTAAGTAAGCACAATTTTGTGAAGTTGAATTAATTTCAATTCAGTTCCACCCGAACAAATTCTTGATTCACTCCTCGCGAAATCTTGGCATTAAATTAATTAAAAGTTAAGAGTTTATCGGTTAAAAAGTTTTAAATGTTTAATTGCTTTGTGGTTTTAACGCCAATTGGAGAGAGAGTTAAGTGTGTATAAACATGACGTATCTATTTTTAACATGTTGCCAAATTATTTGGCAACCTTCTTGCTCCCTTGACTTTATCAAGGACCTTGTCTTCAAAAGTTTATTTCGTGCCGGTTTTTTAAAGGTTTGATGTTATACTGATTTCAATTGTTAGTGTCTGTTTATTTGTTTACGAAGTATACATATATTATTATTTGTGCATTTTGTGATTTGACATTTGATTAATTACTATTTGATTTCTATATCGTGTGCAAAGAGCTATATATCTAAGCTATATATCTAATCTATTATTGTATTTTCCGTTATAAATTAATATCTTTTACTTTTCATATTCGTTGATATATCTGGCACTCGATACTCTCTGCCTACCCCGTAAGGGACTTGGCGTGAAGATATGTATGTGTGTATGTATGTATGTATTCGTTGATATAGTATTCAACATCAATTATATTACTTGTTACATATAAAATATGTGTTTGGTTTTATTACTTTTTTCTCCTATTTTAATTAATTGCTTAATTAGTTCACTAGTTATTTATTTATCAATAACTTTTGTTATTTCTTTTTGTTGCAGGTACAGATCGATTTCCGGCAGCCGGTTTATTGATCATGATCATCATACATGACGTATTAAAATATATGTTATACTTCATAGTGATATGATGATATCCGTTCAGTATGGTTTTTTTTTTTAGATAGACATTTTCCTTGCAACTTTTTAGATTTTTCTCTTCATAACAACCTTCTCTATATAGTATAGTAGTAATAACACTGAAAAAAAAGAGTACGCCAAATCGGTCCAGTCGTTCGGAAGATATGTGCTTACTAACACATTTAACGACTACTATTTATATTACAGAAGATATTATGAAATAATATAAACTACGTTTCATTAAAAAAGTGTGTGTGCGTGTCAGCTACGACACACGATTGGAGTTTACTCCTTACGAAATGTATCTTGCAGCACACATATCCTACAGCAGATTTAGTTATGTTAATTCTTTTTAAATTAGTATCATCGCAAACATTAGAAGTGTGATCCAAATAGCCAGTATTTTGATAGATAGCGACTCCTCCTGCACGGAGACAACGAAGTATTGCGCAGGAGGAGATCCCGAGAATGAGATACGCTGTATAATGTATTCCATCTCATTCTTTTACACGTTTAATCCTGCAGATATATGTTTGTCTCTTTCTACGTAACAACTCAACTTTTCGTGTTACACTTGATTTTACTCCTAATAAAAATTTCGTACCGGGCTTTATAATTCAAATCGTTTCTTAAGGAGTAAACTCCAAAAAGTTCAATATACTATAATGGAGCATGATACATACTCGTATTGTCATGTACCTAACTATTCAATAATTGTAATTTAGCCCACATTGTAATTAGGCCACAGTTGTCAAGTTTAAAAAATACAATAAAGATAATAACCGATATACAAGTTTCATAAAAATAATACTAAACTTACAATTACTAAATATTTAAAACTAGCTTCCGCCCGCGATTTCGTCCGCACGGATGTCGGTCTTCGCGTGATAAAATTGAAAAATTAAGATAATTTTTTTTTCTCCGCATTTTCTAGGATAAAAAGTAACCCATTTTATGCCCAAGACAATAAGGTATACCAAGTTTCATCAAAATCGAACCGTTCGTTTTCACGTGATGCCTGAACATACAGACAGACAGACAAAAAATTTTTTAATCACATATTTGGGTTTGGTATCAATCTAGTAAGACCTATTATGCTATTTATTTTTTCAATATTTTCAATGTACAGAATTGACCATTCTACAGATTTATTATATGTATAGATTAATCAAATATATAGAAGTATTGAAATAATATTAAATATAAAGTGGCTTCTACTAAACATTTTTAACTAGTGTAGAAACCAGAGGCTAACCTAATGTATTGTAAAACTTTCGGAGACATTATATTATTATTATTGTACTTGCTTATTGACAATAAATAACATTTCCTCGGAAACATCTTTATCGTTCATAGTTTTAATGTTATATTTAAAGGAACAGAGTTGAAACAATTAGTTAACTCATGTAGGAATAAGGACAATATTTAGCTCTGAGCAAATGGTAGTCCTCATTACTGTAGTAAATGTATCGACTGAAACAGACGTCCCTATTTCCTGCGAATGCTAACTGCAAAATGAGCGGGACTATTGAAGCATATTTGTTTATTGCAGTAACTACAAACTACGTAATGGTGAAATTTTAGCTTCAATTGATTTTGATTTTATAACGGAAAGCGATTGCATTAATTACATAGAATTAACGGATACGTTCTGATTGTTAATTTGCATATAAATTGTGTATAATATCCGACTTCTAACACTTTATTTTACTCGAGGACTCCTAAACTGCTTAACCGATTTCCATCAAATTTGCACACAGTGTGCAGTTTGATCCAGCTTGAAAGATAGGATAGCTTACTTCTTAATTTATGATCAAAACAATTACCATCCGAGCGAAACCAGAACAGGCAGCTAATTGAAATATAAAAAGGCATCTTTGCGCCCGTTTACTATAGGATAGGAGGTGAAATATAGAAACCAAGAAGGTTATTATGCTCTTCCTAGAATATAATCATGTATTGTTTTGTTTATGGTCGGAGGGCAGAATCTTAAAATTTTATTCCGGCTGTTGATTGTATACTATTTTATTTAACTAGCGGCCTGTCCTGGTTTTGCACGGTTATGAAATATACATATCAACATTTCTCTTCAATCACTTTATCTATTAAAAGAAACCGCATCAAAACCTATTGCGTAGTTTTAAAGATTTAAGCATACAAAGGGACATAGGGACAGAGGAAGCGACTTTGTTTTATACTATGTAGTGATTATTTGAATAATATGATTGATCGTAACAAAACTTACCATTCTTTTTATAAAAAATAAGTTCTAGTTTGAGTTCGTGTTTGGAGTCCAGAGCTGCATCGATCTCGTGGCGATGCTCCTCTCTAGTGTCTGGTCCGTGGAGGAACTTGCACGCGCAGCCCTTCTGCATGATGTGGGCTCGGGTCCAGCCGGTCAGCTCGCAGAAACCGTCTGAGCAATATACAATGGGGTAGGCGGGGACTTGCGCGTTTCCCAACACGAAGTTGCTATCTGTAACAAGATACACCAGAATCCAGATTATTATTGTTAGTCATTATTTGAGATAGTGAAATGCGGAGCTGCAGCTAGCCCGGATTTTTCTTTTCGGTTTACCTATTACTGACCACATAGCGTCAGTGCTCATCATTGTGGTTTTTCATGATATCTAATAACATAAAATAAATACTAAGAGAATAATTAACTAGTATTGGGTGAAGTCGAAGTTAATTAGCGGTCTTAGATTAACGTAATATTCTCAAATTACAGAAATCTTACAATCTGTTAGTAAGATAATAATAGGTAACAATAGATTTTGGTCGGTACCTTTCATGCAAGATCAATTAGGTCAGGTAAGATCAATTGCCTGTAGTCCAGCTGTCCGGCGTCGGACTTGTCTTCTTGAGATCCCGTGTTCGATTCCCAGGCCGGGCAACAAATAAAATAGAAAATGTATATTTTTAATTTTCTAATAAAAATGACGTTTCACAATTTTCATTATGGCTAAATTACAAATGTAAATATTACAATGAAAATGTGATTCGATTTTAAAGAAGTAAAGCTAAAGATTAATAATGAAATATTTTACCCATTTCATTAATACTTTTTTAAGCGCATTTGAACTTATCAAAATTAGACAAAATCCCTAAACAAAATAAGTACCTAACTCAATCAATATGAAATAATCCTAAGTTTAAACATTTTCAACAACCCCGACAATCTCTACCTCTAAGTAATGCAGCTTAGAACCATCTCGATCACGTCAGCTTTCAAACAAAAACATACACATAGACACATTAAACTTTTCTTATGTGCAACTTTTATCTCGCCAAAACTTTTGATTTTTTAAAGAAATTATTCAGTTAATTTGTACTATGTGTAAAAATAAAAAATACAACTTTGACATCTCACTATCAAAGTTTTGGCGCCGTCGAGAGATAAATATATTTAGTTTTTTCATTATAACTAAGTTCGTTACCTACTAAAACGTGTAAATTTTGTTATCGTTTTGTATAATTTGCTTTAGTTTAAAGTAAATAAGTGAAATATTCGTGAAGGAATTGGTGTATCGTATTTTTTTGATGAACCAAATCTCACTCGATTTGCTTTAGTTTAAAGTGAATAAGTGAAATATTCGTGAAGGAATTGGTGTATCGTATTTTTTCGATGAACCAAATCTCACTCGATAAGCTTAGATAAAATGCTACCACTTTACCTAAGACCCTGACATGACCGATTACGACGACTTATGACTTATTGATCTATGTATATCTGTACGAAAATATAAAAAGGAATCCTTATTTCGCATGGTCACACCAAGGCTAAACGAATAGACCTATTTTGCTCATTCTTATTTTGTTATGTTAGCTATTGTCAGAAAGGTTCTCATAAAAAAACGGGACAGTAAGGATAATGGTAAAAAACAATGCTTTATTTCACACAAACTATAAACAATTGTTAAAGTCAACAATATAAGGCTCGCTAGTCGGTAAGTTATATATTAATTAAGCCCGACGTTTGTAAAATCGGGTACATAACAACTTGATGCGAACTAATTAAAAACTTGACAAATGGCAAATGCTCGCGCTCATGCCAAAAATTAAGCCACAACACAACGTTAGCGGCAGTTGGTTGTTGCAAGTTATTTTTAAAAGGTAATAAAATTGCAGCAGCTGAAACTTTTTGATTAGGTCAGGGATTTTTTTATATTTTTGGAAAGTTGCATTAAAATTTGTTGAATTCTACTGTCTTAATTTGCTGGTTTTATTGTCACTTAAGAATATTTTTTCTATAGTTTGAAACTTATTTCTGTCAGCTAAAATGAGTGAAAAGGAAAAAATGCGACGCAATAATTTAGATTGTCCAAAGACTTAATGCAGCGCCAGTAAGTGCAGCATATATTTTTTAATGATAATGTAAGGCAACAAGCAGACGGATTTTCTGATGTTAAGAAATTCACGCCGCCTAGAGACACCAAAGGTGGTAATGGTGCGTTGCCAACCTGAGGCCGGGATGTTAGGCCTCGAGCAAAAGCTGACTTATCGGCTACCTTACCCTCCGAACCGGAACACGTCATGAAAATAACTTAAACTAAGAAGATACACAAAATCGACCTAGTCGCGATATCAGCGATCTCTTCCAGGCAACCCTAAAGTATGGAACAAGATTTAGCGAGATACTGAACATTGGTGCTCTTAAAAATATAAAATGCATCTAACGCTAGACGTCATACATCAAGCAGAAGTTTGTTTTAATTATAGGTATTTGTATTTAAAACAAACAAGAAAAGTCAAATGTAGTTTACATTGCAGTGAATGGAGAAAGTTTTTTTTTATAATATTGGAAGGCAAACAAGCAGACGGATTTCCTGATGGTAAGAAATTCACGTCGCCTAGAGACACCACAGGTGGTAATGATGCGTTGCCAACCTGAGGTCGGGATGTAAGGCCTCGACAAAAGTCAGTTTACCGGCTACCTTACTCTCCAACCGGAGCATATCATGACGTTATGGCCGCAGGAATAGGTAAGGCGGTGGTACCAATCTGGGCGAGTCGCTGCTAAACTCTACGACCTAGTCAGATCACGGTGTTAGTGACGGTGAGCCTCCTGGCAGGAAGGCAGATGGTCTATTCTACGAAGAAGCCCGGACCAACACGGGTAATTTTTGCTCTAGCGTTTTATTGCGGGAAATTCACTGTCAAACATGCAGCTAATTATGGTCGCCATGCTACTAACATAGGCGGTGCCATTTCTTAAAAGCCGATTGCGCTAACACCGTAATCAAGTCTCGGTGGTAGAGTTTGCATGGACTCACTTCGAACAGTGCCCCCGGTTTTACCGCCTGCATAATATCAGTGCTCACAACTGATGCTAGCCTGGAGAAAAGTTGGTAAAATTACTAATGAGGCTAAATTCTAGCTTCAAATTGGCAGCGCTCCAGTTACACCTTTAATATATTTAAAATACTTATATTTTTTTTCCAGTAGGAAATTAATTTGCTTCTACCGTCATAAAAAAAACTTTGAAACGTACGTACTTAAGTTACCCTCTTTTACAAAAATAGACTTTGTTAGTAGTGTATAGGGGCTACCAGTAGATAGCTTGATGTGTTGCCTTCTGTACTTACATCATAATGATATTAAAATAAATAGTTGAGAATGTATATTTAGGACTTTTTAAGCTTAACCATGGCCTTAAAATTCAATTTTGATTGGCATGTGTAACTTTGTAAGTAAAGCGAGTCTATTTGCTAAGCGCAATATGAGTTTTTGCTACACATTTTAAGATTCACGTTTGTTTGTGTTACATGCATGAGTGCGTTTTCTGTACGTAGTACCATTGCTAATTATTTTTTTATACTGATCGCAGTGGAACCGCACTTGAATATGTTCCTAAGCTTTGTTTTAATATATCATAAACATATATTGTAATTATATTCATAAACGTCATAAATGTATAAATAACCATACACTTAAACCCGGTCTGCTTAACATTTGCTGAATTATAAAATTGAAAGAGTCACAGCATAAACATTCCATTTTAAAAGTCTATAAAGAGTTGACGAAATCTTTTACGATCGTACGATTACATATCATTTGTTTGGAATGTAAAAAATATGTCTCTCATAAAACTTGAAAATACAGCAATTTTACCACTAAATGTTTTAGCTTGGGAATACTTCGGTGGATGTTAACGATCTGCCAGGCTTTTATTGTTCTACATCAGCGTAAAAGGTAGCATGCATAAATAAAGTGTCGCTATACCGGAATATAGGTGAATGTCACTAAATTCAAGGTCTAAACTTTAATAAAATAGGGTTTGAGCTTAAAAATAAACATCATCACGTATGTCACCTTTAAAAGAGTATGCGGAGAGGATATTAGTCATCTAATACATAAGGGTTGCAAACTATCGAAAGAACTAGTACCTTAAATGTGGTGAATAGCGATTCAAGGATGAATAGGGATGAAACCGGGAAAAGTTTTTGAAGATCGTTAATTATTACAAATTTGTATCAATTTATATGATTTTTTTTTGGTTTAATACTCAATTTCTTAAACTACAAAATGGTAACACTGAATAAAAATATTTAGTTGCAAATAATTTAAAAAAATGTTTGAACAAGAGCATCTTGAGGTACGAAAATTTATAGCGTTATGAACTTCACTGTACGAACTGTACTGTATGAACCTCTTGTAAGTGGTATGATCGTTGGTGGGCAATGACATTTTTTAAATTAATTTGTTAAGTATAATTATTCTAATAACTCGATAGAAGATGAAATTTAATTAATTTTAGTTAAGATATCGTTAAAGATACATTAAAAAAGTTAGTCGAATACATAACCTCTTCCTTTTTTAAGTCGGTCAAAATCAATTAGATAAATTGTACCAACCCTTGTAAATTTCCCGAATGACCGTCCTCTCATCCCTATGAACCCCAAATTCTGGGTGAATAGGGATCGCATATATTTTTAAGATTTTTGCATTAATCGTAATGCCAAATGCATAGTTTTTTATACAATATTAAAGATACTACTTGGACTCACATCTTTTGATCCTAAATCAGCTATAGTTTCCTTAAAAAATATCTGAAAATCCTGTGTGAAGTTGGAAATTGTCCCTATTCACCACATTTTACGGTACAGTCGTTTTGGGTAACTTTGAATCACTGTGTAACTTTGGACATAATTAAAAAAAAAAGATTCCTGAATTTATTTCTGTAATGTTTTAGTTCTTTCAATATCGTTGTTGTGTAAAACGGAACGTCAAAATTATAAGTAGCAATCATAAAAGAAAAAAGTAAACTGTAAATGCCAAAATTTGAAAAATAGCGCCTTTTTCCCTAGTGAAGTTTTAGCAAGTGTTTGTTGCTGCGATTAGGAATTGCAATTAAATATATAAAACTTAGTGTAAAGAGGTATGTTTTGATGTTTATATGTAACATGTAGTCTAATTATTATTTTTTTCAAATTGGTCATCTGTATTTAATGGTAAAAATTGTGTAAAATTGATAAAGTTTCGAAGATGATTGAAATCGAAGTAGTTTGGGTAACTTTGAATGGTTCTAAGCTACCCGGGTCATATAAAATATTACATTGGTTAACATTGAATCTGGTCATTAGTGTAGCTCAGTTCTGATTAAAAAATCAGGCTATTGTCAGGCTTAAAAACTGCCTGAATGAATATATAGACCACCCGTCTTGGCTTTCTAAAAATGAAATATGTCGAATTGATGAGTCTTACATAATTAGTATCTTAAAAAAACAACAAATATCATAAAAAGGCGGCCATATTTATATTGACGATGACATTTTGTTTACAGAATGGGGTGAATGACTTTTTCAAAAAGAAAAATTTCTTAGTGTTTTTTTATTAAAATTTAAGATTTTGATCTCATTCGATAGCCTAATAAATGGACAATTTATTGTGTTAAACACTACTTTCCTAGTTTATTGTGGTTTAATAAGTAACTATAAAAAATACTTATTTTTTTTTCCATCAATATGGCTACATCGATTCAAATGGCAAGACTGAGCTATCTATTAAGAAAATGTATGTCAAATTAATGCCATTTTACTCTTTAGGGTTTTTTTGTATTTAAACAAACGTCATACAATGTTACCAATACTTGAAATATTTGAATGGTTAAGGTTTTGAAATCCAAGCAAAATTCATATTCAAAGTTACCCAAAACGCGTGATAACATTGAGTATGAGTTCAGGGGGAAATTAAAGGCAGTTTGGTTGTTTTTTCTTTAAATTTGTTAAGTTTGCCAAATAAACCAACTCAAAAGAACACTGTTCAGTCAATAAAATATACTTGTAATTAATAACATATTAGATTGTAACATCAAAACATTGTCAAAATATTCAAAGTTACCCAAATCTAGGTTAATCAAATATGTAAAATTTTCGTGTGACGATGTGTTTGATTGAACTCCTCCGAAACGTCTCGAGCGATTTTCGTGAGATTTTGTGATCATATTGAGTAGGTCTGAGTTTTGGCCAACATCGATTTTTCATATCCCTAAGTAATGAGGGTTACACACTCCAAATTTTTTTACTAAAATTACTTAAAAAATATAGTAGAACAATGTCAGCCGGGTCAGCTAGTATTATATATTATAATAATATGGAGGATATTAAAATTTTAATAAATCCCCGATTTTTCAGAAGTAAAAAATAAATAATGTGATTACTATTTTATTTTTAAATGTGTAATTGATATTGCTGTCGAGTAGCATCAAATACTTGTTGGCGGCTTGATAGTAGATCTTGAGCAGAGGATACGACGCCGGATGGAAGGAAAGGAGAGTGAAAGGCACAAAGTGGAGGTGGCAAAATTAACTTTGTTAATTTAAGAAAGGTTAACTTTGTTAATTTTAGAAAAAAATCGAAGATATTATTGCACCTCGAGATTTCAAGAGGTAAACGAGTATTATCGGAACCTCTCGGCAAGGATCTGGGAAGACCGGTAAACAAAACTTCCATTAATGTTTGTTAATCGACTTCAAAAAAGAAGGAGGTTTTTCAATTCGACCGTATATATATTTTTTATCTCAATGCTTATCGCAATTTACAGCTAGCCCAAAATAGTTATCTGTAACAAAGTGACTAAAAGGGTCGATAGTAATTAATATTTTTTTTAATCTTTATGTACACATGAACTGAATTTATAAATAACAAACAGAGATTTAATAATATACATAAGTGTAATAACCTCCATTAGAGGTCTCTCCCAGCAAAATATTAAGAAAACAGGTGCTGCAGAAAGATTGTCATATTGCGTGTTGTACATAGGAGTTCAAGTCATAGAATGGAATAGTTTATTTAAATCTAGCTATACCGACGGACGTCGTCCTCTCCTTAATTTATATATTATACTAGCTGCCCCAGCGAACTTCGTCCCGCCAACATTCGGATAAAAACTATCCTATCTTTTAGGATGGACCAAACTACAGATATATGTGAAATTTTATCGAAATCGGTTCAGTAGTTTTGGAGTTTATTGGCAACATACATCGTGACACAAGATTTGTATATATATAATACTGTTCTTTTTCCATACAAACTTTCTCAACAATAACTGATAGAACAAAAAAAGAATTAGCAAAATTAGTTCATTCGTTCAGGAGTGATCCTATGACTAAGTATTAAATCAACTGCGATGACCAACGAAAATAGGGATTAATTTTTACATTTATGTACATATACATACGACATACCTTGTCCTGTTCTAGCTACATATTCCTGCCGCCATAACGTCAATGCTTGCTGTTGACGTGTTCCGGTTGGAAGGTAAGGTATCCGGTAAACTGAATTTTGCTCGAGGCTGAACGTCCCAGCCTCAGGACGGCAACGCACCATTACCACCTTTGGTGTCTCTAGGCGGCGTGAATTTCTTATCATCAGGAAATCCGTCTGCTTGTTTGCCTTCCAATATTATATAAAAAAATTAGATTGATTTAATTTCATCTAAACTGTCTCCTGAGCTCGATGACCAAGGGAAATGGTAATTCATTTTAAGTATACAATGAGATGAATATTAATATAGAACACATAGACAAAATAGATAACTAAATTAATTACATAAATATTGACACAATATGGATAACATTGTACTTAACCAAACCTAGATAAGGATAACACTGTATCTACAGTTACAAAAAATTCTTTGTGCCCGGGCAGTAAAAGAAATAAAAGCAGCTAAGTGCGAATCGGACTTGCCTATGTAGGGTTCTGTAGCAGCAGTGGCCTATGAGCGATCATAATATATGATTTCCTTCAGTTCTTCTTACACCAACTGTATGGTGGTTGCGGCTTACGACATTTCTGCAATTTGCGCGCATTCATAATATTCATAATCAAAGACATTATATTTCCATAATCTATAAGGTCATGTGAAAAGAATGACAGATGAAAGATTGACAAAGTAATGCGAATGTGGACTGCCGTAAGGGACTTGGCGTGATGTATGTAGGTATGTAATCTATAAGATTTCGCTTTTTGTCTTTGGCTACGAAACACTAAAAACTACACTCTTTCAAAAGAACAACTCACTTGAAGGCCAACCCAACATTAAACATGTTATTAATTAAACATGTACATCTACAAGTGGTAGTAAACAATTATGTGATAGGTATCAATGCTCGCATCCTTGCCCTACTGTAGCCCTAATATATTTACAAGATAATTTAAATTGTCAACGTACTACCGCAACGATAATAAAGATTACAGTTAGCACGTGGATATAGTTACAGATAATGGAATTCTTGGACGCGATGCCAGAAATTTTGACTACTAGACCAAGGTCGGTAGGAGGCAAAGGACATGAGGTCATTCACCCTCGATGTACCAGATATACCAAGCTGATTTAGGTTACTGATGAAGAGGTATGTTTCTTTAGTTTCGAAAGTCACTCCTGTTTTACACAAATTTATAGGTAATTATAAGAAAATTTTTTTTGGTTATTAGTAAGTACATCCTTAGCAATTACAATGCTCCTAATAACCTATATAAATAATTTTAAGTTTTTTTTATGATATTCCAATATCATAAAACAAAGCAGACGGATGTCCTGATGGTAAGAAAAAGTAAGTTTATCGGCTACCTTACTCTCCGAACCGGAACACGTAATGACGTTATGGCGGTAGGAATAGGTAAGGCGGT
>NJDD01001449.1:57486-87396 GCA_002245505.1 Calephelis nemesis | reverse complement strand
TCGCTGCAAAACTCTACCACCTAGTCAGAAGTCACCGTGTTAGTAACGATAAGCCTATGCTCGCCTTTTACGAGCTGCCTGGCAGAAAGGCTGATGGTTTTTTCTTCAAAGAGTCCCGGACTAACACGGAACACGCATTAAAAGGAAAGTCGGTGAAAGAATCACGCTGCTCCCCTAAAAACTAAACGAGATATAGTCACATTTTTAAACTTAGTAAATAATGGTCCATTCTAAAAGTGAATATGCTCGTATGTATCGCATAGGAATTTTTATGGATATATTAAACACATTTTTCTTGTTTCATAACAAAAGTTGCCTTAAATTGCATGGATTGTTATAGATCAGGGGTGGGCAAACTACGGCCCGCGGGCCGGATCCGGCCCTTGAGAGGTTTTAATGCGGCCCGCCGAGGGTTTTTTTTAGAAAATATATGAAACTCCTTAAAAAATTAAGGGTCGAAATGTTAAAAGACTATTGAAATTTGAACAATCAAGGTACTGAATCGATACTTCAAACATGTTTCATATGTTCAGACTTCATAAATAGATTTTATTTTAATAAAGGATTGTAAAATAAAAAAATGGCTTATTATCTTTGTACAACGTTTTATAATCGTAATATTTACTCCTATTTTTAGGTATTTTAATAAACCGGCCCGCCTTAAGATCAATTATAATTTACTGGCCCGCCGCTTGATTTTTTTTAACTATCCAGCCCACGGTCAAAATAATTTGCCCACCCCTGTTATAGACCAATTGTTTTTTTATAATTGAACACTTTAAAGCGGGTTCACCCACCCTAATTTGAATAATCATTGAACAAATGAAACCTGATATATTAAAAAACAAGTTGTCACATTTTTTTGTTAAGGGTCCATGTATGCTAAAATACGTCAGCAGTATAATGTTTTTTTCATACAAAGCAATTATGCAAAGCAATTATGGATCTTGGTGACAAACATACACAAAATTAACATTAATATGCTTTATAAGACTAGTGTTTCCAAAACACGATTCATTTCACTTTGCTCCATAGAAAAAAATCAAAAAGTTAACCCTTTTTTTAAAAGCAAAACCCAACTGTCTACTTCAATTGTGAAAATATCGACACCAGATTTAACATAAACATAGATAAGTACTATACCTATATAAGGTAAGTGTTTCAGTTTTTATATTTTTTGCAAATTACTTTTATAGTGTCAAAAATAGTGATTTGTCGCATAAGACATTTACTTTAGAGTGCAATATTTCATAGTAATCATGGAACGGGCGAGTGCAGCGATTGGCTCTTTAGGCTAACTAAGTATGGGGCCTTAAACTACACTTGTCCTTTTTATCACTGTCCTTTTTAATCATATACCAAATATTGTCATCAGCTACGATCGTGTACTAAAAGGATCAATTGTAATTTATTAATTTTATTTACTCTTTATGTACACACGAATTGAATTTATAAATAACAAACAGAGATTTAATATACATAAGTGTGCCCTCCATGAGAGAGAGGAGAGGAGAGCTCCTGGGAGACCAGCAAAATATTAAGAAAACAGGTGCTGTAGAAAGATTGTCATATTTTCATAAATCTTCCACTGAAACCCGGGATAAAAAGTAGTCTATACGCATTATCAAGCAACCTATCTCCACACATAAAAAGTAAGCCAAAACATCGCCTTGTTTAAATCGGAAAATAGGATAAACAAACCTACAATCACAGTTTCGTATTACGTAAATGATTAGACATAACCTTTTATATAATGTTTATACAAGTACGCTTATTAATGTAACAGAGACTCGTATAATTATTGTGAGTTCAGCGCTCTATTTTATTTTTAGCTCTAGCATTATTGTGTTCTATTTTTGATCCCCGACGGAATAACACAAACACGTGTCTGTATATGTACACACACATATGTGTTTGCGTGTTTGTTAGTGTGTATGAGTGAGTGTGTGTGTGTGCGTGTGTGTGTATGTGGGAGGGTGGGTGTGCGTGAGTGCGTACGTGCGTGCGTGCGTACCCGTTTGTGTTTGTGTGTGGGTATGCGTGTGTATTCGCTCTAGCTTTCAGCTCTCAGCTACTCAACTTGGACGCAGCTCATCAGAGGCCAGCACAGGTTATTATTTACCAATTGGTGATAGAGTGCTATGCAGCTTCCTGCCTTGGTAGAGATCCACCGGCTTACCTATTTCTGCGCCGTAATGACATGTTCGTGTTTGGAGGTAAAGTAGCCGGTAGACATGCACAATAGGCCTGACATCCCGGTCACAGGGCAGTACTTGTGTTAGTCAACGATTCTAATATATATAAATATTTAAATAGATAACAAAATACATTAAATAAACAATCAGGCTCCGAAACGCCGACATCTAAATGTTCATCACACAAAAGCCTGCCCTGGTCTGGAATCTAACTCGAGCCTAGCGGTTGGTCGGTGTAATTAGGCGTGTATAATTTAGTTTTATAATAGCTTCGTTTGCTTGCTAAAGTACACTTTTTTATTGAGTAATTGTAGCATAAGTGTAATTCTGATGAATAAACTACATTTCTGTAAAGTTTCGTCTTTATTGATTCAGTTGTTTTATCGTAAAGAGTAACAACGATCAATTTATACAATATTTTGCATTTATAACATTAGTAGGATATGATTTCGTTCAAATATAAATTATATAGTTTACAAATGGTTATAAGTAGTAGTATGAGATTACTATCAAGATAAATATTATAATGGTATGTGTACACAATATGTAGGGCAAGGGTATTGGAGTACATCGACATAAATTACGGGTGTTTTTATCAACCTTCCTGACACGTTGCAGATGGTGGATGGGAAATACGTAGTTGAGAAACTGTATTATGATACTAGCTACCCGCCCCGACATCGCATGGTTATGAAATAAACATATAATTTTTCCTCTTCAATCAATTTATCTATGAAAAAAACGACAAGATGGACTCATGGATTGCCGGCAGAAGTGAAAACTTGAATATTAACTTTGTGGATTTTTTTATTTTGGAATGGTTAGGGAATAATTTTGCACGAATCGCTTTATCAGTATGAAATTACTATAATTTATGTGGTAGAATACAATATTCATTTATTCCGCTATCGTACACAAACATGACAACACGAACATTTGCGCAAGCGCCCTGCACCGTCTAAACGAAACAGCTGGCGCATGCATACATTCTCGCCGCGCCGTAGAAAGAGAGGGGGATACTTCATCTTCTACGCCGCGCTGGATTTTACTCTCTATCGTTCTATGAATTTTCTATCAGGTCACGTGCCCTGACGAGAAGTTTAGAAGTTTTTACCCATTCCAAAAAAAATGCGTAAAGCTGCTAGAGTAGGCATGAAACAATACGAATAAATCCAAGTAGGTACTCGATACTTTTATCCAATATCAAGTACATTTTAGTACCGATATTTTGAAATAAAGAATCGAGTAGGTATCGGTTAAAAGTACTCATATCAGTAAATTTTATGGTTTATGGAAATTAAAATAATAGATCTTTATCTTTTGACATTGAAAAAAAAAAAATATATCCTAAACTGAAGTTTCTGAACACATCCTAGCCTTAGTTTTGTGTAGTTAGCAACCTTAGCAGTTGACAACTTTGTAAAGCTATGACCGAAACAAGTTTAACAGGAATACATTTACAAATGTTGATTTTCTTGAGCAGCACCACGAAAACTGACTTTCGTCATAAATTATTTTAAAGGTGACGTGTTGTACTACAGTTTACCCGAGACACTCATGGTCGGGAGTAGTATCTCAAAAATTAATAATTTATGTTAGAATATTATTAGTACTTTTTAATAAAGAAAAACAATACTTGTTACGGTTTTCACTTAAAATTTTCCAAAAACGATACGATACTAGTAAGTATCGATACTTGACGACCGATACCAGTATCGAGTAAAGCATCGATACCCCAGTGGTATCGTTTTATCCCTAGGCTAAAGAAGTTTTCACTTCAAAAAACCGCATCAAAATACGTTGCGAAGTTTTAAAGATTTAAGCATGTAAACGGATATAGGGACAGAGGAAGCAACTTTGTTTTATACTATTTTGTGATTTGTGGCTTTTTTTTGCTAAATTCTTTGTGATGTGAACTTATTATTTTACGTTTTGGTATGCACCTAAATTATAGGTTGGTTTACCTAATTCATGTGTTTCTGGCGACCTATTTGGATGTAGTTCAAACGATTTACTTATGTTCCGTATGTTTATATCTGGCGATCGTCAAAAAGTAATAGGCACTTAACCAAATGAAATTGTTATTGTTATAGTATTATTTAATTAAAATTATGTCTCTATATATAACCCTAGTATTTAATATTAAATTACTAAATTTGAACGAAGAAAATTATTTTCTTGTAATGAGCACTTACCTTAAAGTACCTATTGGTTTTGGTCTACTGTGTAGACTAAATTACTTGCGTCTATGCCTAGCATATTAATTACTTGAGTATATTGTGTATATTGAGTATAGTGTGTATTTTGGCAAAAGTAATACGGAACCACTTCAAAATCATGACCAATATTTTGAAAACCGAACTAAAATCTGTCCGCCATTAGCCGAGTAATCGCATAACAGATCTAGAAAATAACGTACATTCAAATTGATATTTTCCTCTTTTCTTCGCCCGGTTGGCGATAGGCTTGCTACCTATCACATTGTGGGACTTAGTATCTTCGGCTAGTCGTTTGTGCCGTGAAGATACTTTTTTTTTTTAAATTAATTGAGTAAGTATCCTTAAATATCCCATAAAAATATATAAAATGTTAATCATATCTGACGATTTAGTTTTAAAACCAAATTAAAACTGTAGAAGATGACGTACGATTAATTCATTTGAAATTAACGAAGTGCAACACAGTGCCTTATCAAAAGTTCATATACTGCTTCCAGTATAAACCCTTGTGGTTTACCGAATATTAGAGAATGCGCTAATACACTAAACGTTTACCAAAAACTTGTGCAATTATTTCGTAATTATATGTACGGAACTATTCAAAGTTTTCGAATGTTCATGAATATATAATACCACACCCGACAATTTGCGAATAATTTTGTTTTACGACATGACCTGAAACTTTTAATTTAATAAATAGGGTTTCTGTACACATAAGCTCGGCGTGGGATGTTGTAACTTTGCAGTGTCAAGCTTCGCACTCGACCTATGCTGCCTACGTGAAATTTGTATATTTTTTGGGACGAGAAAACAAAGAAACAAGAAGATCGCTAACTAGACTCAGACTGGCTTTATTCGGGCTGAGCACCTCGAATTTTTCGCTTGTAAATTAGACTCAAAAGACTCGTTGCTATTGATTTCTTAATATCGGGCCTTACTCGAGATGTTCCGCAGCCCCCGAATTAAAAAAAGGTTCTTTCTCCAGTCTTTTTGCACTACGAGTCTTTTTACTAAATGTACGAGGAATAGACATTTCCTTACAAATTCTCACTTCGTCTTATTTTGAAAATCAGTTGAAAGAGAATATAGATAACGATTATGGTAAACCATTAAGTAAACAACTTCGTAAAGTAAAAGCTTTGATAGTATCAGTGGCAGCAAAAAGGTAATGTATGATGTTAAGCCGAAAGCGTTAGCTACACTCAATCTATTAGCAAAAAGACGAAAATTGATGAGGGGCTGCGGCGACGTGGGCTTTCATCATTATGTTGATC
The DNA here is from genome assembly GCA_002245505.1 of Calephelis nemesis. Classification (NCBI taxonomy): domain Eukaryota; kingdom Metazoa; phylum Arthropoda; class Insecta; order Lepidoptera; family Riodinidae; genus Calephelis; species Calephelis nemesis. Next base: position 81,708 of record NJDD01001449.1, on the reverse strand, counting down.
CATAAATTTGAAATTCATCCAGATTAAGTCGAAATTTCTTCACGTATACTACTTAGCTTCTTTAACCTTATATAAAGAGATCCTTTTTATATATGGAATATGAGTATTATATTTAATAATAGGTGAGTTCCTGTAAAACATCTAATTAACTCTAGGACGCGGACGTATCTGCTTCCGAAGCCAACAAACAAACTCTTCACAGGTTTTAATGAAAAAAATCACCTCAGACAAGATTGTAGCAGGCTGGCAAGGTTATTTCATTCACCATCATCATCATCAGCTTCCCCCATAGAGCGCCTCAAGTCACGTTCACCAGCCTCTTGTATTAAGCGACTCCCTACGGCTTTGAGGAAATCACCGGGTCCACAAATCAAAGTCCACCGGGTCGGCGGTCGTCCAAAACTACGTTCCCCGGTGCGGGGCCACCACTCGAGAACATTTCTTCCCCAGCTGTTGTCGGTTCTGCAAGCAATGTGGCCTGCCCATTGCTTCTCACTTCACTTCAGCTTGCTGACTCTCTGGACTATGTCGGATACTCTTGTTCTTTTGCGCGGATCACCGAATTACGGATCATATCTCGCAGAGAAACACCGAGCATAGCTCTCTCCATACTCCAACTCAGAGCTTATTTAAGACTCAACCGAATCGAAGGCTTTTTCGTAGTCCATAAACGCTAGACATGATGGCCGATTACACTCCTCGGTCTTCTGTATAATCTGACATAGCGTATGAATGTGGTATACGATGCTAAAGCCTTTACGGAGCCCGGCTTGTTCGAGTGGTTGGCAGTCCACGCTTCTGGAACACTGCCTTTGAGGATGACGGAATTAAACAGCTTCTGGAGGATCTTATGTACTAGCATTCCACCAGCTCTCAGTAGCTCAGCAGTAATTCCATCGTACCTCGGCGCCTTTTTGTTTTTCAGTCGTTACAGAGCCATCCAAACCTTGTAGAGGCTGACGTCTGAGATGTCTTCGGTGTAATGTTGGGTGAGTTTGGCTAAAGGGTCTTTAGCCAAACTATCAAAGGGTTGTGTTGAATTGTACTGCTGTTCATAGAACTTGTCAACCTCTTTTACCAATTGGGTCTGGCCAACAGACAAATGCGTAACGGACACGTTGGAGCCCTTATTACGCTTGAAAGCTTGTTTAATTCGAGATGTACTCGTATTAAATGTACGCAAGCCTGTCCGCAACGCCTTGAAGACTTGTTTGTTTAGCTCCTTGTACTTTTGCATGTCAGCTGAAGACTTGTTGCGAACCTTAAAAAATGAATATTGTTTCTTTGAAATTTGTGATAATGTATCCCCAAACACGGGACAGATGTTTAAAGTAAAACGCGACTTTGTCAGCGTAGATTTTTGTAGAAATTTCATCTCCGATTATAATTTCCCCGTGTTGGTCTGGGCTCCTTTGCAGAATAGACCACCTGCTTTTCTGCCAGGCAGCTCGTTAAAGACGAGCATAGGCTCACCGTCACTAACACCGTGACATCTGACTAGGTGATAGAGTTTCGCAGGAACCACCGCCTTACCTATTCCTGCCGCCATAACGTCATGACGTGTTCCGGTTTGGAGGGTAAGGCAGCCGGTAAACTTAATTTTGCTCGAGGCCTAACATCCCAGCCTCAGGTTGGCAACGCACCATTACCACCTTTGGTGTCTCTAAGCAGCGTGAATTTCTTACCGCCAGCAAATCCGTCTACTTGTTTGCCTTCCAATATCATGAAAAAAAATCTATGAGGAGGTTTATTCTTGATAAAAAAAAATAGCTAATGTTTGAACTCGAGTTTTTAATTTTATGCATAATGAGTTTTATCAACGGTCCAGACCGTGAAAGCGTAACAGACAGGTAGATAGAGAGACTAGCGACTTTAATTTTAGTATGGATGACGAATGATTATTGACTTACGTTTTGTATGAAGAAAACACTTGTCATTGCCGCGCCGCTCTAAAATACTAATGTTTACTATGAAATTTCCTCAAAATCACAACTCGATAATGGCAAAATTTGTATGGCTACAATGTATAACACTGTTGCAATGTATGTGTCAACTAGAGAATGGGGGTATATATATAATATATACAATAGAACAATGAGTTGTATACATACAATAAAAATGTATTTGAAAAAAGAATTAGGTGACTGAAATGAACATTTTGAACACTTAAGATGTTTTTAGTTTGCTTGTCCGTTTGTGTGCTAATTGAACCGATCATGATGAAATTTGGATGCTTTGTAGGCAAGCACTTCATATTTTATGAAAAGTTATAGGCTACTTATTGTTACTTAAGGGGTTTCCGTGCAGAGAGAAGTAAAAAAATGTGAACATGGCTATAAATAATAAACGCAATCCGATTTTATTTATACTTTTTCTGTTTATAGTCGATAACTAATTAAGATGTGACTTATCATTTAGTACCTACTTAATAGATTGTCCTAGATCATTTAGTACTTACTTTGTAGATTGTCCTAGATATTGCACTTTTTAAATTTAGAAATTACGGGAATGACAACGCGCAGCATGAATAGTGCAGTTGAAATTCAACGAATAGGTCATTTTAAGCTGGTTTTCTGTTATATTTTAAATTCCAACCAAGCTCATATTACGAATATCAAATTTTGTGTTTGTCTATTAAACGATTTGCATCATATTAATACGAATATGCTTTAAGATTCATAATCAAATAATGGCTACATTTCTTTAAAGGACAGCGGCTACTGTTGACGGGGCGGAGCATGTTGGGTCGGGGTGTATCGCATTGCAAAGCACTCTGTGGCGACGGATTTCTGTTTTTCAGCGCCAAAGAGTAGAGTAAAAAAATAGAGAGATGGCTCGAACTTAAAATCGTCAAGTATGGACAGTGACGCCTCTAGCAGTTGTCATGCGAAACTTTAGCGTTAAAATGTCATTAGTGATCTATTCATGTGAGTATAAATGGGCGCTATCCTTAAAAGTACGTATATTTACATTACAGGGGTCGAAATTTATAAGAGGAATCAATAATTTATCTCTAATTTGGAACATTATTTAGAAAACATTTTAACTTTCCCATATAAAATCGATCAATGCGAGGCGGAATGAAGTTCGCAGGTGTGGCTAGTAGACAGTAAAAATGTTAGCAAAATGAGATCACGAAGAGAAAAGCTGCAAAATGTTACGGAAATTTAGAAAACATCTAGAATGTAACAGGTTTAAGAAAAAATACAATTTCGTTTTATATTTACCAAGTTTGTTTACGTTTCATTTATACTACTTACTACTGTTGTATTAATTAATCCAATTAAGGCGTACATTTTCCTGTTTAATTTCTTCAATTTGAACAAGTTACTAGTAGTAAACAATTATACAAAATCACCAATTATAGACAAACTAAAGGAGCCTTGAATTTTGGAACGAACTGTGATAATTAAATGTTTGGTGTATTTAATTAAAGGAGGGACGAAATCATTTATTTATTTATTTTTATTTGACTGCCGTTGGTCGAGGGGTTGGTAACGAGGGCTGATGTTTGTCTGATGAATATATATGTTCGAATTGCGGGGTCTGACGACATTGAGTCGTCATTTTTTTTTCTATACAAAATTACAATACAATACTATAACTCTTTATTGTGCACCAATACAGAGAAATTACAAATACATCAAAATAACTTAAACTAAGAAGATACACAAAATCGACCTAGTCGCAATATCAGCGATCTCTTCCAGGCAACTCTAAAGTATGGAACAAGATTTAGCGAGATACTGAACATTGGTGCTCTTCAAAATATAAAATGCATCTAACGCTAGACGTCATACATCAAGCAGAAGCACAGTATTAAGAATTCTACCTACCAGTAGTCCAACTCCTTTGTTATTGAATTCATGCCGACGTATTATATACCTACTCACGGCAAGTCAGTCAAGGGTCAGGGTTGTCAAATAATAACATTTTAAACATTTCATCTAAAAGTTTTATTTTAAAATGGCAAACAAAAAAATGTGAAGTTAATAATGAAACCGATGATGGTCTTGCTGAAGTTTCGTCCACAAAATTTTCATGCACAGTGGACGAAACGACACCTTTTATGTTATTATTTTTTTCAGCGACGATTTGTTCACTATCAAATTATTGAAGTTGTTTAGTACAGTCAGTTAAAAAAGTTTTATGCTAATGAACAATATAATAACAAAACAAAACATAATTTATATGTGACAACAGCTACATTGATTTGACATTACCTACTTACTATTTTTAAACACAGATATAATCAATTCAAACTAAAATCATTCATAATGTATAATTCGCAGTATGTGATATATTTATGAATCCATTATAAAGCTTTTTTGCTTCGTACCGCACATAGGAGTGAAATAATTTTCACCATGCTATCCATAAAATATTTGGATTTGTTTTACCCACTTTAACTTTATACTAATTACTATTATGTGCTAAACTTCATCATACGTGTAAAAAAAATTTTAATTTAATCTTGAGTAATTGGTGATTTTGATGTATCAATTTATATGTAAAAGTTTAAAACATATACCTAAATTTATCGTTTTATTTTGTTAAAGCTTTGTATCTGACTGTATAAAAAAATTTTTTTAATGGTGCACGAATCGACAGTGGAAAAATAATAAAATAAAAAGGTGCCGTTTCATCCATTGTGGATGAAAATTTTGTGGACGAAACGTCAGCAAGCAGGATGGCTTATTTACGACTAAAAACGGAACACATCCTGTAAGCCATTATAAATTTACAAGACAGCAAGTATTACATTATAATAAAATACACTATAACATATTTTTTAACAAATAACGAGTGCAAACCCTTCTAGATAGAGAGCGCAAACTGTATGGAGTTTGCGCTCGCCGACCCTGCCGCTCGCTTCCCCGCGTTCCTCCCAGCGTTGCTCTGTGCAAGTACATGAGTCGGCCGACTGTTAGTATTAAGACTGTGGCAGAAGTTTGTTTTAATTATAGGTATTTGTATTTAAAACAAACCAGAAAAGTCAAATGTAGTTTACATTGCAGTGAATGGAGAAAGTTTTTTTTTATAATATTGGAAGGCAAACAAGCAGACGGATTTCCTGATGGTAAGAAATTCACGTCGCCTAGAGACACCAAAGGTGGTAATGATGCGTTGCCAACCTGAGGCCAGGATGTAAGGCCTCGAGCAAAAGTAAGTTTACCGGCTACCTTACCCTCCGAACCGGAACACGTCATGACGTTATGGTGGCAGGAATAGGTAAGGTGTTGGTACCAATCCGAACGAGTCGCTGCTGAACTCTACCACCTAGTCAGATGTCACGGTTTAGTTACGGTGAGCCTATGCTCGCTTTTTACGAGCTGCCTGGCAAGGAAGGCAGACGGTCTATTCTACAAGCTCTCTCTACGAGCTCTCCTGTTACTTACGGAGAGAGAATCCCAAAGCTGCACTGCTTGCGAAGTAAAAGAATAGTTATAGTAATAATTGTTTCGAGAGGGAATTTGAAGAGTATACTGTCACTCTCACTGAACCTGAGGAATTTTGCCTAACTGTTAATACACATAAATCTCTCCTTTAATTATAAAGGCGCAAATAGATCAAAGAGAATGGAGTACAAAAGGGTGAAGAGTTCCGGCGAATGTTGATAGGCAACCACTTGAGCTTAGCACGAAATTCGGAAACGTGATCATATTTTACGCAATGAAAATATGAATCTAATGCAGAGATTTTAAAGACGTTCGAGTTTATTTATTTATTTAAAGCAAACAAGCAGATGTTACCAATATACCCACAATATCAAAATGGTGTTGTATCAAAATACTTTTGGTAGGAGTAAAGTTTCACAATTTTGTATTTTGCAAAATTACAAAATTAAAAAAAATGACAACAAATTCAAAATATTATTGATTCGTAAAAAATTGTTTTGCTGTAACACTAATTGAACGCTTTTGTTTGTTTCAAATAAGTTATGAACTTATTTAAATAAATTTATATTCAATTCACAGAAACACCTATCATTTATTAATTTTAAAACTTTAGCATTCACAGCATAATAAGGTTAGTTGTTATAAATTATAAGTTAAACGCGAAACAGTAGATATAAGTAGAAATTACTTCATTTCAAAATATTAATATCGGATAGATTTACCAAGAATAGACCATGAAAAAAATAATATCAAATCCCAGGCTATGTCCTGCACAAGCACAGACCATAGAAAATAATATCAAATCCCAGACAAAGGCTGCACATGTATTGCACCATGAGAATAAATTATGAATATTGCTTAGAAGAGTAGTCTGATATAAATGGCTTTATCCCTCTTAGATAAAGGGTACCCCGAATGATTATCGTACAGATTAATATTAAAGGTTAATTATTATTAATATTAATTATTATTATTAAAGACAAAATATCATTATTATTAGTGGCTCGTACCTATAACAATCGATGACAAACCCAGAATGACCTCCATCTATGACCTCAGCATCACTTTTCATAAGGTACCTAACCAAAAAAAGTTGAAAGGGTATCAATTAAACCGATCCAGAAGTGCGAACACGTATGCCTCTTCAAATGTTTTTCTTGGCGGAAATCAAACCTGTGCACTTCAAAGATTTGTGACTTCGGTTGGACGACTTAGCAACGAGATGGTAAAATTATAGTGGGAAATGAAATATTAGTTTTAAAATTAGACCAGCAGTTTTCGAGTCATGTGTTTTGCAATGTTACCCACCAATAACAAAAAAAAAAGAATATTACTACTATTTAAATTATGCGCTTCGGCTTTACATTTTTACTCTTTTTACACTTTATACTTTCATTTTTAAATTGACTGACTTAATCTAAATTTATACGAAATGATTAATTATGTAACAACAACTCCTTATATCGATATCTTGTAAATACACTTGAATATAGCCGAAGCGCATAATTTAAATAGTACTACTATAGGTAAGTTTAGATAAAATCGAATTTTCTGATGAAATAAATTATGCATCTTCCATCTGTTTAAAATTTTCTATCGTCATAAAATGATTGGAAACAGAAAATACGTTAAACAGAGAAAAAACGAGCAGTCAGAATTGAAACCACATTTAATTTTAACTATGTTGGTTCAGTTTATGTTACTGTAATGCAAACAAGAGCTTTGAACACAGTTGGAAGCGTAAACACAGTTTGGTTTGAACTGAGAGATTTCAGTTATGCTGTGTACAGACAGTGCAAACGAAACGAGCCGGTTCGATGGTTCTCAATGTTGTCCATGTTGAGCGAACGTGAGTGATTAGAATAAGATCTGCACTCATTTCTGTTAGCGATTCGAAAACCCAACACTGAACTGAATGATGTTCTTGAGTACGTTTTTCTGGCTGGGTAGTGACAGTTATAGGAAAAAACAAAGTATTTTTTATATAACTTAACTCAATAACTAATAATTAATTAATTCCTCCATAGAAACTTCCACCTCTGTTAAGCAGAGGTAAATAAAGTAGCCTGTGTTTGATCTCGGTATATAAATAAATAAATAAATAAAATTAAACCAATATTTGTGAAATCGTTATAGACACGATTTTTACATTCAGTATGCTCAAGTCCAAAACCAGCTTGAGATGACCTATATAGTTCAAATGTTCCGTATATTCGGGTGGCAAGTTTTAAAAAACTGTTTATAATGCGACTTAGTAATTTCTAAACTATAAAACTTACGATTTAAGAGAAATATATCGGTCTGTCTGTAACGTATGTTTTATCAAACCAAAAACATTGACGTTGTGCATTTGTGATATTTTAGAATAGTTAAGGAATAATTTTGCACGATTTGCTTTAATTATCAGTATGAAAGTACTATCGTTTATCGATAACGCAATATTCATTTATTGCGTTATCATACACAAACATGACAACACGAACATTCACGCAAGCGCCCTGCGCCGTCTCACGATTATTCGAACAAGTCACGTGTCCTGACGCGAATTTAGAAGTGTTTACCCATTTCAAAAAAATGCAAAACGCCACTGAAGAAGATTTCACTGCAAAAATCGAAGTGTCCGATTGTGGATTATATTGAAGTTTTTATTTTATTTTATTCCTATGTTTTTTATTTTAAATCAGGATAAAAGTAGAAAAAAACCTTCCTTAATACGTAGAGGCAGATATAGCCTGCAAATATTGTCTCGATCAATTTTAAAAATTTGACAATTCTAAAAATGTTTATATTTTGCCGCCTAATTCTAGTCGTTTAGACTTATTTGGAATACTTGCAATGTAAAAATAATTATTCCACGGGTTTGTCTATAACTAGCCAACCCAGCGCGAACTTCGTTCCCCTGAACGCTCGTAACAATTTGTTTGAACTGTACCTTTCTGAAAATATGTAGTCAAGTTTCCATTTTTTCTTTTTCACCTTTCTCAAGGGAACTCCTTCAGTAAACAGGAAAAAAAATATACCATACCTTCCTTGGAACTATCACCCGTCAAATTTTACTTCGACTAACGAGCTGTTGCCTATTTTTTTGGTTAGAACTATTTTTTTTAAATGTCTCTATTGGGTACCTATATAAAACTCATTCTTCTAAAGATTTATTTATATGTATATCTTAAATATCTTACCAGTAAATTATTGACACGTCAATGTCTATTAAGTTACTTAACTAAAGTAAAAGCACCATATAAATAACTTTCATGACTTGAGTAAAACGTGTCATGTCAACTCTGCAGTAGAACCACCCTGATTGTGACGGATCAATTATATCTTTAAGTAATGTATATCCAACGCATATAACGTGCGTATGCAACGTACTAGATTACACGTGTGCTGGATTTTGAAATATTTCTCAATGAAAGTGACTTTGCTGAAACTGAAACTTTACTCCCACCTGAAACTTGTATTCGGAAACTGTGCAAGAAATTTATTTTAAGGAAATCTTTGTACATGTTTCATAGTGTTCGTGTAGAAAATATCATTATATTATATTTACTAGGTGGTAGAGTCTCGCAGCGACTCGCCCGGATTGGCCATCGCCTTACTTATTCGCCATAATATCAGCGCTTGCCGTTGACGTGTTCCAGTTCGGAGGAAAAGGAAGCCGGTAAACTTACTTTTGCTCGAGGCCTAACATCCCGGACAAAGGTTGGCAATACCATTACCACCTTGAGATACCATTACCACCTTGAGAGTCTCTAGGCATAGTGTAGGATTATGTATTGTTCTTGACTTCATGGTGTATCGGGTTTGATTCCCGGGTCGGGAAACTAAAACAAAATGTTTTTTTTCATTTTTGCTTTGTTGTGCCAGGTTGGCGATAGGTTTGTTATTGTATTATGGGCTTTAATATCTTTGGCTAGTCGTGGGTGGTAATACAACTGTCTATCTATTAGGGGATATGGGCGTTAAGGTACTTTTTTTGTATCTTACAACTTGTTGCAACAAGTACACGATCATATCTGTTCTCCCGTTTTCCTTGTTGTTCCAAAAGACCACCTGCCTTCCTGCCAGGCAGCTCGTAAAAGGCGAGCATAGGCTTAACCTCACTAACACCGTGACATCCTACTAGGCGTTAGAGTTTCGCAGCTACTCGCCCGGATGGGTACCACCGCCTTACCTATTCCTACCAGCATAACGTCTAATGCTTGCCGCGGTTCGGAGAGTAAAGAAGCCTGTAAATTTACTTTTGCTCGAGGCTTACTATCCCGGCCTCAGTTGCAACGCACCATTACCATTGTGAATTTCTTACCATCAGGAAATCCGTTTGCTTGTTTGCCTTCCATTATCATAAAAACAACACCCACTGGACGAAACAACTTAAGTATTTATAAATCGATACTTTCACGTGACAGCTGCGTTATATTTGTTTGGAAGTAGCGAAGTTTTCTGCTGAATCCAACTTGAAAAGCAAATAAACCGGACACAAACGGATCGCATTACATTCGGTCTCCCAGGACCTCCCCGGGGAGGGGGTTGTATCCTTGGAAAGCATTTCCTTGTATAACTTGAAAAGTTTTGTGACCAATTTTCTATTTTTAAGGCCGAGTTATAACTTTCCAAATCAACATTCAGGAATTTATTATGTGCACAGTATTTTTATTGCAGAGAAATATAACTGTCTTAGGAGTTAATTATTGAAGTAAACGTAATAAGAGTTTTTCGACAATTCGCCCAGTTTGTTGGGCAAGGTATATTTGTTATAGACTAGTTAACCTGACACACGGTCTCCTATCTTATAAATTTTTTGAGTTATACTTAACTAGGAACACGCCCCGACTTCACATTGTTATGAAATATAAACAAACCTTCCTTTTCAATTACTTTATCTAATAAAAAAACCACATCAAAATCCGTTGCGCAGTTTTAAAGATTCAAGCATACAAAAGCACATAGGGACAGAGGAAGCTACTTTGTTTTATACTATGTAGTGCTAATGTAAAAATTTGATAATAATTGATAATGATGTCGCCAACGTAGATGAACATTTATGAAATATTGAGTATAATAAAAAGCCACCAGCTAGATATTTAAACAAATTGTGTGGAAATATCTCGGAAGTAAAAGTAATTTTATGAAAGAAGTGGTCAAATCGTGACGTGGTAATGAAATAATTGGTCGGATTTTTTGCAGTTTTACAGAGATTTATTTGGTTTAAATAAATAAATAAATAAAATTTAAACTTGTCTAACTTGCCTCTTCCTCTATCACTTATGTACAAATACACCAAAACTTCTATATTTTTGCCAGTTCATATCCATAGGAGGGTAAGTAGAGCCTGTCCAGTAAAGGTGCTTTACGTGCGTACGATCACGTGCGTAAATATACACGCGTACTCGAGATACTTGAGCTACATAGACGAACGATGGACGAGGTGACAAGATCACTCACTTCACTTCACAGTCACTTCTCCTAACAGTCACTTTTCCTAATCTAAGAGTAAAACGCTTGCAATACACGTGTAATGTCTTATATAAGTGTAGTCGAGATACACAGGCGCAATTACATCGTCTAGAAATACGCGCGTGTGTGTGGACGTACTCAGTTCAAAATACAGTGTAATTTCTTCGAAACTTTTTTATAATCAAGTTAAAAAAGAGTAGAATATAATAGAATAATCATTTATTTTGCATTGACTATACAGAACTTGTAATACGTCTATTTAATCCTAATATGTACCATATAAGATATAGAATAAAAGTAATTTTAAGTACAGTAAATCTTCGACGTTCTCTTTGTTTAAGACGTTTCCATCGACGGCGTACAAGCCACATTACTGGTGCTTTATCTATTCGAGAAAATAGGGAGGAAATTAAAGTCCCTTTTTTTGCGCAATGGCTGTTATATTGATAACAGCTATGTTTCTTCAACTTCACTGGACTATGCTTCCCTCTCTGTGATATCTGGACGCAATATAAATTTCTACGAGCGAGTGACCACACGCGCAGAAATGCCTTTGTGGACAGGCTCTTCAGCAGCTCTTAATCAGGGCACCCAGGACTAGCCGAAGACATTAAAACCTATATTGTGATAGGTTTTAAACCTATTCCCAATCGGTCAATTATCCAATCTAAAAAGTTTTGTTTTATTAGAAAATTGAAAAAAACATATTTTTTAGTTTTCCAAGCCGGGAATCGAACCTGACATTTCAAGAAGTCGAGTTTAATACTAAACCACGAATTTATAAAAATAATTTTAAGTAAAACGGAGGGGAATAAAACGAAAATAATAAGCGATACAGTTTATTTTTTGATAGAAGTAAACATCAAACAGGAAAAGTAATCAATCTTGAGATATACGATTTATTTAACTGGTATTGAAGGTAACATAAATCAATATAAATGGCTTTAAGTTGATATATTCTCATTGGCCCTTTGTATTATGTTTGAAACTAGGTCATAGGAGTGCAGCTCGCTTGGGTTGGTACTACCCCTTGTCTATTATCTGTTGCTATAGCGACAGAGCTTGCCACTGTTATCTTTTTTCATTCTTTTTCTGTGATAAGACAAAAGCACACGATTCTCCTGATGGTGAGGGATAACCGTGGTCTATTGACACTATAGATGTTATAGGTGCAACGCTGTCTTGTGACTGAAGTGTTACACCAAGTGACAAGTCTAATAGCTCCGTCTTTTGGACCGGAGAATGATACTGTCATTACGGCAGCAGCAATAGGTAAGGCGGGTAGGAACCTGGACGAGTTGTAGCACAGTATATACCACTAGAAGAAGACGTGTTGGCCTAGTACAATCCAAACCGAAGTATTTTCAAACATTCAAATGATTGATAAACGCTTCGTGAAAAGGTAATTTAATCGTGCCATCGCGCTTCGCTTTTCTCACTTTGGCGGGTCACTCCCGTGCACCCAGATAGCTTATGACCTAGGTTTATGACCTACCTTTTTAGGTGAAGCCAGTTTGGAGGAGCACGGTCACAAACACCGTGATACGAGATTTTTTCCTATATGCAAATCCAAGTTACCCTCTATGTGTGTTCCCAATTTCAAAACATCGGTTAAGCCGTTTTGAGCGTGAAAGAGTAACAAACAAACAAACAAATATACTAACTTTCGCATTTATTATATTTATAGGATTATAAATTCGTGAAAAATATTGATTGCAATCTATTTCACTTTATTTTTCATGCTTTGCAATTAATATAAAACATGTTAAACATCGAAAGCCCATGGACATGACTGCAATTTAATAATTACTTCTAACACATAAAAATAACTCAAATGATTCTCATACAGTTCAGTCTACGATTTTATTATACAATATCAAAGATCACAGTGAGGTATAAAATGTAGAATCATCTAGAAACTGCTCAGGTTTCATTTTCAAGTTTTATAGACAATAGGAAGCTTGACAGAGGTGAAGCATTCTCGGTGTTATGGATCGCTTATTCTCGGATATTAAAACCCTGCAGGGTCAAAGGATTTTTGGGTTCTCTTTCTGCGGGGAAAAAAATTAAGTAGAATCTAAAAGATTCGACATGTCATTCTTTTATTCCAATTATATATCCAATTTATTTCCAAGATAATCGGACTATAAATTGAAACTTAGTAAGCAGGTGTTGGTTTGTTTACAAAAATAAAAAAAAATGTGTGCGTGTACTAGCGTACACTCGTAAGAAGTGAAGAAGTGAAACTTCTTTATGACATTATTTTTCAAAAAATAATTTACTATATGCAACTTTACAGAAATTGGTTAAATAAAGTTTATTGCCAATCCCTACTCCGCTGGAGAAAGTATACTTCGAATCATGCGTGGGAGGGATAAGAACAAAGATGGCGCGTAATGGAAAAATGTGACGCGTAACGAAACAATGTTAGACTACTTTTTTTTCCAACCCCGATAAAGAAGTTTCACTTCAATAATTTAAAAGTAATAAAACTGCAAAAAATGTGTATTTTCCTCTATTTCACTGCGATCTCTTTATCAGATTCAGATTTGGTGGAAATTAGGCTACCCTGAAAGTATGCTCTTTCAAAATATAAAGAAAGATGTTTTACAGAAATTACCGAGACATCGATCGAAACATTACATAAAATGAAATAACGTAATCATCAAATTAAAAAAAACGTTGATGAATACTGAAAAACCTTTATGTCACATGAAACGTAGGTTAGGTCCATATCAATCACATCAGCTTTCAAATAAAAATTCTTGCCAACTTCATATTACGAATTAGCGGGATATGATGGTTACAAACGTGGGACATGTATTTAATTAATTTGGCTCATACGTTCAAAAGTTATGAAATCACACAGATACATACACACACGCATAGAGACTCGTCAAAATTATAACACTCACCTTTTTCTATCTAAGACAAAAATAGAGACAGACTACAGTTATAACTAATAATGGTAGCATTTTGTTACATACGATTTTACTTACTGGAATTATATATCTCTGAGATCACAGTAATTACATCATCTAGAGCAAGGGTTCGCAAACTTTTTATTACAAAGACACTGTAACTTAAATCAGAAAAATGACTGTTAAGAGAAGTATGTTCAAGTTAAAACACTATATTTTTGTATAGTAACACATTTTGTATGACATAAGTTATAATCATTGTATTGTGTTTATAGTTTTAATAATAATTGTTAAATAGTAGAACTATTGCTAGCTCTACTAAGCTTGCCAACTGTATATTACGAATTTTATTAGTCACAAATGCGGGACATGGATTTAAAAAGCGGGATCTAACCAATTTTGTTCAGAATCCATAAAAAAATTTTTTTTTTGCAAATTGTTGTTAGAAATAAAATAAAACACGTATTTAAATTAATGACGGGTATATTTATAATATTTAATAGTTTATTTTAAACGTTATAATGACAACTGTAAGCTGCCTTTTAAATGATCATTTTTCTCATGATTGTAAGAGATCAGCGTCTCTATCTGATTCTAATGAAAAAAATCGGATATCTATACACTAATCTACTCTCACGATCTAACTATAGTTATGGATAATATTATAAGTCATTAAGGGGTAAACGTAATCCGTTTTTTGTCGGAATTGTGCTTTACAGATTGTCTTGAAAATTGTCCAAGTCCGAAGTTTTGTAGTTCAAAGGGAATACGAGTTAAAAACATTTGTTAAAATGACGTTGCCAAAATTGCATTCAAAGTCACAACTACAGCTATTAGTAATATTCTTTTTGGAATAAATCTTCCTAAAGATGTATTATATCTATGTACTTGCAGTTTCTAGTGGAAGAACGTCTATACATTAGGCAGCACTTAGTTTAGAGTACCTAGCTGTAGTGCATATTTTCAAAAATAGTAATAGTAATCGCCTCTGTGGTCTAGCGGTTCAGTTGTTAGATTTGACTGCATGAGGTCCCAGGTTCGAATCCCGGGTCGGGCAACAAATAGCAAATTGGGTTTTTCCAATTTTGTAATAAAAAAACGTTGCTCGGGATTGGATATGTGCCTGGTTGGCGATAGGCTTGCCACTTAAAAATTACTGACAAAAACTACAAAAAAATCGTAACAAAGTGTGACAACATTTCAGACTCGATCTCAACACTGGTTTGGGTATTCCCAAATGGTCACACTTACAAAGCTCGAATCGTAAACATTTTGCCAAATACAAAATACGAGAATATTCACTTTTCATAACAAATCAGCGTTTCACAACTCTGTAAAATAAAACGTATCATTTTGTTTTCAAAACATCTGCTATATAAATCCGGGCGACAGTTATGGACAGCAAATTATATTTTAAAAAGGCGGCTTCGTGTAATGCGATTTGCCGAATTTAGGCATTTATATAAATCTTATTTGCCCTCAGGTCTTGAGTAATCTTTCGCCCTTAAAACGTGTCGTATTAAATCCGACGTTTCCGAAAATTGCCTAGCACCCAAACCAAATTATTTATATATCTTTACAGTTGTAAATTGGAAATCTGAATATGAAAATGGGCTGTTGCCTTTTTCAGTCTAGATCGGAAGAGCACTTTCGATAAGCTTGCTTCATCGAGTATCTATGAAATAGTTAATTTCTGTTAAGAAAATATTAGAGAATTCCATTTTTTATCTTCTGATTTAAATGTCAGATAAATCCTTAAAATCTTTTAAAATTCCCAAAAAGAATAAAACAAATTTTCGAAAAAGAATATCGGATTTCCGAGGAAATAATATAAAAATTGTTGAAATTGTAACCCCCTCATCTTTTTTGTAAGGTTGATTCAAAATGTTTACAAACTCAAATATTATACGAATCACAAAGTAAAAACATAAAGCTGATAACACAAAATCTATGACTGAATTTAAAAATGTTGGTGCAATCAATATTTAATAATACTTATTCGCCAATACTTGTGGCCACACTTGATTATTAAGTAGAGATGACGGATAAGTATTGGAGGATCTGAAAATGCAGTAAAATTTTTCGTATAATTTATTTTAAAGAAAATGTTGCCCGCAGCTAGGACCGCGTATTATGATACTTGAATTTTCAAAATAGTTTATAACATCAGCATAAAAATAAGGTTATCTCTCTCCAGCCTCCTTCCTTCAAACATATAAAGTATATCATAAAATCACTCCGTTGGAACTTGAAGAACAAACAAACAAACACACTTTCGCGTTCATAATAATAAATATTTAAGTGTTCAAAGCGCGACAATCAAATGCGTTTAACTTTGGTAATTAAAAACGACTGCTATTGGAATTAAGAGTTAATGACACGTCAAATTATAATAATGTTATTTGAAAGTGGTATTGGGTCTGACGATTTTTGTAAGGGGGTCAGAGGATCAGTCACTTAAGTAAACCCCGTGTTGGACTGGGCTACCCCGTATTGGTCCGGGCCACCCCATGTTGATCCGGGCTCCTTTGTAGAATATACCATCTGCCTCCCAGCCTCGTAAAAAGCGAGCATTGGCTTACTGTCACTAACACCGTGAAATCTGACTAGGTGGTAGAGATTGGTACCACCGCTTTACCTTTTCCTGTTGCCATAACGTCAGTGCTTGCCATTGTGTTCCGGTTCGAAAAGTAAACTTTCTTTTGACCGAGACCTAACATCTAGGTCTCAGGTTGGCAAAGCACAATTACCACCTTTGGTGTCGCTAAGCGGCGTAAATTTCTTGCCATCAGGAAATCCATCTGCTTGTTTGCCTTCCAGTATCACAAAAAAAAACATTTGACACTAGTCATTACGGCAACCTGGCTGAATTATTTCCCTTCACCTTTTTCCTGTTATTTATATCACTTCGACTATGGCCCGCCACATACGTTCGCAACTCCTTTACGGAATCCCGTTTACAGATTTCGAAACAACATCTTCATACACATTAGATTTTTTAATTTAGAAACCAAAGCTCAGTTAAACGGTGCTCTTCACTTGAGTAGTCACTACATAGTATATATTAAAGTCGCTGCTTCTGTCCATAAGTCCCTTTGTATGCCTAAATCCTTAAAACTACGCAACGGGTCTTGATCCGGTTTTTTAATAGATAAAGTAATTGAAGAGGAAGGTTTATATGTATATTTTATACCCGTGCGAAGCAGATGCGGACCGCTAGTTTACATAAAAAAAGAAAAGTCAGTATTTAATTTTGTTTTTTTTTTTTAATATTTGAGGAGGTCCAGGGAAGGTTTAATAGATGAGAAAATAGGAAAAATTGCGAGAAAAGTAGGAAAAACAACAAAGTTTTCCTATACAAACGAAGAACGAAGTTCGACGCGACATCTAGTTGCAAATAAATAAAAAAAATATAAAATAGTTACTGAATTATGTATTTTATTATTAATGTTTTATAAATTTGCTAAATTGGGGATAGGTCTTGTCATTTCAATCTAATATGTCGCCAGATATAGTCAAAATATGGTTCAAATGACAACACTATCGCCATTCTGTATGGAATTTCCGAATATGTGTGGCGAGTCATAAAAATCTATGAAAGAGTTGCGTTCTGAATGGTTTACTTCATTCCGCGATTCCGAAAGCACTGGCCCGTTAGCGAATTCTCGAAACGGAGAAAATCCGTGGGGACAATTTCTGATCGTGTATGACAAGTCTAAGTTCAATTGTGTGGATCCGCTGCGTTCGAAATTGCGTTTCGGAATTTCGATTTCGTTTACGGGATTCGGAATTCCTTTCTGGGATTCCATAATGAACCTCCGTATGTATGTGGCGGGGCTATAGATCTTTATTACGTTTGAAGTCACCATTTAGCATCTTGTAAGGTTACTCTTGAGTCTCGATCTTAAATTGAAATCGGTTATGTCACAATATTAGCAAATTATTAATATTAAGTCAATAATACACAATAATTTTATTAACGGTAAATCTGTGGTGTAACGCTCGCTGGCCGTTTTCATAACAGTAAGATCCAAAAAAGTCCGAAGAGTGGGATTGAAAGAAAGTGTTGATGTTAAAATGAGGAAGGGCATGCTCCACTGCTTCGGTCATGTGGAAGGAATGACAAAGTAGATATACAATGCGAATGTGGATGGATGTAGGTCAAATCGCTTGGTCAAATTTCAAATCCGGCGTGTTTATATGAAAAGGGTAATGAATGTGAAGGAAGCTAGACAGCCAGGATCGTGAGATTTAATACTCGATTCTCTCTGCCTATATCGTAAGGGACTTGGTGTGAAGATTCATGTATGTATGTGTTATTAGAAGAAAAAGAAGAAAATAGGATTTTTCCAACTTTCTAATTACAAAATGTTGGTCGGGATCGGAAATGTGCCCGGTAGGCGATAGGCTTGTCACCTATCACATTGTGAGACTTAGTGTCTTCGGCTAGTCGTGGGTGCCTTGGTTGTACCTCTGCCTACCTCTTCGGGGATATGGGCGTGAAGATGCTTTATGTGTTATTAATTATTTTATTTGATTCGTTGTATTCTTTGGACTAAATGTTAGTAATCCGTTAGAACTGGGTTCAAGAGTACCTAAAATGGCACATCCGATTCCAATTTCTAATTTGCACTAAATCGAGATTTAAAAGTAACTCTATTGATCTCCTCTACCATAAAGCTGACTTCAATTATTTTTGTATCAAAACTCTGGATTCACCAAATTGTGCTGTACGAAAAAAAAATCCCTTGAACAAATTTCACAAAATCAATAATAGGTATGAAAAAAAATTGTGACAGCTAGATAATTAAAACGTATATAACATACGTCAGAATTAAACTCACAAAATAAAAAAAATCTTTTTTATAGTCTACAAAGGATATAAAGTGAGATGCAAAGAAAAGTAAGTGTACTTAATAAGCACCAAATCACGTATCACAAATTTTTTCCGAAAGCATGTTAAAATTGTAATTGACCCATATGATCATGGATTAATATTGAATAATATGTCATTTTAGGTATTTTGGAACACAATACTGACAGATTATTAACATTCAGCTACAAATAAATTCAACGAATCCACCAGTAGTTTCTTCAAGAGTACCTAAACTGGCATACTCGATTCCAATTTCCAATATTGCATAACTCGAGTCTCAAGAATAAACCTGAGGACCAGCTTTGAAATCAAAAAATCCTAACTATCTAAGTTCAGCCATAAATTCAAGTTAAAAGTTATAATAAAAATACAATTGAATTGAGATCATTTTTCTTTTTGAAGTCAGTTAAAATAATTACGAATCGCAATATTTTATGGACTGAACGTAAAAGTATTGGAAAGTATTTAATTTCGCGTTATTAGTAATTAATTGAGGCGCGACACTCGTTCAACTTCAGTAATTAAAAATAACGATTGCTATTGGAGCTCGTTAACGACGCGTTAAATTTAATTGGTTAACTATCTGATTTAATTTTGTTTATAGAAGAGGAGCCAAACTGGCAAGAAGATCACTTTATTATCTAACAGGAGAATCACAGGTGTACTTTCAGGAATGAATATGCTCTACTCGAGAAGGTTCCGGATCTTTTTGAAAATTTTGCTGAGAGTAATAATTGATTCCTCAACTCCTATACGAGAAATAATTATGTACGAGAAAAGATATGTCTTTTGAATCGCACGTCAGAAGATCGCCACGTTCAAGGTGGTGACGAGATACTTTAAGCTCTGACGGGAAGTGCAAATGTAAAATCAGCGGTAGGGATCAAATCAAACAATGTCTCGTAGCATATCGCATGATATTTATTGTAGAAAACGATAAGTGAGCTATTTTCCCCGTGTTGGTCCGGGCTCTTTTATATAACATACCATGTCTGATTTTTACACTGCTGAGCGGTTTAATTGCGAGTTTTTAATTTGCGGGCCCCATTGTAACGTTTTGTCTGTTGTGATACCTAAAAAGTTGTGTACAAGGTCCAGTTTATTCCCATTAAGTTGTACATTGTTCTCTACTTGCTTCATATTAGGCATTGAACATTTTATACGTTTCACTTGAAATACAAGAAAATTGTCCTCTGCGAATAATAAAATTTCATGTTCATCTCTAGCGTAAGTCATTGGTATAGATAAGGAACGAAAAAAACCCCAAAATGGAGACCGGTGCTCACCCATTTTAACAGGGTAACCTTTCGATTTATATAAATAACAACTTTCTGAATTCTCTCATTCATATAAGAAATTTAAAAAATCCAGTGCCTTATTTCTTTTCCACAATGGCGTAGTTTCCTGATCAATGTTTAATAGTTAACGCAATCGAGTGCATTGAACAAATCACAAGATAAGCCAAGGGCATCCTGAGAATCCTGTCGAAATTCATATTTTTCTTAAATTAATCCACACCAGATTGATTTTTGAATTTACTGTTGATTGAAAACAAACTGTTTATTATTATCAAGTAAATTTAAGTGTTAAAAAACAACTAAAGATTCTTGTTTTAAGGCACCAACACACAATTTTCTATGGTGTCCATCTTAACAGGTTATCTGAAAACCCGTCTGTTTGTTCGCTATCATCAAAGCTATCATACAATATTATTAAATGAAAATATACAGTAAACATTAAACCATTTTGAAATTTATTAAGTTTCAGTTAATTTATTTCAAATTGCACTTAATTAGAAAGCTAAGAACAAAATACATTCAACTGAAGTAAGTAAAACAAGAAATGTATGTGGCAGTAATGTACTGTGTATAATATGTGTTGTCAAAACTCGTGTATGATTAAGTGTTTTAATCAGCCATACAACCCTGAGATTCAGGATAAAATACTGACGTCGAAATATACGGAAGTAAATACTGATGCTAACGATTAATATTGATGGTAATTTTACAGCGCACTCGGTAAACTTAAGCTATATCTATCTTCTTTCAACGGAGGTAATAGAAAGAGACAAAACACGCTTTGTGATGTCAGGTTAAACTACACGAGTACACGACTTTTCTACACACGTTTAATCTATTCCTTGGAAGGCGTTGACTAAAACCATCATAAGTTAACATGTCCAGATGTCTTATCTGATAAGTGCAAAATGTTCCATCTCTTTCATTTTTGTTTCATTGGAAAAAGATAGCATTTTTTATATAAGAGGAGGCAAACGAGAAAGTGGGTCACCTGATGGAAAGTGGTCACCGCCGCTCATGGACATTCGTAACACCTGGAGTATCGGATATGAGGAGAGGAATAAGAAATGAGTACGCTCTTTTCTTCAAGGTTCCTAAGTCATGTTCGTTTGGAGCTACCGCCCTCGGTAACTGATTCCACAAAGGTGTTGTGCGGGGAAAGAAATGTTTTCGAAGTCGCACAGTTGAAGATCGCCACGCATCAAGATGAAATATTGTGAAATTCAGAGGCAGGAATAAAACCAAACAACTCCTCATACATCTAAAATAAATTTAGTCTATGCACAACATTATTACCACCAATTCGGTATTGTTAATTATTAGTTAATTATTGACTTAGTTATTTCAACCAAGTTACATTAGTCGTAATCACAAGATGACTGTATCTGCGAGATCGTCTAAAAACGTCAAAGGCATGCAATCCTGTCTAACCTCCAGATGTGATGTCCGTTATCTTGAGTTGAGTTGAGTTTGATATTGTTGACATTGTCATCATGTAGGGTAGCCAGTAGACTTGCACCATAGGCACCATTGCAGTCACAGGACAGCGACGCATCTGTAACATCTATGTTGTCTATAGGCCACGCTTGTATTTTACCACCAGAAGTACCTAAAGTGTGCTTGTTCGATTATCTCCAACGTAGACAAACAACCCTTTAAGAAACTTTTAGCTTTGCCTATACATATATATCTAGTAGTGTTTAAGTGTTTTGTACCTAGTGTCTAGTTTCAAACGCGTTTACAGCTACGCGTCTTGCCTTTGGTAAGCACTTGATTCATACTTAGTACTGGAACACATCATTTACACCATTTGTGACAAACGGTCGATGTAGTTGCTACTACTACATACATACATCGACCGTTTTTTATTTTGTAACTTGTGTTTGTATTTTGTAACTTTTGTGATTTGTGAAGGTTATTTTGTTTTGATAAAACTAAGCATTTGCCTAATATGCCAAATATCAATTATAGAAGATATTGTACTATTTTTGACCGCCTCGTTGGTTAAGTGGTTAGCGTACACGACTGGCTACACCGACCAACCGCGAGGCTCGGGTTCGATTCCCGATGGGGAATTTGTGTGATGAACATTTATATGTCTGTATTTTCCGGGTCTGGGTGTTAATAAATTTATTCTAGTATCTGTTTAAGTATTTCTGTGTATTAATATTGTTGACTAGCACCCATAACACAAGCATATAATTTGCTTACTTTGGGGTTAGATTCAATTTGTGTGACTTGTCCGTGGATATTTATTTGTTTATTTATTCTAACTTGACTTGAGCTGCTAAGGATGGATTCTTATAAAAATTGGTAATCAAAGACATAACCTTTTTTTTATTGAACACTTAAGTAATATGCATTAAACGGTTTTTATTGTTTTAAAAATGTATTTAAGATTACAAAATCCAAATAGGCAGATGTAATTATAAAATTAAAGGCGCTTAGCCCTTTCGCATGCTAACGAACCACATGACTAAGTATTTATTTAAAATCTGAATTCTGTTTGAAATTGTATACGAACATCTGTAATAACTGTATGCGAAATCTGTTTGAAATTATATACGGTACTTGTAACAAAATTTACTAAGGGCAAATTCGGCCACATAGAGTATACTGTTATCTCTGAACAGTTTCAGTACTGGCTCCTTCCTTTTGATCGCATTCAACGGAGGCTCTCGAATAGTCAACGACCGGACACTTTCCAACCGACTTGACCCTTTGGCGTTGGGTACAGATATCGGTTCTCTCAGTGTCATTAACATCTGTCATCGGAAATTCCCAGAGAAATTGATAATTTCAAGTTTCAGAGCATGAAGACATCTTACTACTTGAGTTTACACTGCTAACAAAGGCCTGGGGGCTGATTCTGAAACTCAGTTGCCTACACAAAATGGAAAAGTGAACATAAAATAGCTGTCAAATGACGTTTTTTATATTTGCTATCTCCAGTGACCAACAGAAATACAATAGAGATAACAAACACAAATGATGTCATTTAATGTGTACTATTAGGAAATGAGATCAGGACCCCCCTGATCTCATTTTCTAATATTGCTGACTATCTCCAATGTACTGACATCTTTTTTAAAGAGTCGTGTGGTCACTCCGTGTTGTCTACCGCATGGGAAATGCTCTCAGGAGTTGTTTGGTTTAATTCCAGCCGCTGATTTCTAGCTTCGGACATCACGTCAGAGTTTAGGGTATCATACTCATCATCTTGATGCGTGGCGATCTACTACTGTGCGATTCCGAAGACATTTTTTACCCCGTATAACACCTTTGTGGAATCAGTTACCGAGGGCGGTAATCCCAAACGATTATGACTTAGGAACCTTCAAGAAAAAAGCGTACTCAATCTTTAAAGGTCGGCAACGCATCTGTGATACTCCTCTATAAAAAAAACTTCGAGTAGTATTATAGCTTCATGTTTCATAGTTTAAAGTTTCATGCCGACCAGTATAATGCGTAGCAATCCTCTACCGAACGATTCCGAAGACATTCCCCACTTCCAGAAACGATTTGCCAGTTTCAATGCTTTTTTATGTTTGTTATGTTATGTAAAATAGCGAACCAGTACATGGCTCTCTTGGTAATAAGAGATAACCGTAGCCTATAGATACCATTGATGTTATAGGTGTGTCGCTGTCTTGTGGTTGAGTTTAAATAATTTATTGTTGTAATCCGGGCAGAAATACACCTCCTTACCTATTCCTGTAAACTCATAAATAAACTACGAGTATCACTTGTGGTTACTTAAGTGCTAGTTTTATATGTATTTGTTGCGCGAGGTTTGTAGGAAAATGGCAATGTATAGTACTTTCACGCCCATTGGCAGAGTTACAACCAGGGCGCCAAAGACTTGTCAAAGACAATAAGTCCTACAAGTCGGACTGGAATCATATTCCAAGTGATAATAGAATAGAATAGAATAGAATAGAATATATTTTTATTCAAAATGAGTACACTTGTACATTTTTTGAACGTCTTAAACTTACTATTTAATATTTGCTACATTAAAAAAACACTATATTATCAAAAATAATAATTCCACAATCATAAAATATCATAATTTAAATTTCAATGTCAAAAGCTATTTATTCAATAATAAAAATATGTCAAATAAATAAATAAAAAAAAAACAAATTAATTAAAAATTAAAATAATTACAAATTAAAATGTCAAAAAAAATATATATAATAACTAAAAATAATGTCAATAATCATAAAAAAAAATTATTACATATAGTTAAAAATATATTTTTTATCATC
>NJDD01001449.1:30717-57424 GCA_002245505.1 Calephelis nemesis | reverse complement strand
TTTCAACTTTAAGGTCTTAAAAGCTTTTATTATATCATTACAATGAATGTGTCTAAATTCAAAATTACATTTATTAGATTTGTGATTTGCCTTTAAGAGTTTTTCAGCTATTACAGAAGATGATAAAATAGACTCAGTGATTTTAACAGGAATATTAGTAAAGAAACCTTCAAATTCCATAGCAATGTCAGCGTCAGAGATAAGCAATCCATTTTTTGTACTAATCATGTATTGTGTATCGTGAAATTTCATTTTGCCAGTTTCTCTATTAATAATTTCCCACGTAGTTTTTTGTTTGTCTCCAGAACATTTGATTTCTTTGCTTATTTGTAATCTTTTCGCATATAAGCAAACTTTTCGAAATAACTTTGAATATTTCTTAACATAATCAAGAAAATTATTGTTAAAATTGTAAGACTTCTGTGCATAAAGATTATACAAAGTGTCTCTACTTTTAAAAATACCAGGTGTGGCCCAATCGCTGAATTTAGGTTTCATTTTAATATAATATTTATTTGTTGAAAATATCCTATTGAATTCTGTGTTCAAAATGGTGAAAAAACGCTTTGAGTACAAATTAGTACTTTTCAAATTTAAAGTATTGAGTGTTGGAAGAAGGCTTAGAATTTGTGCTCTAAATGTTTCTACACGTCTGTTTGTTACATTTTTCCTGCATGTTATTCTCTTGCACTCTTTTTCTTGCACAATGGCAAAAGTAATAATCTGGCCACAATGGTCAGATTTTAAATTATTTATAATAGATTTGTATGTTATTTCACAATTACAAAAAATGTTATCTATACATGTTGAAGTATTAGCAGTAATTCTTGTTGGCTCATTAAATATAGGTGATATATTAAAACAATTAAATAATGCAACAAGTCGTGTTGATAAAGTATCAGTAACCATTAGATTTACATTGAAATCTCCACATATGATAATTGATTTCTTATCTCTACATAACAATTTTAAAATGTCCTCCATTACTGCTTCAAAATTATTAAAATGTATGCTTTTAGGAGGTCTATAGACACATACTATAACGTGATGCTTTAATTCAACGCAGGCAATCTCAATCTGTGTTTCAACTGACATCAAGACTAAATCTTTTCGCTCCTTACATTGGATATTATTTCGGCATAAAATTAATGAACCACCCTTTTTATTCATATTTCTACAGAAAAAACTTATTGGTTTGTAGTTTTTAAAAGAAAATAAAATTTCGTATTCCGATAGCCAGTGTTCGGTGATACAGAAGACATCTATTTCAAATTTCTCTAAAAAGAGCTCTATTTCTAATTCTTTGCCGGCTAAACCCTGGATGTTTTGATGAACAAGGTTCATAACATTTGGTTTAGCCTTTGTCCTTAAGCCTAGTTTAAATCTATAGTATGAGTGCTGCTGTTAACAATGCCGCACGTTGGTAAACTACCTTGTAATTTATTAACCAAGCTAGCGTTGGAAGATAAGTGATCGGCATTATTTTTCACAGAAGGACTCATATCTAACGTCGTGTTTGTATACACACTATAGTTATCATTAGAAAATAATATGTTAATATTAAATGCTAACAATTTAGCTATTTTACATTTATATTTTCTATGTAAATACATTTCTACCGCAATTATTATACTTAGAAATAAATTTATTAATGTCAAATAAAAAAAATTTGTCACTATGACGACATGTCAGATTATATAAAAAACTATTAATAAAATAAATACGTTTATTTTTCTCTTTAGAATAAGAGGATGAATATGGAAAAGAACACAATATCACTTTTTTTGCATCTTTAGTCAAGAGACAGTCCACTGTTTTAAGAATGTCGGATTTTTTCAAATTGTCAGCATTACCTAATAATAATATTATAATTGATTCAAGATTAGTTTTAGAGGTTGTGATCATATGCGAAAAACTCGTATAACTCGCATTGGGAGAACAGTTATTTAAAACGTCGTGTTTAACAAGGTTTGATAATTGTGAACCTATTCCAGTACCTAATCCATCAGAAAACATAATAATGTTTGCTTTATTAATATTGTTGATTTTACCAGGGTTACTTACATATTCACTTTTCATAGAATCTACTGCAATACAATTAGTGTTACTTATTGTCAAAATGCTTTGTGTGCTACAAACATTGTCAGAGGAAACATTGTCACAGTTACATTTACAATTTTTAGATACAAGTGAGTTTAAGCGCTCTTCATTGTACGAACATAGATTTATCAGTTCATTGGCTGCTGAGATGTGACTTTCGATTTGTTTTTGTGAACTATTATACATAAGTGTCATATTCTGAAGACTGTCCTGTAAACTAAATATTTTACGCTGTAAATGACAAACATCAGAATTATACTTTGCTAAATTTGAATTAATTTTACTCTTATACGAGTTTAGTTGCTCTAATAAGTAACCATTACTTTTTTTTAATTTCAGGAAGTTTTTAGACAAAACTTTGATGCTAACAGACTTTGAAGAAAAATTTTTAATAATTTTTTTAGCTTTCAAATACTTC
Source organism: Calephelis nemesis (assembly GCA_002245505.1). NCBI lineage: Eukaryota > Metazoa > Arthropoda > Insecta > Lepidoptera > Riodinidae > Calephelis > Calephelis nemesis. The sequence goes on along the minus strand of NJDD01001449.1, from coordinate 54,906 downwards.
TTACGATTTCTACGACTGTTTACATAACATGTAGGAGTAGATTGATAAGGTGACACTAGGTTGTTAAACATTTTCATGGTATTTTCCGAGTATTGAGCTTGTTTCTCCTCTTCAAACTGATGTATAATATCTTGTGCTTTCTGTAATTCCTGCTCCAATTGACTCATACGTTTAAGAGTTGCTTCATACGTGCTGCTACAATCAGAATTGTTATCGACTTGGGCTTGAAGTTGATCACGTTGTTCTATTATCTTGGTATAGTCCGAATACAGTGCGGACATTTCATTTTTTAAAGTTGTATTTCGTTTTAAAATTGTTTCTACCTCTCTCTCGCACTCCTCACGTTCTTCCAACAATTTATTGCAAAGAGTGCTTTTACTCTTAAGCTCATCTAATGATTTTTGTAGCTTAGATTCTAGCATGTGCACTTTGGTCACGTTTCGGGCTGCCATTATAAATCCGTGGAAAATAAATTATAAATAAATAAAAAATTGTCAAATTATTTTTATAATAGAATTAATAATTTATGATGCGTCATCCAAAACTCAAATTCTTTTCATAACTTTGAATAATCAATTCGTGTGGGTTCGAACTTGCGGTCACTGTTTTCTGAAGTCAATATTACGCATGTTACACAACTATGCCACAGATGCTTGGAGAATAAGTTTGAAAATAAGGTTCGGTATGTAGATGTGTAATGTATTTTTAGATGATCCGTCGGTAAACGTAGTAGGTAGAACGAAGGTTATTATTCACTTTTTTTAAAATTACCGTCACTTTGAAATTATTTCTGTGTAATTACTTAAATTTCAATATTTTCTTTGAAAATTAACCACAGTTGAATATCATCTAAATGTAATATAAGTTTTTTTCAAAATTACTATGTGATATACACATTACAATAAAAAACTTGTCACTGAACAGTGTCACCTCAATACATTTTGCACATAACACTACCTAGATCTTCTGTTATGTCCACAATAACTATGTTCGGCACTGTATTTTTGTTTAAAAACATTGTCACTTAAAATTCAAAGCTTTATGTAGCTAATTGCAGTTTTTTGGCACATATTATACACTTTTTCTATTTATTATAAATATTTTAAACGGAGCCTTTTGTTTACACGACGGCAGAGCCATCTCTCGATGAGCTAATGATGAATGGAATAGCTTCTTAAAAAAATTATAAAGTATCTTCACGCCCATATCCCCGAAGTGGTAGGCAGAGGCACAACCAGGGTACCCACGACTAGCCGAAGATACTAAGTCCCACAATGTGATAGGTGGCAAGCCCATCGCCAATCGGGAACATATCCTATCCGGCAATTTTTTTTTTAGAAAATTGAAAAAACCCAATTTTCTTTTATTGCCCAACCCGGGATTCGATCCCGGAACCTAGTTCAGTCAAATCCAATAACTGAGCCGCTAGACCACAGAGGCGATTGCTTTTTCTTCCATAAAAACTATCTGCTTGTTTGCCAAATAACAGACAACTATGACCAATATTTCAACTGATTTTCATGACGTGATACTTTAAATAGGATCTGTTGATCTTTAAGTAAAATTATTACAACAGACTTATCTACGTAAAATGTTATATGTATGTCATTTAAATATTGAACAACTGCAGATAAGATCTAACTTTTTTTCAAGGCTGTATGTGAATAGGCTTAAAATAGTAGTCTTATTTAAATATTGCAATAAAAATAAACTGTCATACTAAAGTTAATTAGGTTAATATAACATCAGTAATTTGAACAGATTGTGCTACTTTACATATTAATTCTGTATGGGCTATTAAATAATAATCCTACAATATTATAAATGCGAAAGTTTGCGAGTATGTATGTATGGATGTTTGTTACACTTTCACGCTCCAAAGGATTTTTCTAAAATTTTGAAAACAGATTGATTGTGGCATATAAGCTACTTTCATGTCCAATCGCACCACGGGTTCCTATGAAAACCGAAGCCGTAGGCAACAGCTAGTTTCATATAAATATTGTAACAAACTACTACTGTTTTGCCGTGTTGGTACAAGTTCAAGTAGAATAAACCATCTTTCTCTTTGCCAGGCAGCTCGTAAGAGGCTAGCACTGGTTAAATATACGACATCACTAAAATACCACTATTGGTAAAGTGCAACTTGTCTGGGGATTCACCGCGTTACCTACTCCTGGCGTCATAATGACTGCCATGTTCCAGACCGGAGGGTAGGGTAGCTGGCACACTTGCACAAGAGGCCTAACATACAGACCACAGGACAATAACGCATCACTTTTTATCTCTTATTTGCTTGTTCACTGACTTCTCAAAAAAAAAACCGTTTTATTAGTAAAGAAATACTAAAGTTTTCACCCATGTTGGTCCGGGCTCCGTTGCAGAATAGACCTAGACCTAGACCATAGAATAGAAGGCAGATGCCTTCCTGCCAGGCAGCTCGTAAAAGGCGAGCATAGGCTTACTGTCACTAACATCGTGACATCTGACTAGGTGGTAAATTTAATGGATTGATGAATTTAATGGAATTTCTTACCATCAGGAAATCCGACTGCTTGTTTGCCTTCCAATATCATAAAAAAAATAAGAATAAAGTTAAGTTGATGTTATAGTCTGTAACCTGTATTACAGTGTAACAAAGACTACAATAGCAAGTGGAATCATGTCTCCATCATCTTTATTTTGTTGAATAATAAGAGTGTTAAGAGTATCGTGTGGGTCATTCAAAAACACGCAAAATTTAGACACACGTTCGTAGTAATTACCTACATACATATATTACTTATTCTATGACGTTGATATGTTGAAATCAAAATATAATGCAAGTTTAAATAGCCCCTTTAAAGTTACTTTTAAAAAGCGGCCAAGTGCGAGTCGGTCTTGCACAAGAAATGCTCCGTAGCAGCAAGTAACGTAATGTCTGTTAGTTTATATATAATGGTTGCGGTATACGACTTACTAGATCTCGCTTAAACTAATTTACGGTAGAAGTTTACATAGCAATGTATATTATATATATCAGAAACTTCATCAATTTTTGAAGATCTATCTATAGACAGCCCATATGCATGGGTTTGATGAAAAAAATCGAATCTCAGTTCTAAGTATGAAGAACCCCCATTTTTTTATTTTGGTATAAAAATTTAATGCAAATCGTAGACTATAATTATTTGCAAAGTTTTTAAAGTATATCTTATAGCCTTCGGCTACGGAACCCTAAAAAGCGTAGTAATTGCTTTACAGGAAAAGTGCTAAAGTCAAAACATAATTCACTTTAAATATTATATTAAGATATGAAATACAATTTTCCTTTTACGAGGCGACGGGTGTTTTAATCGAATTATTGCTAAACGCGTTGACATCAACAAAATTAGGATAACTTGATTTTGGGATATTTTGAATTTTCAAATAATCAAGAGTTTTCGAATCCGAGGTGTTTGTATGAAAAAAATAATTACTGTGGAGGTTGCTAGCCTGGTCTGGAGAACTTATGACGCTTGGTCCTAGATACTCTGCCTACTCTGTGACTTGTCGTGAAGAATGAGTGAATGAAAGTAATAAAAATTGGTGATGTTTTATTATTACAAAATCATTTTTCCGTGGTGTGTTATATGTCTCTTTGTATAAAATAATTTATATTATATACTATATTATTAACTAATTTATTATAAATTTATTATACTATATTATATAATATAATACTAGTTACATTGTATACAGTTCATTATTATTTGTTTGAAGTTACAAAGTAGCGAATAAACTGTCAGCTTTCCTGGCTAAGAGATATTCGTTGCCATACACACCATACACAGATACTACTGATGTCTTGCTAACTTATGGCCGGGTATACTACCTTTCGCCACGGAACACGACAACGGCACGTACTGACACTAAAGGATAGCGAACACATGGACGGGCCGCAGTGCGACGCAGGTCGATAATCCGCCTAGGTCTCTTTCATAAATTTTGTATGAAGCAAATCACACTATGCGACAGATTTTTGTGCGGCACCTCGCTCGCACGCAGTCTTCGATGTCGCCTACAGTTACCAAGGAAAAAAGCACAAACTATATGAATAATGTGAATAGAGCGCTAATGACATTTTAACGCTAAAGAAAACCACCAGAGGCGTTACTTCATTTGACGATTTTAAAGTAGAGTTGCCACTTTTCTAATTAATCTACTTTTTGCTACTGAGCAATCAAAGTGCTCATTTCACATTGAGTAACAAAATTCGCTAATGCAATTCGGCCCGACCTGCCTGAGTGTGATTTGTAATGCGTAGTGCCCCGACTTGACACGTTCCGCCTCTTCAAAGGTGTGCGCAATCCTTAATAAAGTAAAAAAAAATATGGCGGCGGTATGATCCGGGCAAGCTGCTCCATGCTCTGTTACCTAACTGTGAATGATTGTCTAGCGGTCTAAGTGCTGTATTTCACTTCTTGAGGTCCCGGGTTCGAATCCCGGGTCGGGCAACAAATAGAAAATGTGGTATTTCCAATTTTCTAATAAAAAATTTGCTCGGAATTGGATATGTGTCCGGTTGGCGATAGGCTTGCCACCTATCACATTGTGGGACTTAATGTCTTCAGCTAGTCGTGGGTGCCTTGGTTGAGCTTCTGCCTACTTCTTCGGGGATATGGGCGTGAAGACACTAGCTTTTACTTACTAATCGAGTCACACCCGTCAAAACTTGACTTTCATAAGCAAGACTGTTGAAAGACTGTTGCGTCGCCGTTTATTTTCGAGTTGGCGAATTTCCGTTGTCGTTGGATATCAATCACAGTAACGAGAAACTTCTGGCTGAAAGATCGTAAATTACTTCTCACAAACTCAATTTATTATTAAACTTCTTGTTGTTTTTCACTGTTACTTTTATATAAGATTACGCAAACATTTTGTTTTGAGTCTACTGACATCCGTAGACAGATGTAGCTACGTAAATAATTGTCCTATATGTATCTTTGCAATCTATATCTTATTGTTGATTTAAGAATTATTCTTACATATTATTAACTAATTTTACTCACAATTTACACGAACTTAAGTAATTACGAAAAACTAAAACATTTTCTTTGACGATGGTGCCAAAACTCGTTTTTTTAAGTTAGATTGTCCCTTGCTGGAGCCAGCTCGGAATTTTGGTGCCATGCTTCTTCGTTCTCCGTATTTTTTTTCTTGTTATTCATTTTCAATTCACTTTTTTAGTTTCTAATTATCTCGTTTCCCCTTTTTTAAAGAGCCATTTCCTTTAGAGGTTATTTAAGTCCTTGAATACCTACGTCTTTAGTTTGTAATTCATTGACGTTTTCATGTTATGTTTCTTCGTTAATTTCTTTTTCTTGAATTTTCTTTTTCGTTAATTTCTTTTTCTTTTTCTTGAATTTCCAATTATTTACATACAAATTATAAAATTAAAATACTAAAATCACCTTCTTTCACGATGGCGCCAAAACTTGCATGACTATGTATGAATTATTTTTACTAATCTTTTGTTTTCCCTCTATCTCTTATAGGTACCAGTTTTATATTATGTTAACTCATATCTTAATCAACTTAACGTATCACATACGTGATATGACCATAACACAAAACATACTATGACTTTATCCCTCCTTGCCTAGCAGCACGTAAAAGGTGAGCATAAGTTAATTAAATCATTGTCAATAATACAAAGGACGGCAGCGGTAGTACTACACAACTATATGTCTAGTTGGGTCTATGTGCCGAGTGGTGTATCTCAAGGATCTTTCCTTGGTCCATTTCTATTTATAGTATAAACGAATGACGTAAGAGCACATTTTTCGACATATAGTCTCTTGTGCTTTGCCTAGGATATGAAATTTTTTAATACTGTGTAATTAATCATTGCCATCGCCTTAAAAGGAAAGCATAGGCTTCATATTTTTTAACTTCACCGTCTCTAATACTATGTCATCTGACTAGGTGGTAGAGTTACGCAACGACCCGCCCGGATTGGTACCACTGCCTTACCTATTCCTGCCGCCATAGCGTCAGCGTTTGCCGCTGACGTGCTCCGGTTCGGAGGATAAGGTAGTCAGTAAACTCACTTTTGCTTTAAGGCCTAACATCTCGGTCTCAGGTTGGCAACGCACTATTACCACTTTAGGTGTCTCTAGGCGGCGTGAATTTCCTACCACAAGGAAATCCGTCTGCTTGTTTGCCATCAAATATCATGAAAATAAAAAAAATCTTTTAGTACATAGTGGCAACGAGATTTCTGCTCTTATTTTAGTTTCATATGTAAACTTTTTAAAGGAACATTTTCATTTAGTGGCAATGTAAGGCGGTTCCGTTCTCTTTTGAGGTCGGTTAACACGCGAATTCTCCTCAAATGTACCCAGAAATAGAACTTCCGTCACAAAGGACTTTTTACCGTCAATTTTTATGATATTGCGCGCCGGGCCAGCGCCTTTATGTTACGTTTTATTTAAAGAGTTTCCGTATAACATGAGACGAGTATTTTAAAGATATTTTAACTATAAATGTTCGAAGGTTTGTTACGATTTTTGAACATTTATTTATATTACTCCGCTAAATATGAACAGATTTTGATATTTTTGAAGGTAAAACTTCTTCAGCGACGTTGCACACTTTTTTGGAATGGGTAAAAAATTCTACACTCGCACCAGGACACGTGACCTGATCGAAAATTCGTAAGACGGCGCAGGGCGCAGGGTGCGCTTGCGCGAATGTTCGTGTTGTCATGTCTGTGTACGATAGCGCAATGAATATTGTATTCTACCACATAAATGATAGTACTTTCATACTGATAATTAAAGCAATATGTGCAAAATGATTCCCTAACCATTCCAAAATATTTGTAGTTTTCACTTCCGTCGTTTTTTTATTGTATGGGCCTATGTTTAAAAATGATCTATGTTTTAGATAATCCCATTAATCAAGATAGAGTAGTAGAGTGCTTCTGATGTAGTGCTTTGCAGCAACTGTAGTCATAATGACTCTGTCATGTTCCGGCCCGAAGGGTAGACTAGCAAAATAGATATACGCCCACAGGACAGCAACGCATCTATAACAGCTGCGGTGTCAATAGGCCACGATTATCTCTTACCATCAGTAGAGACATTCGGCAAGTGGTTCTTGAGTTACTCGTGTACTCGTAATCCTAAATATAAGCTGTGCATTAACTTCTTTTTGATTGTAAGGGATTTCTGATTTATTTATCACTTAAAATAATGTAATTTGTTATCTTTATAGTCGTGATACTAAAGATGAAAAAAAAATATTCTAGTTTAGACTTTTTTATTACTGAGTTTCGCGGAATTGTTAAACGCAAGTACCTAACATGTTAGATAAGAATTTTTTGAAGAGCAGCATTATCCTAGCACAAGTTTTACTAACTTAAATGGATAAATGTATATTTTTAACTGATAATGTAACGTGTTATAAAATAAAATATTTCTATTTCTATTTTCTACTAGCATTTCTAATAGCATTTCTCTTTTCTCAGACGAAATCTATATATTAATACGTAAAGCAAAAACTTTGGACCCCTTTTTAGGAAAATTACGCTGACGGAGGAGTATCCTCCGTATAATATTTTCGTAAAAAGAGGAAAAAAGGGGAATTTTGGCACACTTATAGTTTATGTGTGGGAGAAGTGCAGAACGCTAAAATTTTTAATGATAATGTTTATAAAGTGCATTAAATCAATAAATAAAACATTACCCACACTACCATGCATTTGACACACACAAACAAATATATTGATGATAACGATAAAAGATCACAGATGGCGCACTAAAAAGTTTGGAAACAAAGTAGTTGGTCTTGAGAAATAAAGATGATGTTCTTATCAACAAGATATTGAAATTTATTTTGATCGAATTTCGGCCAATGGGTCACAACTAGTTTTATTAAAATCGCATTCAGTTTTTTGCCATTTTACTGCGCTTAAATAAATATCGTGCATGATTAGCAATAACCTGAAATTTTTGTGACATTCGCAAGGAGTGTAACAGATATGTTGCCGACTTTAAACGAATAAGACGCTCTTTTCTGAAGGTTTCTAAGCTATATTCGCTGTGAAATACCACCCCTGGTGACTGGTTCCACAAAGGTGTTGCAAGATTTAAAAAACTGTCTTCTGAGTCGCATGCCAGTCATGTATGAGATGGGCATGATACTTTAAATTCTACGTCTGTAACATCTGTTTTTCTTATAAATATCATTTTCTGATCTTACGCATTCAAATGTAAGCCTCTTTCTATAAAATCGTCTCTCATAACTGTGACCAGTGCGAGGCTTGGGTTTGATTCCCGAAAGAGTTTAATTAATTTATTCTAGTATCTATTTAAGTATTATTAATAAGTATAAAACTATTTGTTATTGAACATTAAAACATAATTTCATAATTACTTTTATAAATATTAAAATATTTGCACACCACAATGTGGTAGAATATGTTGGAAACCCTAAATAATTTTGTAACAACTTCAACACGCACATTTAGCAAATAAATATATTATCTTTCTTTATTTTCTTTCTTTTGGGGTTAGATTCAATTTGCTTAACTTGTCCAGGGATATTTATTTGTTTATTTTATTTATATAGTATTTCTTTGTAATGAAATTGTTCCACTAGCAAGTCAACAGTTAATTTTGAGGTTAGGTGGATTTATGTATTGCAGAGATATTGCATTGCTATGTATGAGTGTTTCTAGTATCATTTAATTGTATATGCACACATGCATATCTTGACATCATCTTGAAGCATGTAGTTCATTGTATGTAATCTACCTTGATTACATAAAATACAAATTAAACATTTAAGCGCGAAGAAAATGCAAAATAGTCGTTTAAGATGTAAATTCACTATCACTGCAAGGTTGGAATTTTTTATCTTTAAAAATTACACCAACAATTGCTTTGTGCTTGACTTTAATAAGATTATGTAAGCTAACAGTTTCTTGTCAAAGCCTTTAAAGCATTAGTAGAAAAAAATAATAATAAGGATAATTGTTTCTCTAATAATTTAAGCATAGTGAAAAAAAAACGACTTTAACATTATTACCACGTTGCGATTTGATTCTTTTTTCAAAAAGCATAGCTAATGATTGCGAGATGGTGCCATATAAATTAAAAAAAGTATCTTCTCGCCCGTATCTCCGAAGGGATAGGCAGAGGCACAACCAGGGCAACCACGATTAGCCGAAGACACTAAATCCCACAATGTGATAGGTGGCAAGAATATCGCCAACCGGGCACATATCCAATCCCGGGCGAAATTATTTTTATTAGAAAATTGAAAATAAATAAATAAAAAATACATTTTTTTGCAAGACCCGGGAATCGATCCCGGACAAGTCCGACGATAGACCGCTAGACTATAGAGGCGATTAAATAAATAATAAACATTTTATGACCGCCTCGGAATCAGGACCTTCCTTCAAAAAAAACTTACTATAAAAATCTTGGGCCTGGTAATCACGTAACTATCATCCAAAAAATACTGGTGGTTCATAGCAGGAGGAAAGAGAAGGCCGAGCTTTTAAGCACACTCCAAAATGAATCCTGAAAACGCTTAGTGCAGTCACTCTACGACGACGTTCTGAATAAAGCAACTTAGAGTCAAACAATTCATCATTATTGTCACCAATAATATCCGGCACAGCATTCAAGGTCACCAGTTGATCATTAGCAGATTCCGCAAACAGGTGACAAAAGTACTTCATACAAGATCTTACCTGAACTTGATAAATATTTAGAAACTGACAAGTTGTGAAATAGTGCTGCACCTTAGTGAGATCGCCAAGCTTTTTTTTGTCGAACTATTTACCTTGGATAGATTACCAAAATTTAATTCAAAACCCAGTAATGCACTTTTAGTAAAACATTTCAGAACGACAAAAAATAAGACATAATTTAAGGAAATTATATATTTGCGTAGTATTTCGTCTTATTTTTTCTTTTGTTACGGAGGGAGTTAACGCCGTCACTCAGATGACACATCAAAATTGTGTTGGAAGCTTTTTTTATTTGACACCGAGTTTCTTCGAATGTTATTTATAAAAGTAGAAAATGCTTTTGCAATTTTAATGATAATTTAGCAGATAATATTTTCGCAAACAATCTGCACCGTTACAAAATAAGATTCGGGTTTCATCCCCGGGTCGGGCAATAACAAAAAATTAGGAAATGTATATGTCGTGGTTGTACCAAGTGTGTCTGATTGTGTAAAGATACTTCTTTTTAGAAATACTTTAGAATCAAGAATTTATAAACATTGCTCAAAATAAATTAGGTTAAGTATCACACTCAAATCGTTTCAAAATTATCTTTAGGGATACTAGATAATAATTTCTTTTCCAGAAAATTACAAATAGGTAATTTTGCTTTAGATACGTTTGTTACTTGTCGATTTTCGTCTGCTTAGTGCTATATTTATAAAAGCCCATTGAAGATTCCCAGCATTCCGCTAGTGTGCATATCCACTAACGAAAGCGATTACGATATGCTGGCTATGAAATGCGTCACAGACAACTATTTTTTTTAAATTAATAATTGAGGTACATAACAATAAAAATGATTTCCTACATCCATAAATCTTAAAAGGGTTTGAGCGAATGTAGCACTTCACAGTTTAAACAGTTTTACATATAAAGTTAAATAAAAAAGAATAAACATAGTAAGTTCAAAACTACTAGCAAATTCTAAAATTGAACGCGATTTTATTAAGCAAAAGGTATAAAAGAACAAACAAGTTAGCAGTCTTCTTGTATCAATGAAATTAGAATTTCCCAAGGTTTTTAAAATTATAATTCAAAACTATTGCAGCCTGTGGACGCTCATACCACTTTTCTTTAATGTAGGACACAAAATTTGTGTTCAATAGGCGTGTAACTAGAAATAACTTTATTGCATTCACGACTGCATGCCGCATTCGCGAAATCTGTTGCTAATTTTACAAACGGACGGTCATTGCGCCGGTTGCAAGTAGGGTTGCCACTTTTTATTATATTAAAAAGAAGTCGTACTGTTATAAACGCGAATGTGTGTTTGTTTGTTATTTATTTAACGTTTACTGTATATTTTTTGTGTGCAATATATGTGAGGCTGAAGTGATATATTATGCTACTTTTAATCTGACTTGTAAATAGGTTCTCGGCCTTGCATAATATACAGGCTTAGACAAATTAGAACAATTAATTTAACCCAGAAACAAATCGTTTCGGTTAATAACTCAAAGATAAGAATAAAATACACATATTACAGTACTACATACAGTATACTCTCGTATTACTCAAATATATAGACGAATATATTCATCACACAAATGTTTGCCCCGTCGGCAATTGAACCTGTACATCGGGAATTTTGTTGTGGTTGGCGTGTACGGTAATGCTTCGTCCAATTAGATGGTCAAATTAACTCTATGATTACTGTAGCGTCGTACATTGCTTAGCTTTGACCACATTTATTATGAAAAGCTACTTACAAATGTCTACAAAACTTTACTAGATCAGGGTGCCGATTTCCATTATTTGTTGGTCCTAAGTTTTACAAGGGGATAATGTAGCTATCCTACACGTGCAAAAATTGGTTGCCAAGATTATAGAATTTAGAAAAAAGATTGTAAATTATGCTTTTTTTTAAAAAGTTGTCAATAAATTAAAATTCAACAGGATAATGATGACACGGTACCCACTTTTATGACATAAAAATACGGCATTTTGAATTTTAAATTTGGCAACCCTAGCATCGAGTCCAAATAACAGGCCGTTAATTGAAGTCGGCGCCGATTGGTTCCCGTAATGCGCTATCAAACTCCTCAAAGAGATGAACCACATTAAACATTAAAGTGGTGTTTAAATTAATCCTTTATTTTATTAGTTTGACTGTCTCGAATTAAATACACAAACAATTTCCCTGATGGCAAAATACAATTTGAAGCTGTTTTGACAGTAAGTCTTAGAAATTAGAACACGAATCACGATACTGGCAGGCGGTAAGGAAAATTCGTTTTTAGTAATAAATATGAGTTGTTTCAGGAATTTAATTTAGTCTGACAGTTAGTCACTAGACTGGCGATATGCTCGTAATCTAGTTTTGTTATGACATAAGATAGCAAGCAAACATAAGACTTGACTTGACTTCATGATGGTGGAGATAATCTTGAACTGTAGACACCATAGACATTGAAGATGCGTCGTTGTCCTGTGGCCTATAGGATAAATCTACCGACTACTCTACCCTGTGGATCGGAACACGACATTCATGATGGCGGCAAGAAGAGAAAAGGTAGTAGATCCCTACTCGGACAAAACCTACTGACCCATTAACTTTCAGTCGCCTTTTATGAGCTGTCTAGAAGGAAGGCAAACTGGCTATTTTACACAGGAAATCCGGACCAACACGATAAAAAACTAATAGATTTAGATCTTACTCCGTAAACACCTCCGTTTCAGCTTTTGCTGTCTGCTATCCACGGTTTCGTTAGACTATTTAAGTTCTCTCACGCAAATTCAATGAGACAAAGGGTTAAAAGGTAGCCTAGGTATGTCCTTTTCCAAGGTTTAATACATTTGTAGGCTAACATATATTAAATTCAGACCACCTCGTTGGTCGAATGGCTAGCGTACACGCCTAACTACATCGACCAATTGCTAAGCTCGGGTTCGATTTCCGACGGGGGCGGATATTTGTGTGATGAACATTTAGATGTCTGCATTTCGGTGTCTGGTAGTTTATTAAATAAAATTTATTCTGGTATCTGTTTATGTATTTCTATGTATTAGAATCGTTGTCTAACTCCCATAACATAAACCTATGATTTGCTTACTTTGGGGTTAGATTCAATTTGTGTAACTTGTCCAGGGATATTTATTATATTTATTTAGTATTCACTTGCGCTGATATGATATAGAAACGGAACATATTAATGCTAGCTGATCCGGCGAATTTCGTATCACTTGATATTAACAGCAAGTAACAGTTTTTTATGGGCAAAATTGGAGTGTGGTTTTTCTCATTTTTTGTGTAATTTTTCCGGGTTTTTTTTTCTCCATGTGATCCTTTTAGTGACATATACATAGCCAATATAAAAAAAATGAACAAAATTGGTCCATCCGTCCAGGCGTGATGCGATGACTACGCGAAATGGGGATTCATTTTTATATATATATTACTAGCTGAACCGGCAGACGTTGCTCTGCTATGAAAAATTGGGGTGAGTCACTCTTATCACTAAGGGGTATGAAAAAGATTCACCCTAATCACTTAGGGTTATAAAAAATAGATGTTGGCCGATTCTTAGACCTACTCAATATGCTCACAAAATTTCATGAAAATAAGTCAAGCCGTTTAGGAGGAGTATGGGAACGAACATTGTGACACGAGAATTTTATATATAAGATTGATTATTATTAGAAGTGAATTTGTGGTAATTCTGCTGAGTACCAAGTTAGTTTACTTTAAGTGTATGCTGTCTTTTTCCGACGATATCAAAACAAAGGGGATAGAACAGTTAAGACATGTAACGTTTTTAATCAATGTCTTCTGAAATATACATTAAAAATCTGTAGGAACGTTATATTATACAAACTTATTTTGCAGCGCTAAACGTGTTATGTCTCTTTCTATACATATAATAATCGTAAGAGACGTTGAAGGAAAATAGTGATAACTTTAAAGTAGTTTAGTAGGTGCGCAATAAAATTAACACACATGCAAAATGTTGTTATTTGGAATGTTATTTACAACAAATAACATTCCAAATAACAACATTTTGCAATTTAAAAAAATGATCAAAATAGTCTTGTATTTGTGTACGCAAAAATTTAAAACACTTAATACAAAGTCGAAAGCAAGCGGCAATGAGAGCAATTCATCACGTTTGGATGGTTTCAAAATCTGCTGAGTAAGATCTGTTTGCCGTGCACCAACATTTTGGTAATACTTCAAAGAAGACTCAAGAGGTTGTGCGTATTATTCGCGCACAAAATTTCTTAGCAAATAAAGGTGACATTCCAGCAGTAGATGTTTGTTACTAATTACTTTTCCTTTATATCTAAGTATTTTTAGGGAGGAAGGACTGGTGGAGCGTCAAAATCTAGTTTTAACACCCAACGGAAAATGAGATCCCTCATTTTGTAAGTTAGTCGTGTCTGTGATTGTGCGTGCATGTGTGTGTGTCTGTTTGTGGCCCCATACTTAGTAGACCGATTTTGATGCGGATTTTTTTGTTTTTTTGTTTGTTCTCAGCTCAGCTGTATTACGGGGGGGTTTTATTGGAAGTTATTGTTTTTTATATTTAGTGGTTGTCTTGACGTAAAACTACTTTTTTTTTATTTTATCTAACAGTTGCACCAACTAACATTTTTGTAAAATTTTAAAGAACTATAAGTCATAAATCATTAGGAGCATAAATTATTTTTAAACCGACTTTGAAAAAACGAGGAAGTCATAAAATGGTCGATTTTTTATACAAGTTAATTGATTTCTTCGTCATTAGTGAACCGATTTTAAAAATTCTCTTTTTATTTGAAAGAACATACTTATAAGTTACCTTTGCTAAATCCCAGATAAATAGAGGAAAATGTTAAGCTTTTGTGTACGTTAATTTATTGAAATCGAAGACAGAGTTTTCCAGGTTTACTGCGCCTAAGTGATGTTGACATTTACCAATAGCAATCGCATTTTATTGGATAACAACCTTAATATTTTACCTCATTATACATTCTGGTTTTTATTATTATTTTGCGTTGCGATGGATAACTTTATCTGTTAATACATTTACGTTTCTAAGCCACGAGTGGTCTTGTTTTATCACTTGTTTTATTTCTGAAATGAGAGATTTCACCTCGTAATATTCTTTCGAAATGCAAAATACAATATTTAATTACCGGAAGACTATTATCTCCGAAATACGTTGCTTGACGGTATAAGCTACAGCTATAAATATACTCGTAATTTGAACAAAATACAGCGGATTTCATGTCATTAAACAAAATGTTTTAAAATTTCAGAAAACATTGCCTCTTCTTTGTGCGTCAGTGAACATTTATTTATGATTTGCTCGTACCAAACTCCATCAATTTATAGATTTTGAGTGATAAAAGAATAAATTAACAGACAGAAAATTATATAGGAGGTCAGACGATAATTTTGAAAATTTAAACTGTGCTCTGCTATCCGTTTGTAGGTCTGTTCGTTTGTTCTTATATTTTCGTTATACAAAATTCATACTTCTACAGTTTTATTACATTTTTAGCGGAGGAGTTTATTAATGCAAACGCATGTTTAAAAAAAAATACTAATTGTTGACGATTTTTATAGTAATAATGTCGTCAACATAGTTTAAAATTTTATGTTTTGTAGATGTCGGTCTACAATTGAAATATTTTTTTTCTACGTATTTTTCCAGGATAAAAAGTATACCATTTTATGCCCAGGGTAATGAGGTATAATTATACCAAGTTTCATCGAAATCAAACTGTTAGTTTTCACGTGATGCTTGAACATACAGACAACAATTTTTTTAATCACATATTTGGGTTTGGTATCGATCCAGTAACACCCCACGCTATTTATTTTTTCAATATTTTCAATGTACAGAATTGACCCTTCTACAGTTTTATTTTATGTATAGATTGAGTTTAACTCGAAACCACTAGTATGACAGAAATAAATGTAGATTAGTAGGATAATTGAAAAGTTAAAAAGCAGACGGATTTTCTGATTATTGAAAATTCACGCCGCCTAGAGACACCAAAGATGGTAGTGGTGCATTGCCAACCTGAGGCCGGTATATTAGGCCTCGAGCTAAATAAGTTTACCGGCTACCTTATCCTCCCAACTGCAACACGTCGACGGCAAGCAAAGACGCGGGATTTATAAGTATAATTTATACCTACTCTTGCAAAGCCGTGGCAGGCCGCTAGTTAAGAATAAAAGAAAATTAGTTATTTGCGGAATATGTGTGTAAATGAGATGTTATAAAAATATTGAAATATATCAACATATTGTACCATATTTTGCTGTGCAAATATTAATAAAATATAGTACTTAATTACTTACGCATTCGCTTTTAAGCCAATTATTTATATTTATAAGTAGTTTAATTATTTGTTACCAAGACAAATTAAAACTATAACTAAATTAAACTCTGTCTACCGTAAACTACTAAACCCAATATGTGCCAATTAGGCTACTATTACGTTACAGTATATCAATTTGTAGTAAAACTAGAAATAACACTGTAAGGAAATATTGCAAATCCATTTAAAAATGTAACATTTATTCAGAACACAAACAATGTCGGCAAACTCGAGGATTTGTAGTATTCAAAGTAAGCTATGCTATTGCAACGGTGTATTACATTACGCTTTCATCTTTTTTCTTTAAGTTCAAGTTTGAATTAAGTTACGAGACTGCGTAAATTCGGTCTAGATTTATTCAAAATCACAAGTCGTCATATAAAATCATGTAAAGCACTGGCCTTACTCAAGCTCAATTAGTAAGATTTGGCGACGAGTATACTTGTTATCTTCGGCACTTGGTGGACTTTCATTGTATACACACTTTTTAGGTAAATGCTTGTACTTTTCTACTAAATACTTTTTAGGTGAACGCTTGTACTTTTCCACTCAACACTTTATTTAAAACTTTATGTTACGCTATAGCCAACCGATTTCACTTTTATCAGCATCGTCAGGGCTTTGTAACTAAATATAACAAGTGTTTATCTTTAGATGATGCTGTAAAAAGTGAAACCTGTTGGCTATAGTGTAATATAGTATTAAATAAAGTGGAAAAGTACAAGCGTCTACCTAAGAAAAGTGTAAATACATGATACGTAATTTCTTCATAAAATTTTCACCAGTGCACTTTAACTGAACAACATTGTACAAAATGCCATTAAAATCGACCAATATAACTCGATACGTACACGAAAATCGATAATTTCGTAGAATCTGCGACCATCTGGTCTCTCGATAGCGCCAATACTCAACGAAGCTTATATCTTTGAAATAATATTATTACTAGATAATTTGAATTCCGAACCTCCCAGATATACCTAACAAGAGACAAATGGCGCTTAAATGTTTCTTTGTTAGGTTTCGTCTCTGACATCACGAGAAAGATTTCTTTTTTACTTAATTCTGTAAAGCTTTAAAAAAGTTTTCCAAAATGCTATCATTTTAAAGTTCTTACATTTATGTGTGTAGCCTTCACCTACAAATTTAACTGGGGGTATTAAAACATTTTAATTTTTACTTACATACTCAAATATCTTCACGCCTTGTCCCTTACGAGGTAAGCAGGAGGTATCAATTGCCAAATATCACAATTTGTACGGTTTTTACTACTTTTCGATCGCGCTAGCGTAGGGGACGTTCAAGTACTGCGTAACGCAATTTAGGGGGAGGGAGATCTCGTAAAACGTTACGTTGTAATACGATCCGTTACAAAGGCAGTAGGGGGTCTTTCTTACAATACGTTACGTAACATTGTTTTTTCAAAATGAAAAACTAGTTTATATATTTAGCAGATAAATAAATGTATACCAAGGATAAAAACTATAATACAACTTTTTGCGACTTTAGGGTAAAAATGGTCACTTGCGTATTACGTAACGTTCACAGAAAAACGTTATGGTTTGTTATTGGGGGTGGAGGGTCAAACATTTCATCAACCATCTTTTTCTATTGCGGTTGAAAAGAAGTATTTAAGTATTTTTATTTTTTAGTATCGTTGACTGATACCTATAACTCAAGCATATAATTAGCTTACTTAGGGGTTAAATGCAGTTTGTGGAATTTGTCCTGGAATTTATTTATTATATTATTAAGGAGAGCCAAGTAACAAACATACAAAAAAACGACATGTAAAACAACTGATAATCTCCTTTTTAAAGTCAGTTAAAAATTTGTTGAGCAGCCGTAACGTAAACAAAAGAAAGTATTTTGTTTTAAGAAAATCCAGACATTCCGAAGATGTTTGCACAATCGGAACATTCGAATATAAACATCTCGCCTGCGGGCCGCGGCCATCTCTACGTGTTTCTATTTATTAATTTTTTCTTGTTAAAATAAGTATCTTCACGCCCATATCCCCGACGAGGCAGGCAGAGGGCCACAGGGCCAGGGCAACAATACAATCAGGGCATCCACGAATAGCTGAAGACACTTAGTCCTACAATGTGATAGGTGGCAAGCCTATCGCCCACCGGGCACATATCCAATCCCGAGTAACGTCTTTTTATTAGAAAATTTAAAAAAAATCAAATTTTCTTTTTGTTGACCGACCCGGGATTCGAACCGGGACCTCAAGCAGTCAAGTCCAACACTTGGACTGCTAGACCACAGAGGCGACCTTTTTTATCAATTTCTTAATAACCCTCGAAGGAAGAAGAGGGGTGTTGTAAGCTTGACTTGTCGGCGCGAGTGTTTCCGTCTGTGACAGTTGCGTATGAAGCGGTTTATTATGCCGGCAAGAAGAGGTAAGGCGGTAGATTCCTACTCGGGTCAAACTGCACGGCACTCCATTACCAGTAGTCTTATTGGTAATGACAAAATTAACGTTTACACGCTTCTTACGAGCTGCCAGATAGGAAAGTCGGCGGGGTGTTATCCCCCGTGTCCGGGCTCCTATGCAGAATAGACAATCTACCTTCCTGCCATGCAGCTCGTAAAAGGCGAACATTGGCTTACTGTCACTTACACCGTGATATCCTACGAGGTGGTAGTGGTAGGTGCGACTCGCCCGGATCAGTACCACCACCATACCTAATCTTGCCGCCATAACGTCAGCGCTTGCCGTTTACGTGTTCCCGTTCGGAAGGTAAGGTAGCCGGAAAACTACTTTTGCTCGAGACCTACCATTACGACTTTCGGCTGGCAACCTAGGCGGCGTGAATTTCTTACTATCAGGAAATCCGTTCTGTTTGTTTGTCTTTCAATATCATAGAAAAGGCAGATGGTCTATTTTATTAGGACATAGGACACCCGAAACTGCACGGGATAACTTTAACACAATATTTCACATTAACTCTTAATTTTAATCACCTCTGTGGTCAAGCGGTCCAGGTTTCGGACTTGACTGCATGAGGTCCGATGTTTCATTCTCAGGTCGGGCAATAATTTTCTAATAAAAAATTCGCCTCTGTGGTGTAGTGGTCCCGAGATCGATCCCTAGGTCAAGCAACAAAAAAAACTGAAAATGTATATTTTTAATTTTCTAATAAAAATAACGTTGCCCGGCATTGGATACATGTGCTTGTTTGCTTGCAACTATGTTTATTTTCCAATGTTTCGATTGTTTAAACATCTTTGGAATCTCTGAAAATTTCTGGAAAGATTTCTGGAAGAGTTTTTAAGCAATATCAATTGAGTTGATTATTTACTTGTTTTGCTATTTCTGTGTCTATCACTATCACACAGTATAAAATAAAGTCTTTTCCTCTGTCCCTTTGTATGCTTAAATCTTTAAAACTACGGAACGGATTTTGATGCAGTTTTTGAATAAATAAAGTGATTGAAGAGGAAGATTTATATCACGTACATTTTATACCCGTGGGTGCATCCCACCGGGCGTAGCGGGCCGCTAGTAGTAAGATAAAGTAGTACTGACGGTAGCTTCGGACTTCAATAGTTTAAAAATACGTCTCAAGCATTTTGTTGGATTTTCCAGGATAAAAAGTAGCCTATATCTGCACCACAACATGTAACAGGTACGACGCAATATGAAACTAGAACTGATAAGTTTTTATTGCTAGAATTTCTATAAGTATGCCTACCTAGATGTCTGCATTTCCGGGTCTGGGTGCTTATTAAAATTATTCTGGTATCTATTTAAGTATTGGTATCATTAACTAACACCCATAATACAAACACATAATTTGCTTAATTTGGGGTTAGATTCAATTTGTGTGACTTGTCCAGGAATATTTATTTATTTATTAACTGCTAACAATGAATTGTCTAATAAATTTTAATATTTATGTTGGTTATATTATCAATCAAGTCTTTTCAGCGATTCGATATATATATGGCGAATACTAAGACACTAGCCGTCCGTTCGCCACAAACATTGCTTGCGATGTTTATGATCAGTTTTGTGCAACGGCCAGCATATTTATAGAATGTTCTATAAAGTTTATAACTGATTTTTAGTTTAGTATCTTTACCCCTATATCCCCGAAGTGGTAGGCAGAGGTATAACCAAGGCACCCACGACTAGTCGAATATACTGAGTCCCACAATGTGATAGGTGGCAAGCATAGGCATAGCGCCAACCGGGCACATATCCAATCCCGAGCAACGTTTTTTTTAATTGGAAAATTGGAAAAATCCAATATCCTTTTTGGTGCCCGACCCGGGATTCGAACTCGGGACCTTATGCAGTCAAGTCCAACATCTGAACCGCTAGACCACAGAGACTTATTTTATTCTATTTTTGAAATGAGCTTAATTTAAATTCGAAATTCTCCTATTCAGGTGAGGCTTACAGTTTCTACAAAAACATGTAGGTAAAGTAATACTATTTTAATAATGCGCTTCGGCTATATTCGTCAAGCTTCGGCAATCCGAATTTATAGCATTATAGTATTTTTAAAAACATATCTATAAAGAGTTGTTATTACACATAATTAATCATTCCGCTTAAATTTAGATCAGCCAGTTTCAAAATAAAAGTATAAAGAGTAAAAAGTGTAAAGCCGAAGCGCGTAATTTAAATAGTAGTACTGTACTATCATTATCTACAGATGTTACTTTTTAATTAGTTAAGTACTTATATGTATAATCTCTTTAAGAATTCTCAGTCGCAGAATATATATTTGATTCAAATAAATTGAATAACATTTGATATTCCATTCCATCTTCGGCGCTTGGTAAAACTTCCAAATAATATTTTTAAATGAAAACCACTTGTACTATTTTACGTACCGCTTGTAATTTATTCTTTTGTAAATCGCTTACCGATTTCGCTTATATCAGCAGCATCAAGGCCAAAACTAAAACCACTAAGCGATAATTTTGACTTGGGAACATTGATTCAAACAAATAAAATAAGTGTTTTTTTTTAAATTTGAATAAGTACGTCCATAGCTACTGAGACTACATTGAAAGTAAGATTTCCTCAACGAATTATATAATAACAGCTTAGTTCTAATCAGTATACGGTCTTTTGATAGTAATGTTTGACAGACTATCTTAATTTAGATATAGACGATCATATATTTCGGACTGACACGTTCAACGTCCCAAAAGAAACATCACGTATTATTAATTTGTCGAATGATTGATGATTTTTAGCATAATAAGATTGAATAATTAGTAAAACGATTAGTAAACGATCAAACTAGATCGTCGCATAAACAAAAATCCTACATAAATTACGCGTCCCGTTGTCGGCGTTGGACTCATAAATTATTTAACCTTTTTTAATTTTTGCAAGCCATGTACAGTTTTAAAGGTAGCTCAAACATAAAACAAACAATAAACATTTCAATTTATCCTGGGCGAAGCCACAGGTAAAATCTTCTTGAACTTATTATTTTGATGATTATTTTTCGGGAAGGTTATATTTTTAACTTTATGATTATTAATTTAATTATTTTTACATTCCAACAAAGTATGACTCGTTTTGAGATAATATTTTTATCTCTTCGTGTGTAACCGGACACATTTTAAGAGTGAGAAATTTTACTGGCATTTTACGTATACATTGCGAGCATCACAATCACGGTAATGTGTCACAGTGTTGGACAACAATGGTGGAACGGAAGCATTAGGGCGGTGTGTAATTTAGAGAGAGCTTGTCGTCTACTTTCCTATTTTAGAAGTCTGTGACTGCAAAACCAACTCTCGTTGCTTAGACCGACTTGACTTGCTTTCTAGACTAAAATACGAGAATGGCAAGCGCAGAGGTCACGATGGAAACAGAGTCCAGAAAGTTGCAAATAGCTTCAGTGCTCGCCGCAGTTTTTTATAGTTTATAGAATTGGTCACAAAGTCAATTAGAGTTTGCAACTATAGGTGAGTAACGCACCACGGTAATTTTGGTGTTGATAGGTAGTTTTTATATATCATTTGTTAGCTATAAAATGTTTACCTTCCTATAATATAAAAAAAATGTAGTAAAAAAGTTTTTAAATATTAAACTATGTTTACTTAATAAACTTACTTTTCCTCGAGGCCCCACATTCCGGTCTCAGATTGGCAACGCGTCATTACCACCTTTGGTGTCTTTAGGCGACGAGAATTTGATACTCAAGTTGGCAATGCACCATTACCACCTGTGGTGTCTCTAGGCGGCGTGAATTTCTTAACATCAGGAAATCCGTCTGCTTGTTGCCTGCAACGGAGCCCGGACCAACACGGGGACACCGGACAGATGGGACGGCATATTATGGTCTACCTACTCTATACAAAGGATCCGGACTAACACTGGTAAAACACACATATTCCGAAAATACACAATATTCATTTAAATAATTAATTTCAAGTTAGCATTGAATTCATTTGATAAAAATGCCTTTGTTATTTCATTATCTTTGTACTTCTTTAATCTAACAAATATACTTAACAATGCTTGAGGCGTATCATTATTATGACTTCTAAGCGCAAAACTTGTATGAACACATGGTGTTTACGTTTTCTCATTAAGGCGGCCAGACATGTACCTATTAGGTATGCTATAAAGTCTTTCTAACATTATTAAACTTTTCGTAACTTAGCTTTTAGAACACGTATGTCAAGGACATACATGTATAGTTTCGTCATGGTGACGCCCAGAGTTCAAGAATGTAGGTAGCTCAAAAAGCATTTTTTCAAATATGAAGCAGAAAATAAAAATGATTTTATGTATTCAAATAAATAAAAAAACGGGCTGCACTTCGGGAGTGCCGGCAGAAGTGAAAACTTGAATATTAAAGTTATGCATTTTTGATATTTAGGAATGGTTAGGAAATATTTTGTACGAATTGCTTTAATTATTAATATGAAAGTACTATTATTTATGTGGTACAATACAATATTCAGTTATTGCGCTATCGTACACAAACATGACAACAAGAACATTCAAGCAAGCGCCCTGCGCCGTCTTACGAATTTTTGATCAGGTCACGTGTCCTGACGCGAGTTTTGAAGTTTTTACCCATTCCAAAAAAAGTGCGCAACGCTGCTAAAGAAGTTTTCACTTCAACAATTCTAATAATTATTAATCTCCCTTGAAAAAATACACAAAAGTATCTAAACCCAAAATAAGCAAATAGATACAAACAAAGTTGACTGTTCAATCGTCAACCAGCAAAAATTATTCTAGCAAAGCTTAGCGCGTTACTAGCCTTTTTAATTAATTTTTAACATTGAACTTTGTTCAAATGTGTCACACGTAACTTGAGCGTAACATGTGTGTCATGAGCTTTAGAGTGATGTGAGCTTAAGACATGTATGACTTTTTAAAGTATCTTCTAAAGATTCATTATCATCTCTTTCCGTCCAAATTCATGGTTTTTGTGTTGAGGTAGGTATTTGTAGATTTGTTGAAGTGAAACTTCTTTATCGTGGTTGGAAAAAAATTTAGTGTTACATTTTTTCGTTACGCGTCACATTTTTCCGTTACGCGCCATCTTTGTTCTTATCCCTACCACGCGTGATTCGAAGTGTACTTTCTCCAGCGGATTAGGGATTGGCTAAATTTAGACTTTATTTAACCAATTTCTGTAAAGTTGCATATAGTAAATTATTTTTTGAAAAATAACGTCATAAAGAAGTTTCACTTCTTCACTTCTTACGAGTGTACGCTAGTACACGCACACATTTTTTTTTCAATAACCTGAGTACATTTAGGTTCATAAGTGCTCTAAATGCAGAACAAATATTAATGTATGTATATGTTAAAATCACATGTACTTATTGTCAGTGTGGAAAACAAGGGTATAAGTTTCAACTAAGAACAAAAAAGTTAAGTTCAGTAAGTACTATTTAAATTATGCGCTTCGGCTATATTCGTCAGGCTTCGGAAATCCGAATGTATTTTAAAGATATCTATATATAGTTGTTGATGTGGTTATTACACTTAATTAATCATTTTACTTAAATTTAGATTAGGTCAATCAATTTAAAAATAAAAGTATAAAGTGTAAAATGAGTAAAAAGTGTGAGGCCGAAGCGCATAATTTAATATAATATATATATATATA
>NJDD01001449.1:14749-30687 GCA_002245505.1 Calephelis nemesis | reverse complement strand
CTTATGCGCCCGAAGATGGCTTATGTAGCCTATCTTGGCGGCGAAACTTCGTGCACACTGGGGGCACGTAAGCACGCCGTCAACGTAGTTGCATGTGATGGCAGCATGCGGGCGGGCCTTTAATTGGTCGCGCTTGGTATCGAGGTCAGCAATTTAAATAGTAGTACTGTATCTTTCTTTTACTACTGATACACGAATGTGAAAAATAAGAGTTTCCTTTAAAGAAATAGAAAATCTTATCACTTACCAGTAGATATATCATGACGATAACAATATTTATTAACTTTATTTTTGTAAGCTGCGTTTTATTTTTGTTGTTGTTACCCTTATTTTGTAATGCATTTCCTCAAGATAAAAATACGTTGGACTGCATTGTAAATGAAATATTTTGTTATGATTCAATCGTTTTTTTTCGAACAATTTTAATGATAAAAAAATTCTCAAGTAACAAGAACCGAAGACGGTATTGTATTGAATGTAATAAAGCTTAAAACGAGTATTCCTTGGAATCAGCAAAAGATGAAATATTGGTCCCTTGACTCGATCACTCCCTCTGATCTCGCGGATATTTGCCATTAATCCGAATTGAAAGTTCTGCTTTCATTGAGTTTCATATTGAGACAGCTTTAATGGGCTTGTTAATCTGTTGCTTTAATCATTTATTACAGGTTTCTTTAAAGAATTGTTGGTGTTGAGAAATCAATTGTTAAATGTTCAAGTATTCTAGCTGGATTCAACGGTTGTCTCCTCAAATAAATAATATTTAAAATATAGGTAAACACTATGTATGGCATTGTTTGATTTATTGCTTTATTATGGACTAGTTGTGCACGCGACTTCAACTAAAGTAATTTAGTTTATTTTTTTATAATAGTTCTAAATAAAAGTTGCCTTAGTTACTTTTACTATCATTGCTTTGGTATGGACTAGTTGTGCCCGCGACTTAAACTGTATCCGCTACTTTGCGTGGAATTTAACAAAAAAAGTTATTTAGTTTATTTTTTTATACTAGTTCTAAATAAAAGTTGCCTAAGTTACTTTACTGCCTAAGAAAATATTGTGGACATCGGATCAAACATGTTACAGATTAGCCGAAAAAAACACAGACAGATACATAATTATGCCTACGTGCGTATGTACGAGTAGGTACTATGTATGAAGTAAAATGCGGTTATTTTAATTTTACAGAAACTCCATATTGTGGGTCAGTCCGTCTCGCACTTGGACATTATTTGTTTTAAAAGTTGTTATTTTAGTCAAGATTTAATCATGAATCTCTCGCAAATAAATTTGAGGATAAATCTTCCTTCAATAACAAGAAACCAAAACGCAATAAAATATTCGATTATTGGGACAAAGGGACTTACGTGTTCCATCGAAACGTGTGGCGATGGTGTCGAGGAAGGTGTTTTGGGGCGCTAGCAGCCCCTTGCGCACCGGCATCACCCCGCGCCGCGCCCTCCGCGCTCACTGCCCTCCACCTGGAAACAAAAATATTACCATCAATATTAATCGCGTCTGTGGTCTAGCGGTCCGGTGTTGGCCTTGAAATCATGAGGTCCCAAGTTTTTTTATTTATTTTTGCTATAGGAACCCTTTTGCTATAGGAATTGTTACCTAGCGGTCCACCGTCCAGTGTTGGACTAGACTGAATGAGGTCTCGGGCTCAATCCTCAGGTTGGGCAAATGAAAACGTGATTTTCAATTTTCTAATAAAGATAATGGTGCTCCGGATTGGATGTGAAGCGTAGGCGATAGGCTTGCAACCTGTGTGGCTGTGTGTGCTTGTGAGGCTTAGTGATTTCGGCTAATCGTGGGTGCCCTGGTTGTGCAAGACGTAGATAAGGAAGATTACTTGACCTAAGAAATGACCTAAGAAATGACCGAAGAAAGATGTGAATGTTATCCTCCTGAGTTTTATGTGAGTTAATAATATATCACGAAAACATTTTAAAAGTAAATTGGATTTCCATTTACAAAGAAGATTTATTTCAAATATAACGTAAGGTCCACTTAAATTAGATACTAATTTAAGTGGACATTTACTGTGAAGACGCGGTTCTGAAAGTGTAATTAATAGTATCCCGCAGGAAGGTTTATGCAGCACAAAAAATAACCTAAGTAAGTATTGTTTGAGGAAAATTAAAAATAGAACAAATGTAGCACATACACAGTATAAATATAAAAAAAACTTCACACCCCTATTCCCGAAGCGGTAGACAGATGCACGACCAGGGCGCCCACGACTAGCCGTAGACACTAAGTCCCACAATGTGATAAGTGGCAAGCTTATCGCCAGGCACATATCCAATCCCGGGCAACGTTATTTTTATTGTAAAATTGAAAATACATATTTTATTTTTTTATTTTGTTACTCAACACTTGCCACCCTACAGCCTACACTCTAACCGTAACATGGCTATAGCAATCACTGATGCTACCATCTAACGAAAACGTAAGATGTTGGTTCAGATCCGGAAGTTTTGTACGACTTTATCACCCACTATGTTTTGTTGTAAAATTGCAATTGTTTTACAAAACAATAATTAATAATATAATTAGTGTTTGATAATTGAAAACATTAAAATTCTAAGGCTGAATAAATTTTACAAAATAATTTATAATTTCTATGTCGCTCATGTAATAATTAATAAATTTACACTCGAATCATTGTAATTGACAATTCACGTTTTGTAATTTAATGTACAATGGTTAGTAAATTAGGAAAACTCCGTGCTATTACTAATTCATTAATAATTCATACATAAAGATCGCCTCTGTGGTCTAGCGGTCTAAATGTTGCTCGGGATAAGATATGTGCCCGGTTGGCGATAGGCTTGCCACCTATCACGTTGTGGGACTTAGTATCTTCGGCTAGTCGTGGGTGCCCTGGTTGTGCCTCTGCCTACCTCTTCGGGGATATGGGCGTGAAGATACTTAAATATCTTAAAAGTGTGTAGTTTAAATGTAAAAAAGAGGAGGTTCTCAATTTGACTGTATGTTTGTTACGCGACTGCTTGGTCATAGCCAACAAACTTTGATGGTTATTTTTTATAAAGACAATTTATGATTTCGAGGTGGTGTCATATTAGATTATTTGATATCCGACCAGTGGTTTTATATTCATATACCAAAGTCAATATATATAATCTCTGGTCATACCTAACAGTGAATAAATTTTTCACCTGTACTGACATATCAATGATGAAATTAAAAAGTGTAGGTATGCATTATTAAGTTTATAACTCAAAAACGACTAGTAGGATATTGATGAAATTTATGTGGTACTATTTCGGAAACATTTGATTTTTTATTCGGAAAAAGAATTATCAAATCTCGACGTGGTGATAATTCTAATAAAATGTTTGGTGTCGGTTTTTGCAGTTTTACGAAGTTTTATTAATTAACATCTAGTATTTACAAGATAACAAGCAAGTAATCAGTAAAAAATGTAGTTAGTGAATATATTGGCTTCATAGCTAAAATGTATTAGACACTAGCTAATGCCCACGGCTTGTCCTGCAAAACTCCGATTTAAAAAATATATTGATAGGTAGCTATTTTAAGCTTAAGCTTTGTCCCTCAGTTTCAAACGAAATCATTTAGGTCCAGCAGTTTTTTCAAAATGCGACACATACTGGTGACATTTGCTTTAATATCTTTAATGTTTTATGTTAGATACTAGCTGTTTGGCCACGACTCCATCAGCGTAATATATTTACGGTTTTCATACAAACTATAGCCTCTAATAAAATCGTTTTGGGCTAGATTTTCTAAACAAGGGAAAGAGCGACACACCGTCAGATAGAGTCAGACAGAGTTTCGCATTTATATTACTTTCGATATTAATAATATTTATTGTAAACAAAACTCTACAAACCGTTATAAATAGTATAGTATAGTATAGTATAGTATAGTGTGTTGTAGATAGTAACTAAAAACAATATTAAAACCTACCTAATAATATTAGTAAATTAGTATGGAAATATAGATGAGAATAGAGAATATGGATTTATTTTTAACACCATTGTACTGGTTTTCTAAAAACGTACTTAAAGAAAAAACAACCAAGTACTATATTTCAATATTTAAAGAGATGTAAAATGTGGCTACATAGTATTCCTTCGAAACACACTGTCACCATAGTGTCAAGTACAAAAATGAACACATAACAATGAACACATACATAAACACATAGCGACTTTTTCACACACATTTTTTACCTCCCCGTGTTGGTCCGGGCTCCTTTGCCTTCCTGCCAGACAGCTCGTAAAAGGCGAGCATACGCCTACCGTCACTAGCACCGTGGCATCTGACTAGGTGGTAGAGTTTCGCAGCGACTCACCCAGATTGGTACCACCGTCTTACCTATTCCTGCCGCAATAACGACACGGCGTGTTCCAGTTTGGAGGGTAAGGTAGCCGGTAAATTTACTTTTGCTTGAGGCCTAATATTACGGCCTCAGGTTGGCAACGCATCATTACCACTTTTGGTGTCTCTAGGCGGCGTGAATTTCTTATCATCAGGATATCCGTCTGCTTGTTTGTCTTCCAATATCATTAAAAAAAGCCCTTATGTGCTTGTGATATGGGTAGTACTACACATAATATAGGTACGTACACTATCTTGTTGCTTGGGCATTCACAAACGTTCACTTTGTCCAAACTTTATACAAACGGTGAAACTTTGGGACAGCTTCCCCAACTCTATATCTCCAAGAAATTTTTACTTGGAGATTTATAAGAAAAGGGTAAATAATTTTCTTAGAAGCCAGCATCGTATTGGCACCCGCTTTTGATAGAGAGCGTCCTTAACTATTTTCTTTCAGTGTTTTTTATTATATACTGGCTGTTCCCACGAACTTCGTTCTGCCCATTCAGTTTGTATGGGAAAAATTAAAATGTTGTTTTTCCCAGTTTCCTCACAATTTAACAGAACAAAAAGTATCTTATGTCCTTCTCCCGGTTCTAAGCTACCTCCCCACCAATTTGCAGCCCAATCGGTCCAGCCGTTTTTGAGTTATAAATAGTGTAACTAACACCACTTTCTTTTATATATATATAGATAAAACGCGGAGTCATATAAGGAGTTATTTCTGCCTACACCTTAGGCGGCGGTGATCACTTTCTAGTCGGTTTTTTTCAACAATTTTGTAACAAAAAAATTTTGCTCGGGATTGGATATGTGCCTGGTTGGCGATAGGCTTGCCACCTATCACATTGTGGGGACTTAGTGTCTTCGGCTAACCATGGGTGCCCTGGTTGTGCCTCTGCGTAACCCTTCGGGGATATGGGCATGAAGATACTTATTGGACTTTAGACCTATCCAGATTTGACCGGGGTATACCATTCTCAAACTTGATGTCCAATCAGCTAGTGTGAATTCTTCTAATATTTATAGTAAAGACGGTTTCTGTACGATACCCCAAGTAATTCTCGTAAATATAAATTTTAATAAAATCAATGTCTGTCGTATAAAATCCAATATTTCAAATGCCAACAGCCAGAGGCACGGAGTAGGAAAAACATTTCGAATTTCCGTCTTTAATGTTACAGTCCTAAGTTTATATAAGACTAGCTTCCGCCTGCGACTCCGTCCGCGCGGATGTCGGTTTAAAACTGAAAAATGAAAATTATTTTTTTTCTATGTATTTTTCCAGGATATAAAGTATCCTATTTTATGCCCAGGATAATAAGGTATAATTATACCAAGTTTCATCGAAATCGAACTGCTAGTTTTCACGTGATGCCTGAACATACAGACAGACAGACAAACAAACATTTTTTAATGACATACTTGGGTTTGGTATCGATCCAGTAACACCCCCTGCTATTTATTTTTTCCATATTTTCAATGTACAGAATTGACCCTTCTATAGATTTATTATAGGTATGTATAGATTTTATAGTATATTTAAAATCAGTAGTGTTGAGGGTTCATTGTCGTGCGAGAACAAAATTGTCTAGACAAACTATAAAAGTTTGAAGACAATTTTATTGAAATGTAATTTAGATTAAGAGTTGATAATTAAAAAAAACTGATAGACATTGTCCTGTTCGGGTCCTAACTATAAATATTATGTTTTTTTATACAAATCTCCGCCTGCCAATAACGAACATAACAAAACACATAGCAAAATTGGTCCATCCGCTCAGGCGTGCTACGATGACCAAGGGAATCGGGATTTTTGTTAGTACATGAAATGAATAAACACTTACGACAAAGGTGACAAATATTTTTTGATATATTATCCTTAAATATTAAGGAATACTTAAGGATAATATATAAAAAAGGTTGAGTCTATAAAATAAAAAAAATATTTATAGTAAGGACTACGACAACTTTTAGTTTGAGAAGGCAAGTTAGTTATGATTTTAGATATTAATGCACTAAACTACGTCCGCGGCTTTGCTCACACATCATTAAATTTTGAAAATTAAAATTAAGTATAAATTAATAACTAGCAGGTTATTTTTTTTTGTGTGATTGATACTTATTTTTTATAACAAAATAAGCAAGATGGATTTCATAACTAGTCGCCTAGAAGCACCGAAAATGTCAATGTCGCGTTTTCAACCTGATTTGTAAATTGACGCAAAATTAACCCTACACCAGGCCTCGGACTAATTACAATTTTGTTTTATTTTACTTTTTTATTAAGAAAATAATTATAAATCTGATTATTTATTATTTTAGGCTTCCTACTAATTAAATTTGACAGGATATTATTAAGTTTACACGAATCTACGAATGTTTTGACAACGGCGAGCACTAACTTTATAGTTAGCAGAAAATATATTAATACAGATGAGTGGGAGCAAGACATTGGTAGTAATTTTCTTGTGCACTCACTAAACTAATTATAAGTTATCGCTATCTTATTTTAACGAAAGTAATAGAAAGAAACAAAACACTTTTAGTGCTGTCAGATTAGTCTGCACACGACATACATTTCTACAGACGTTTAATCTATCACTCGGAAAACGTCGATTAAACACATCAATTTGACATGTCCGGACTAATCGAACACGTCTAAAATAACAACCATCCCTTTTATTTTTGTTGAATTTGAAAAAGATAGCATGGATCTAAAATAAGTTTAGTTTGTGAACAGCAGAATCACCACCAATACAAGACGTCTAAAAATAAATAAATAATATTCCTGGACAAGTTACACAAATTGAATCTAACCCCAAAGTAAGCAAATTATATGCTTTTGTTATGGGTGTTGTTAGTCAACGATTCTAATACATATAAATACATAAATAGATACCAGAATATATTTAACAGACCCGGAAATACAGACATCTAAATGTTGATCACACAAATGCCTGCCCCCGTCGGCAATCGAACCCGAGCCTCGCGGTTGATTGGTGTAGTTAGGCGTGTACACTAGCCTCTCGACCAACGATTATGCCAAATGCAGTTTTAAATCTTAATAGAGCCCGGAACCAGCTGGAGGTAAAAGGGACAGCTGAATTATGACAAATTACAGTTGTCACAGATGAAATTCAGACAAGTTTTATGCGAATCACGGAATAATGCCGCATTATTGTGGGACGTGACTTTATTGAAAGATTTCCATGTCTATGGCGTTATTACGAATGACTTCAGCCAGTAATAAGGCTTGTTTGGGTTAAATAAGTTCGAATTCGGCGAAATTGTTCACGAAACACGTGTATGATGTGTGACTATCGCCTGTCGCTTATTTATTACTAAAAAAGTGTCTTCACGCTTATATCCCCAAAGAGGTAGGCAGAGCCAAAAACCAGGGCACCCACGACTAGCCGAAGACACTAAGTCCCTCAATGTGATAGGTGGCAAGCCTATCGCCAACCGGGCATATTTCCAACCCCGAGCAACATTTTTTTTATTAGAAAATCCAAACTTGCATTTTGTTGCCCGACCCGGGAATCGAACCCTAGACCTCATGCAGTCAAGTCCAACACCTGAACCGCTAGACCACAAAGGCGAGGTTTATTACTGAATTTCATTTTTCCTGCAATGACAAATATTCACGTACTCAGATACATGAATTATCTTTTAAGTAATCATTAAGTTGACATTTGCTAATTTTTGTATGATAATGGAAGGCAAACAAGCAGACGGATTTCCTATTGGTAAGAAATTCACGCCGCCTAGTGACACCAAAAGAGGTAAAGGTGCGTTGCTAAACTGAGGCCGGGATGTTAGGCGTCGAGCAAAAGTTAGTTTACCGGTTACT
This sequence comes from Calephelis nemesis, assembly GCA_002245505.1. Classification (NCBI taxonomy): domain Eukaryota; kingdom Metazoa; phylum Arthropoda; class Insecta; order Lepidoptera; family Riodinidae; genus Calephelis; species Calephelis nemesis. The sequence continues at coordinate 22,463 of NJDD01001449.1, read as the reverse complement.
CCCAACCGGAACACGTCAACGACAAGCATTGGACGTTAAGGCGACAACAATGGGTAAGGCGGTGGTACCAATCCGGGCGGGTCGCTGTGAAACTCTACCACTTAGGATGTCACAGTGTTAGTGACGGTAAGCCTATGCTCGCCTTTTACGAGCTGCCTGTAAGGAAGGCAGATGGTCTATTCTGCAAAGGAGTCCCTACCGACAAGGGGCAAAAAATTGCTATACAAAGTTGAACTTAATGATAGATTAAATGTAATTTGACATCTCTGAATGAGGCTGTTAAGGCTTACTATTTACCATACCATCTATCTGGAAACACACTAATGACGATAACTGACGCTATGTGTGTCTATAGGCCAGGGTTGTCTCTTACCATCGGAAGAGCCACGTCAGCGAACAACGCTGACCTCGAATACAAAAAAACTAAAGGATTTTGGATTCTTCAATAGAGTTTAATTATTCAACGGCCATAATACAGCAAGCTTATGCTGCTTCCAACTGATCGCACTTTAAAAATATTAACGATTGTAAATCCTACCCATTTCTTACATTTTATTACTATTTTATTAAGATTTATGTATTGAGCAAGCATGATAGATAATCATTTTAATGAAATGAACTAATTAAGAAGGATGAGTCATGAAAAAAATTCTTGTAATACGCCTGCAAATACATACACACACAAATACATAGAGATTGACAGAGAGAAATAGAGAGACTTGCGCACGCACACTTGAATGCACACACACGCGCATGCACACACTAATACAAACACATACACACGCACACACGTACTTTAAACTTATAACCCCTCCTTTGGAGGAGTTTTGGCGCCATCGAGAGAAAAGATGGTCGAAATTTTTTCATAATTTTTGAATTTCGTGTTGGTATTGAGTGAAATTAGTCAATTTTGGTGGCATTTTGTATAATTTTGTTCAATAAAAGTGCACAAATGAAATAATCATAAATAAATTAGCGTATCGTATATTTCCTCGTTGCCGCCAAATCTCCTTACAAGAGCTTGTGCTATAAGGCCGCCGCTTTACCCAAGACCCTGACATGACTTACTAACGACTTGTGACTGATGACTACCTAATTATAATTGATATTAAATTTGATGCAAATTTCCACTTGACGAATGGCAAAATACTAACGTGAAGGCCAAAACTTAAAGAAAGAAAAAGAAAACCCCTCTTTTTCCTTTGGAAACTAATGTTACGGCCGCTCTTAGAAACGTCAATTTAATTTAATTAGTCATTAAGTCGACATTTTCAATACAAAATTGTGACTGTAGTTAACGTCAAAAGGAAAATTTGGACATATGAAGTTATGTAGAAATTTATTTGAATAATAATATTCTTTCAGTGCAGAACTTTTCGTATAATTTCCAGTAATTTACGTTGTACGTTTTAAAACTCTGTTTATTGTTAACCTGTAATTGGATCGCAGTTGCACGTACCTATTGCAGAACTCTGGCTTGCGCTGTATCTAGGGTTGTCACCTTATTAATTTTTCTTGTTATCATTTTTGTAACAAAGAAAAAATAGATACATTTTTTGATCATAAAAAAAACCAGCGCAACCTATAAATATCAAAGGTGGTAATGGCGCATTTACATCCAAAAGTTGAAATCGTGGGCATCCTGTGTGAATAATTCTGAGCTACTTTCAAACCAAAACACGACACTGACCACCACTTTTTCAGCAGACAGTACCTAGCATTTAAGGAAGTACATATATCATCACGCCAAGTCCCTTGCCAGGTAGGCAGAGAGTATTGAGTGTCAGACCTCATGACCCTGACAAAACTGACTAACTTCCTTCACGTTCATTCCCCTTTTTACACAAACACGCCGGTTTCGGAGACTCATGACACCACCCTCGGATAATATCCGAGTGAGTGGAATGTCAATCTTGGTCTCCCCGGGCTCCTACATCCATCCACATTCGCATCGTATATCTGCTTTGTCAATCTTTCATTTGTCATTCTTTCCACATGACCGAAGCAGCGGCGGAGCATGCCCTTGATTTGAAATAAGATGTAAAAAAACATTTATTTTTATGGACTAACGAAAAAAAAACATATATTTTCAACTCTTATGTAATAACAAAATGTATTTAACATTTCCTTATATACTGTATTTGTCTGTGATGTCGGGTAAACAATTTTCACGATAGTTAATATCTAATAGATAACGCCTTGAAGAAAATGTAATTTATCCTTTGATGTTTTTGTTGATCATTTGAATCTTTTACTTACTGATTCTGAAAAGCTACGAAGACGTAAATTCAGGTTTTTAAGGAAATCGATCTGGCTTTACTCAAATCTCTCAACGAATTAATTAGGATGGCTCGGGTACTCGACGTACAAAAAAGTTTCGAGAAGTTTCAACCCTACCTACGTAATTGTGAAGTGCCTCCTTCATCTACAAATACTGACTTCGTACAGAATTCTGTGCTACGTTCCACAGCAAATCCATCTGAATAAGAGTACGTAGGTACGTGTGACCTGCATTCAAAAGCTTTATGCGGATAAAAACATTAAATAAATTCTAAACCGCGTTACTTGTTTCAAAAATGTACGAAAAATTTTGGGTATGCTTATTCAAGAGATTCATTAAAATATTCTAGACGATGTTTAGGAAAATATTTCCAGCGAAGCGAAAACTCATAAAGTATTTTAAATTAAAAATATAAAAGTACAATGAGATTTACATTGGTGCATAATTTGAAGGGGTGAATGCAAATCAGAAACGTCGATTACAGACATCACAGAGGTTAATAGTGCGTTGCCAACGTGTGGCCAGGGTATTCAGTTTACCGGCTAATTTACTAACGAAATTGGAAAAAGAAAAACGGGCAAGTCTTTTAGAACCTACAACTAAAAAAAACACGTTCTACAAGCTTACCTACTTCTTATATTTCAAGAAGAGAGAACTGTATATTTCCAATTTAATCAAACAGATAATGTTAAATTACACATCATTTTAATTGAAACTGTTGTATCTTGTCGCCCGCATCCCCGAAGATGGAGGCAGAGTTACAGTGGGAGTCCTGGTTGAAATTGTGTAACTGTGTATATTTTAAAGCGCTGCTGAAGGAAAGAGGTTAAAGACGCTTATTTTTTTAATATGTTGATGAAGCGTTGCCAAATTGGCCACCGGTCTAAGTAGACAGGTTACCAGTCTCCAAAAACTGGAAGACGGCAAAAGCGAGCTCTGACGTATGGCTGCAGGAGGAGGTGAAATAAGGTTGCATTGCAGATATTAAAGATATTAAAATTATTAAGTTTCTTTTTGTGTTAGAGTTAAAGGTAAATTTTGCAAATCGTAAATACTTTCAAATTGAGAACGGAATTTAACAAAGCATGCAGAAAAATACTTAAAGACACCCTGTGGTGTCCATCTGTATGATGGTTGTACGTTGCTAACCTTATTTGTTGCAAAAGTAAGTTTACATTCATATTTTTAATTGAAAAAAGAAACTAGTTTAAGTTTAAGTTCTAGCCCTGATGATGCTGTCATAAGCGAAACCGTAGCCTGTTGTATACCGTACATACCGTAGGCTATTTATAAAATAATAAACTATAAGTGATACGTAAAACAGTACAAGTGGTTTTTCATTTAAAAATATAAATATTTGGGGGTTTTACCAAGCGCCTACGATGAAAAATATCAAATAAGTTTACAGCTGGTAAACTTAATTTTGCAACAATGAGGTACTACAAAGTAACAAGGCAATGAAAAGCTATGATACTTAAGTGTTTTATGACTAATACATATCATATTAGATTTACATCTAAGGACAAAAATATGTTCAGATCAGGGAGATATAAATAAAAAGGGTCAAATTTACAACCTCATTTTGCAAAGTATGCAAGAAAATACCTTCATTGACATGCTGAGAAAAGACGGGAATATGAAATCACGTATTACCTGTCGAAGTAAATTATTATCGGCCTACAAAATCCCTTCCAAGGAAGTTAAGGTATATTGATAAATGATACGCGCCGAGTTTACCACTTTTATTTTTACAGTGAATTTGTTTGTAAAAACCGATTTTTTACATTGAATAATTTCTGTCGTCGGCTTTTCGTGAAATTTCATTACACTGTTTAGTTTATAAGTATTGTATGGTAGATATTAGTCATTCCCACTTGGTGGAAATTTATCACACACGCTTCTATTTCAAATAACTTTGTGGCTAAAGTTGTATACTTAAGTAACAATAATAATAACAACGATACCCATGGACAAGTCACACAAATTGAATCTAACCCCAAAGTAAGCTAACTATAAGCTTGTGTTATGGGTGTTAGTCAACGATACTAATACATAGAAATACTTAAATAGATACCAGAATAAACTGAAACACCCAGACCCGCAAATGCAGACATCTAAATGTTCATCACACAAATGCTTGCCCCCGTCGGGAATCGAACCCGAGCCTCGCGGTTGATCGGTGTAGTTAGGCGTGACGCTAACCACTCGACCAACTTTACTATTATTTATTACAGGAAAGGGCGTAAACGCAAATACTTCTTGGTGGTGAAAACGTCGCTTAAAAACACAAAAAGGTAGTAATAAAATTGTGAGTTGCTCAATAGGGGTTGGGGTTTTGACGTTTTGGGGTTTTAAGTTTTAAGCTTACCCCAACTTAGCTACCCTACGTTCACGGATGAAGCTTGACAGTGGCGAGTGTAAAGGTAGGAATCAGAGAGGTAGCAGTGAATAACCCTTCTTATTTAATGAAACCTTGGAAATAGATATTCAAGAGCTAATCTTGTTTGGGTTACCGATCGACACCAGAGTACCACCGAAGTTAATTTGGGTTGGGGTTTTAATTAGCATTCAAAGNNNTGGGTTTCGAATTATTCAGTCACGAAACTCACAATGTGTTTTTTTTATTCTAGTAAAGACAACGTTAGCCAGGGTTGGATAAGTGTTTGGTTGACGATAATCTAGATAAGAAGTGGTACAACCAGAGTGGGGTGAATAGGTGGGGTGTATACCTTCTTAACTAGATATAACAAAGAGAAGTCTAATCAACATTTTAAAGATAGTTTTTGTAACTTAGTCACGTTTCCTATACCAATTTAGACCAATTTAGTTTGAAGTAAAAAAAATGTATCTTCACGCCCATATCCCCGATAAGTAGGCAGAGGCACAACCAGGGCAACCACGACTAGCCGAAGATACTAAGTCCCACAATGTGATAGGTGGCAAGCCTATCGCCAACCGGGCACATATCCTATCCCGAGCAACATTTTTTTTATTAGAAAATTGGAAAAACCCAATTTTCTTTTGTTGCCCAACCCGGGATTCGAACCCAGGACCTCGTGCAGTCAAGTCCAACAACTGAACCGCTAGACCACAGAAGCGATATAATTTAGTTTGAATGATTTCGAAACGGGTTACGATTAAACTTCTACCGCCTTATTTTATTGATAAGGCGGTATTTAGACATTATTGAGCGCAGAAAAACTGCAAAAACCGACTACAACTGTTACACTGGGCACCACGTCGCGATATAATTATTCGTTCTTAGAGAGATTTCAAATGATTCCAAAAATATTCCCACATACATTTTATCAACATTCTTCTAGTAGTTTTTGAGTTATGCATACATTTTACACTTATTGATTTCGTTTAAGTAAAATTCATTATTAAGTATAACTCAAACACCGCTAGTTGGGTCATCGGAATCGCTTCTGTGGTCTAACGGTTCAGTTGTTGGACTTGACTGCATGAGGTCCCGGGTTCGAATCCTAAGCCGGGCAACAAAAAGAAAATTGGGTTTTTTTCCAATTTTCTAATAGAAAAAAATAGTTGCTCTTGATTGGAAATGTGCCCGGTTGGCAATAGGCTTGCCACCTATTACATTATGGGACTTAGTGTCTTCGGCAAGTCGTGGGTGCCCTAGTTGTGCCCCTGCCTACCCTTTCGTGGATATGGGAGTGAAAATGCTTCTTCTACGGAATTATAACATTTTTTTCTAAAAAATAACAATCAAAATTGGTTGGATATAATACAAAGTCGAGTTGAGAACCTCCTCTTTTTCTAGTCGGTTAAAAGCAAGAGCAGTTTACATTGTAGACGGTATCACAGTTTAATAAAGATTATATAATACCAGGTTGAACTTTGGAGTACTAAGCCTATGTTAGTAAGATGGCTGAAGAATATGAAGCAGCTAAAAATTACTCAAACAAAGGAGCATTAAAAGCAGTGTTGACTTAAATGGTTTATCTGAACAAAGGGGTTCCTCAAAACCAGCGATAAAATACCCGCTAAAACCTTTTTAAAGATAAGCGCTTCCGAGCTTTGGCAGGAGGTTGTAGCTATCCCAGCAAGTCGTCCCAGAACTCATTCACCTAAAAGAAAAAGTATATTCACGACTATATCTCCGAAGCATTAGGCAGAGGCATAACCAGGGCACTCACGACTTGCCGAAGACGGTAAGTCTCACAATGTGATCGGTAATAAGCCTGTCGACAAAAGGGCATATATCTAATCACAGGCACCGTTATTTTTTAATTGAAACTACACATTTTTTATTTGTTTTTTTGCCCAACCGGGCACATATTTAATCCCGGGCAACGTTATCTTTTGTTGGAAAATAAAAAATACAAATTTTCTATTTTTTGTTGCCCGACCTGGGGATCGAAACGGGCCTCAAGAAGTCAAGTCCGACGTCACAGCGGCGGTAACAAAGATAGGCGAGGCTCTTTCACCTAATATCTAGTTATGTATTCGTTCATTATGTTTAATCTGCCATCTGATTATGAGCTCCAATAACGTACTTACCTACTTGCATATGTCACTTCTAGTTAAGAATATTTAAATTTTTGCACACAAACTATCCTTTTATCTCTCACTGGCACACGCTATCGTTACAGTAGGTATAGGTGTTGCTATGGGATATAACTATCGACGGAATAGAAAAAGAAGGCAATCACAAGTTTCACCACATGATTTGAATTCCCTGTAGCTCAATTCAACTCATTCAGCAGCGACAGACGAAAGGGTGCAGGTTCAAATCTGACGGAGGTGAAATTTTTCATTTTTCAAAATTGTGAAAACATTAGTTTGTTTTTTTGCTAATTTAAAGTAAAACCTTAATTACATATTTCACATGATGAAACAGCCGGTAAACTTGCGCATTATGCAACATCTTGGTCACTGAACGGTAACGCTTCAATAACAACAATGTTGTCTATAGACCACGTTTGTGTCTTACTATCATGAGAGCCGTGTGTTTTTTCGACCACATAAAACAATATGGTTTATTTAGGCGACGTTCAAAAAATCTCTAAATACATCCAAACTATCGTTCGCATGATTCAAACTCGTAACATGGTAGAGGGTTATTTAATTTCCGCATTCTAGACACAAAGTTTGTGAGAGGTTCTCGGTATGAACATGAAAAGCTACTTGGACGGTTACTCCAATATAGAACTGTAGGTATATCTCTTGTTAGTAAAATACATTCGGATATAGTTACCAATTTATTATAGCATTAGGTACGTATTGCCCGCGGATTCATTAAAATTATTTTGCTCTCTCACTGGAGCCTATTTCTCTCTCATTTTCCTCACCACTCGTCCAGTGAACCAGAACACGGCGCTCCTTCCTGTAAGTAAATGACAATCATATCCTATAGACACCATAATATATGTCACGGGTGAGTGACAATCATATCCTATAGACACCATAATA
>NJDD01001448.1:127765-157244 GCA_002245505.1 Calephelis nemesis | reverse complement strand
AGCTTTTAAATTTACTGTTAAATCTGTTGCTGTAGTTTTAGAAACGTTGCTTTTGATTTTTAACATTTTGTGGAACGGTTTTTTTTTACCTCGTTCGCTATTTGTAAGAGTTAAATAAGAACTTTTTTGAAGAGCTTTTCTACCCACCCACCCCTGTTGTGAAATGATCCGCGTATATGATGGAATATAATATGAGACTATTTTGATGGGATATAATTAGGTGATAATGTTTTGCAATAGTATGTCAGTATTTGTACTAAATTATAAGCTGTTCTGATCGTTATGTCAGTGCTTGTTATGGTCGTGTTCCGTTTTAAAGTATAGAAAAGCCGGTAGAGTTATATAATATGCGGCTATAACATGTTCATCACTGTGGAAAAAAATAACAGAAGAGATAGGCAAAGGCACAACCGTCACCAAAGACCAACCGCAATCTACAATGTGATAGGTGGTAAGCCTATGGCCAAACGGCACATATTCAATCAGAGGAAACGTTAACTTAATTAAGATTGTTTCTAAAATAAACGTAGCTGAAGTTACTCCATACACATCAATTACCCGAAAGTGAAAGTCCTTTCAACATCGATCTAGTTGTTTCAGAGATAAGCTGAAGTAAAAAGATAGACCTACAGACAGACAGAATAACATGAATTATAGAATGCTGTTTTGTTACAGGAACTGCATGTGCATGTGTAAAAATGAGTTATTTTAATATTAAAATCAGGCAGTCTAATTTTATCATATTCGTTTCTTTTCTTTTGCGTTTCTTTAATTTTGAAAATAGCTAATGCGTTGCCAGCCTCGCAGTTTTTACAACTTTACCAGACTTCAAGGGGCCATATACGCTAAAATACGTCAGCAGTTTACTATTTTTTTCATACAAAGCAATCGTGGATCTTGCTGACAAAAATACACAAGATTAACATGAATATGCTTTACTAGACTAGTGTTTCCAAAACACGATTCATTTCACTTTGCTCGATTGAAAAAAATCAAAAAGTTAACCCTTTTTTGAAAGCAAAACGCAAATGTCTACTTCAAATATGAAAATATCGACACCAGATTTTACGTAAACATAGATAAGTACTATACCTAAAAGTTAAGTGTTTCAGTTTTTATACTTTTTTTCAAATTAATTTTGTAGTGTCAAAAATAGTGATTTGTCGCTTAAGACGTTTACTTTAGAGCGCCATTGTTCATAATAATCATGGAACGGGGGAGCGCGGTGATTGGCTCTTCTGGCTGACTGAGTATGGGGCCTTAACACTCATTCACAATACTGTTCTGTCTCACTCAAACGTATTTTGCTTTATATTTTATAGGACACGCAACGAGTATCATAGTGGATACTAGGTGATATTAGGTGGAATAGGTATTCGGATCACGTATTTTTAAGGACTAGAAACAGGTGGTTGATCTTAAATTTACCTAGTGCAACCCATCTCTACGTGCATTGTATAAAAATCTCTACCTCCTCGCGAAACCATTTCCTTGAAATCACAAACCGCTTGTATACAACTTTTATAATAACAATTGCCAAGCCATTTTTGCCCTTTGCACTTAAAGAAAACGGTTGGTAATTGTATGAAAAGTGCAAAATGACAAGTTATTGTATGTAGCAGTTCCCCTGGCCACGTTTTTATTTAATTTCGGTCTGCACTCTCTTGTTAAATGTGCTCGTTAAGTACGGAATCTGGTTGTGGTTTTTCGAGAGTGGATAGGTACATATTTCACAAATATTTCATTTCAGCACCGTGTGTTTCGATTTCCCTGTCTTTAACTAACTTTATAAAATATGAAGAGGTTACATGTTTGCCTTTTAAATTGTTTTATGTAGCTAGGCTAATCGATTTTTCCATCACTTCAAAACTGCATCGGACAATTACTTTTTATATGAAAGACCGTATTTATTATGCAGTAAGCTTACTTCTTGCCAGTAGGTAAAATAAAAGCAGAATAGTAATATGTCAAAAGAAACATAGCCGAATATAAGAATGAACGTCTATAAAAACTCTTTACCTATTTTTAAAATTACTGGATGATAGATGATTTCATTAACATGTGTTGTAAATATAGAGAACGTCACCAGACAAACAATACTGTTGAAGGACGGCATCACAAAATTAACAATGAAATTAATAAAAATGAAGGAAATATTTAACACATTCTTCATAATATTTCATCAATGTCTTCATTACGTAACCATAAAAGTCTGAATTTTCCTTCTTAGACACAAACAAAACGTCGAAGACTTGAAATTGATGAAAATGATTTTAATATAAATGCACAATTAAAATTAATGACTTGCGAAATTATCGTAAGGCACTTTTTAAAAATGATGAAAAGTGGGAATAGAGATCCCCCCTTGTTCCAAATCCCCCATTAGTTCTACCGAAGAAAAGCTCAATAGAACATGTGGAGTTCCAATAGTTCCACTATTTAGTTATACCAAATGTCGTAGTAATAGTGAAAAAAAATCCCATTAGTTCTACCGTAGAACTGTTTAGTAGAACTAGTGAGAACAAACGGCAAACATACTAATCAGTTAAATATTCTGGAAGACCCTTGCAACACAAACAGACGCTAGCAGCATTGTGTCAACTAATTATTCATGTATGAACGTGAACACTACACAACTGTTACCATGACTTTCGTAAACGTTTAGAGATTTGGTTCATGTCTTGTGCTGGTACAATACTTATTATTTCTTGTCATTTTACCCTTTCCCAAAAAGGAGGAGATTATCACTTTTTCAAAATTTTGACGATTATTTTTCGTATTTTTTTAACAATTCCTTTATGTCATCGCATTTTCACAATATGAATACGTGTTGCAAAACTTTAGTACCCTTTTAACGTAAGGAGTATGAAATTTAGCACACTCATATTTTATATGTAGGAAAAGTGCAGATCGCTAGCATTTTTTCAATAATAATGGTTATAAATGATATACCCAACTAAACTTAATTTAGGTTTATATTATATTTTCTAATAAAACAAGGGAAAGAACATTTTAAACACGTCAAACTATTCAGGACGTAAAAACTTATTTTGTTTGTTTTGGCAGGGGCGTTCGCATTTGTCATTAAACAAGTATAATTGTATCAAGTTACCGGAATTAACAAAAATTTGGCTTTAATTAGTCAAAATTAGTCATTACAAGAAGTCATGTCGGGGTTAAGAATAGCGCAGTGACTTTCTTACTCAAGCTCATACAGTGACATCGGGTTTTGGCAACGAGTGAACACACAATATCTACACCAATTTCTTTAATAATGCCTTACTTGGGCACTTTAATTGAACAAAATTTTACAAAAGTGACTAATTTGACTAAAAGTTTCAAAAAAAGTTCAATTATTACAAACAAGAGCGACGACTGTAACTTGTACCTTTTTTTAATAATAACAAAAAATGTCTTAACAAATAAAGTAAAACTTTTGTATCAATGACGCGTATAAACTAATCAGATAGTTCACTTGGGTTAGAAAAAGAGCGTTAATTAAAATCAGTTTAGAAAGTATGTTAGAGAATTACCAACGTATTTTCCTAAGTACAAAATGTTTGCTCTTGTGGTGAGGAAATCCTTAGCAATACATTGCGTAGATTCTATTAACATGAATAATTAGTTGTCTGAATACCGCGTTGTTTGTTAACAAGGCGCTAGGAGAATGGGATATTTAACTGATTGATGTTTGGAGGTGAGTACACTTAATACTCGCACTGTAATAATTGCTCTTTGTGAACATAAAGGTATTTCATAAATACATGTAACACGGTAATGTAATATACAGTATTGTAAGTCGGCCCTGTATTTGAATTAAATACCTATATCCGTGTGGTGCTCCAAGTTGCTCTAGGGCTACACAACTTTATTATTATAACTACATCTTCCTTTTTAAATTCCTCACTAACATTATGATCGTCAACATTAGTGGTAAATTTGTTGAGCACTCACAAAACTAATTTTAAGTTATCGCTGCTTTCTTTCAACGACAGTAACAGAAAGCGACAAAATACTTTTAGTGCTGTCAAATTAGACCGTACACGTCATTTCTAAAGACTAAGTTTTATTAGTAAGGGGGTATGTAGTCGCCGTAAACGAAAACCTACGTTGGATTTCCCCGTCCCAGAGAGACACATTTTCTTCAAAATGTAATAACCACACACCTCTAAATAGTGTCCCAATATACCTATCCTTTTAAAAAGAACCAAATTCTTCTAAGAAGAAGTAATCGCTTACTAAACATATAAAAATAAAATAAAAAACATGAAGTCGAATTAAGAACCTCCTCCTTTTTGCGGAGTCAGTTAAGAATTTAAGTGATCAAAGAAGCTTATCTTTTTGATTCATTTCTAAGTGCCACTTTCGTGTGTGAAGTCTTACGTTTATGCTAACCGGGCACATATCCAATCACGGGAGACGTTGTTTTATTATAAAATTGAATAAGAAAACACAGTATCTTTTTACATACACTTATCTTTACAGGCGGAGAGTACCGAGCCTGAGACCTCGCTAAGCCATATCGACCTGACAATAGAGACGATAACGTATTGTAATGAGTAAAAATAAGATATTTTAACTTTACAGAAAAAAAATGTGCCTATTCAATATACTAATTAACGTTAATATGAGTAACAATAAATAAATATATTTTTATGTAAATATATTATGTTTCCACACAATAAGCAACGTCGAATAAAAGTGACCATAAAAGATTAGTGTAAGTGTTAGGTAAGGCAATGAAAGAACCCTCACCGAATAAAAAAGCTAATGAAACGCGTAATGAATTTGTCAATCTCAAAAGAAGCCTTTTAATTAGAGCGTCAGAAGTTAGAAAACTTTTTATTGCATCTCACCCAACCAAAATCTTCGCACAAGTTTACGTGATCCTTGAAAAGTTATAGTAGAATATCTGAACCTACATCGACCTACACTCAGCTGTTAATATATTAAAACAAATTTTATAACAAGTTCAGTATTTTAAAAAAAACATATTAAAATGGGTTGCCTAAAAAAACTTAGTCAGAATATTTTAAATCACTTTTTTTTTAAATATGTTTTTTTAAGATTTTTTTTGAGACCACCAAATATTATATATAATAAAACAGCCCATATGATATAAAATCAAAGTACCCCCGTGTTGGTCCGGGCTTCTTTGCAGAATAGACCATCTGCCTTTCTGGCCAGGCAGCTCGTAAAAGGCGAGCATAGGCTTATCATCACTAACACCGTGACATCTGACTAGGTGGTAGAGTTTTGCAGCGACTCGCCCGGTTTGGTACCACCGCCTTACCTATTCCTGCCGCCATAACGTCATGACGTGTTCCGGTCCGGAGGGTAAGGTAGCCGGTAAACTTACTTTTGCTCGAGGTCTAACATCCTGACCTCAGGTTGGCAACGCACCATTAACATCTTTGGTGTCTCTAGGCGGCGTGAATTTCTTACCATCAGGAAATCCGTCTGCTTGTTTGCCTTCCTATAACATAAAAAAAAAATACCAGCTGGCATTAGCATACCTGTTCATACCTGGCAACTCCAGTAAACCCCAACAAGCACCCCAACTTTTGTAAGTTGTATATTTCACAAACTTTCAAGTCAGGATAGAATTTTCCTATTATCTTTATTAATGTTGCAACATGATAAAATATTTTTGTTAAATTTTATTCTGTCAAGGGTTTTCTTAGGTAACCCATTTTCAACAGACACACCAAATTAATTATAAAATATATTTCATTCTATTATCAGTTCAGTTCACGCTGAATTGGGTTCGGATCTTATACCATTACATTTTTTAATGACTTACAACTTTGAAAACTGTTATAAAAGGTTGGTATTTGATTATCACGATCTTGAGGCGCAATTCTGTGGAGAAATGGCATCCTTGGGACTCGGTTCCGTTGCTAAATTGCTGTCATGAAAGTGAATTCTTTTTCATTTAGGCACCGACTTATAAATTCGGAAGTATTCCCCAGGAGCGCGGATAAGCTCCGCCGGGATAAAAAACCAATGAAGATATTTAAATATGTACGGTTGAAGGCGTTAAATCGTTCTTGGAAAATCCTCTTAAATTAAATATTTAATTTAAAGGCCTATTTGTTAACTCGTTATCTGTTAATATTGTGTAAAGAAAAAAGATTTTAGTACTTGTGTAGGATTGATAAAAATCTTTGAAACTAAAAGGAGATGGACCACTTTCCATACACAGTTTGCCCTGGCACCAACAAACACTGTACAATGCTCAAAACACTCTAATCAATCAAATCAAATCTTTATGTCACTTAAACTTTCTTTTGGAACTATATTTTCAAAAAAAAACATTTGATGTTATTTTCCCTTGCAAAAAAAAATTTTTTATTCACAAAAATTGCTAAAATAAATTAGTCTCTACTATGAACGGATTTTGCTTCATATATTTAAAAACTCGTTTAAAAACATTTGAAGCAAAGACGTTTGTAGCATTATTATGTGGTTCCAAGTCAATAATAAGTAGGTGTCAAATTGCCAAATTCACTATTTATTATTTCGCAATTCTGGCAAAGCATTTACTCGCACGGAGTTTTTCCAAACTATATTTACAAAAAAAAATAAGATTTGATGGTATTATGTTGATTTTATTTCTAATGGATTAGAAATATTTTTTTAAGAAACCGATATTGAGACATTTTATGAATGAAAATTTTAATATTTACTACATAGGCTATGTTACTTATGGATTTAGGTCGGATTTTTGTCCATGTTCTTTTTGTTATTTTTGTCATCTTTAATTTAAAAAAAATGACGCCACTAACTTGGGTGTCCATAAACTAGTACATGTACTGTAAACCACCAGAAATCCGTTTCCTTTACTATTTCATTAAATAAAGAAAAAAATGTGACTTCACGCTCGTGTCTTTGAAAAATACAAAAACCAAAAAAAGAGTATAACCAAGGCATGCACAACAAGCTTAAGGTGTAAATAAGTTTTTCAATATTAAAAGTGGTAAACCTATTGCTAACCGGGCAGAACCACAATCCCAGGCAACGTTAATTTTATGCGAAAATGAAAAAAAACACATTTTCTTTTTGTGGCCAGAACCGGGAATTGAACCCAGGACTAGTCATTCCAACGTCCAACCACTAGACCAGCGGCAATGAAAAAATAAAAATTGTATAAAAGTTCATTTATCATATCCCCGGCACAAACAGGTCGAGAATTTCAATGCATATGGTAAAAAATGAGCCTGGGCTGCCTTAATATCACTTTCGTGCGGGCATACTATTGTGAATTATATCCATCCACAGTTTTTCCAAACCCAACAAACCTGCATTTGAAATTCGGTCTTTTCAAAATTTTATCAACGATACTCTATCTTTAGATTCGACTATGAATATTTTATGAGATTAAAAATAAACACGTGGCGAGATCACAACTATTGTGAATTATATCCGCAGTTTTTACTAAACCCAACGAACCTGCATTTGAAATTCGGTATTTTAAAATTTTTATTAGTGATTTTGTTTCGTTAGAATCGACATTGTATATTTTATGAGATTAATAAACACGTGGAGAGTTTTTAAGCCATTTTTAGATACAAATAATGATACGTTATTAACATGTAGCTAAGGTTAAGACTATTTGGTAAATTTAACAACAATATAAACAATTTTTACATAAGCTATTGTCGATGCTTGCACTGTCATATTCATAATTGGATATTAGGTAATCGATAAATTTAGAAAAGTGGTTTCAGACACCAACTTTACTTTGACAATAAACCAACAATTTTATGTTTTGTACCACGTTTTTTAATCATTGAACAAAATATTATTATTTGACGTTTTAACTCATAGTTCAAATTGTATTGAACATAATAAAAAGCATAATAATTGATATTCCACAAAATTTATGAATAAAATAATGTAATTAGGAATTCAATATGCGGCCTTTCAAATTCTATTCAAATTAAGTTTGAGAAGCTCTGGGACCGCGTTCCATTCGCGGAGGATACATTCCCTAGTCTTGTAAGATCTTAAGTTAGGATTACGAAGGCACGTATTTCATTCGATGTCAAACAACACAAAAGCTTTGGAAGATAATTTATCCAGTTTCATCTCAAATTCTATTTATACTAAGTTTGAGAAGCTGTGGACCGTGTTTTGGATACATTACACAGTCTTGTAAGATCTTAAGCTAGGATTACGTAAGCACGTATTTTATTCAATGTCAAACAATATAAAAGCTTTGTAAGATATCCATTTTCAAAAGCGATTACTATTGCCGATTTTACTTTATGTATTTTTATGGAATAGGAGGCAAACGCGTAAACGCCTTCCTTAACCTTCCCTCATAACCTTTCGTACCCTTTCCTCAGTAACGGAGCGAGCTGATTGATGTTAGTATAGTATTTACAAGTTTGTTGGCCCAGCCACGCCACCAAACATTAAAAAAACTAGAGTTCTATTTCAGACGGAGTCAGGCAAATGTGTGACGAACACAGATATTATTGTACTTTATTTTTCTAAATTTGAGAGATTATTCAATTTATTTCTATTATTATCTTAATATATATAAATCTCCTGTCACGATGTTTGTCCGCGATGGATTCCTAAACTACATAACCGATTTTAAATTAAATTGGCACACCGTGAGCAGTCTGGTCTAACTTGAGACATATGATAGCTTACATCTCAATTTTATGGTATCATATATCATAAATTCATATTAATTAAGTACAACTGTCAAAATAATTAAAAAAATGTTATAAAAGGTTTATCTGACAAATTATGTCATTGTTTTTACCTTTTTTATTTGCAATATAGCTCACGCGACTGAGAAACTTGTAACGGCTACAAGTAAAAATCCTTTTGAATCTAGGTTTGGTGTGCGAGTGGAATAAAAACTTTTTCAAATTTCTAGAAAACTTTTTTAACGTGATTTATTAAACTTGCCTATTTGTAAGTTCCCAATGTAAAAGGCAGAGTATTAATATTAAAACACAATAAAAAACCGCGTCAGAGGTCATTTGTTAAATTATGTTGCACGTTAAGAGGAAGAGACAGTAGAGTTTTGGCGCTATCAAGATAGTAATTTTTAAATTTTGTGATTTTAATGAGTGAAAATAGTCAATTTTGGTGGCGTTTTTGTTTAATTTCAATTTCAATGAGTATTAATTAAATGATTATGAAGAAATTAGTGTATTGTGTGTTTCATCGTTTCCAAATCTCACTAAATGAGCTTGGGTAAGGATGACACTACTATATTCACACACAGACGTGACTGTCTTCGTAGATTAATGACTAATTTTAAATAAGTTTAGCTCAATCTTGTTAAATCTGATAACTTGATGCTTTCTACTTGACTAATGGCAAATGTTCATGCCATTGCCAAAAACGAAGGAAAGTAACAGTAACAAAATCATTTACATTATTTCGATTTCAATGTCTACTCTATTATTTTATTGGCAAACGACATCAAATAAGCACGCGGCTCCCTAAGTAAGAGATGACCGCAGCCTAGAGACACAATAGATGTTCTGGGTGCGACACTGTAGGACAGTGTTGCCGATTTGTTAGGCCAATTGTACAAGTCTACCGGGTACCCTACCCTCCGGATGAGAACACGGCATTGTCAATATGACAGCAGGTGGTAAGATGATGGATCCAACCCCAGCAAGTTGCTGCACAGCACTCTAATACCAGTAGTCGTGTTAGTAACGACCTATTTTGACCTTGCTCGCTTCTTACATACTGACAGGCAGGGCGGCAGATGGTATATTCTATATAGAGTACCAGCCACCAGGACTAACATCAGGGATGCCTATTAAAAAAGCTACTTACTAGATTTCGTTCAAAACATTTTTTTTGTAAAAGTTCAGAGGGTAATGTAGATCATAATATATGTTATTTTAATTTTGTCATTTTTTTATTTTCAAAAGTTACAGGGGGGTGAAAGTGTCCCAAATCGTTCAGTTTACATATTATTTTTGAAGACCTATCCATAGATATCTTATACTTGTGGATTTGAGGAAAAAATCTGTTTAGTTTTAATTCTATCTTAATTTAGTTTTGGAAAAAAATGGCTGTAACATACAAAACTACAGACACACTGACAAATCTATAAGAGTTCCGTTTTAAAGCCTAATCACAAAGATGGTACTCTATTTTGATATGTAAACTATATTTCTGTAAAGAGCAATAACCACTCATTCATACATCCTCACAAACATTTAAATATGCAATATTAGTAGAATTTTAAATATTTAATGATTAAATACGTAATTAAATTAACTAGTAAAAGTTATTGACTAAAAACTACAAGAAAGTAATATATTAATGGTAATTTGTTTATTTTTATTAAATTGAGAACCAGTCAAGAAACACGAATCTTTTTAGACAATCAAATATTTTTAATCAAGTTATGTTACGATTTATAATTTTGGGAAAATTAAAAAGCTTTTATACGAAAGCAAAGCCGCATGTATTTAAGTAAAATGTGAAAAAAATGCACTGTTAAGTATTATTAACACGACTAGACGGATCGTGATCAAATTAATATGTGACTATCTCGGAATCATGAGATATAGCCGAAAGTCTTTTTAATAACACTATTAGAATCGTTTGGCTATTGGCCAAGTGATTGTAACAAACTTACAAAAAACATGCATCCAAAATAATTAAGAACGTCCTCTTTTTTAAGTCAGATGAAAAGGTTTAAGTACGATTAACAAAGACATTTTTATTCATATTAAAATAACGAAGTTAGTGGAAATAACTAAACAAACCAAGTAAACCAAAGACTGGAATTGAAAACCGTTGAAGTACTAGGATTACCTACATCAACAATAGAGCGTTGCAATGTTAATTTAATACAAACTAGACAACTTATGAAGTTGCTAGTGAACTTGTAATTGCAATTCCTGGTAATGAAAAACAAAAGAGTTATTTCTCGTATTTTCAGATTTGAGATATTTTATTCTTTTTATAACATTGTATCTTTTACCTGAGAATACTATTCTTGCAATACTTAATTGAATATTCGTGTGGATAAATGGATGGAAATAATTTATTTGTAAAAAACGTATATTATGAAGTTGCTATTTAAATCATACTAATATATTCTACCACAGAGAAGTGCATAACTAAATTCTTTTATTACCAGGTTGGTATTTTAAAAAAAAATCATTAAGCTTTAACAGTATGGATAATTAAAGAAATTACGAACCACTTCATTGAATTGTGACAACTTTCATTTTGATTAGTTTTGCGATGAGGAACTAGAACTAATGGAATGATTGCCTCTGTGGTCTACCGTTACGTCGTTGGACTCCATTTCTTGATGTCTTGGGTTCGAGAACCGGGTCGGGCAAAATAGAAAGAAAAGAAGATGTATTTTTTCAATTTTTTCATAAAAATATTGTTGCTCGGGATTGGATACGTGCCTGATTGGCGATAGTCTTGCCGCCTGTCATATTGTGGGACTAAGTGTCTTTGGCTAGTCGTGCCTCCGCCTACCTCTTTGAAAATATAGGCGTGAAGATAATTTCAAAACAGGCTATGAAGCTCAATGTATCCAAAACCTAATAATAATGTGATCACATTGCGATGATCTAAACTGAGTAATATAGTCACGTAACATCGTTACCGATTAACTAACGGGTTCTAATTATTAGCTTTTTAACTAAGTCAAAGGCTGATAGCATGTAAGTTACAAAATCCGAATGAATACACTTTATTATGCACCAAAATTTACAAAAAAATACACACTTTTTCACTTATAATAATATTTAACTAAGGTGCACAAAGGCGGTCTTATCGCTTCAGAGCGATCTCTGCCAGACAACCTTAGGGTGAAGGAGACAATTTAAGTAATTTAAAAACTAAGGTAGGGCTTCATAAAAGAAACTTATTTTAATCCAATAAAAAAAAAGTGAGTGCTGATTATGTATCTCAGTTGCCAACTCAAAATATAAAAGTGTTTACCAAATAGCTGTCAAATGACGTGTTTTATATTTGCTATCTCCAGTGGCCAACAGAAATGTAATAGAGATAGCAAACACAAATAACATCATTTTATATACACTTTTCCGTTCTGAGTTGACAACACGCTAATTTCGGAAACTCTTGAGAACACCTTTGGATACTCCCCCGGCAATTTCATAGTTAACGTATTGTCAACGTAGGTCATCCATCCACATTTGCGTTGTACATCCACTTTTTCAAGTTTTCGTCTGCCATTATTTCCACATGACCGTCGGATCATGTCCTATCTCATTTTAACACCAACACTTTCTATCAACCCCACTCTTTCTCGGATCTCACTGTTGTGTATGTGGTAAGCGAGCGTAACACTACAGATTTCATATCAAATCAAAGTTAATTAACTAATAAACTGTTAGCTTGTCATACTCGTATTTTCATTGCCACAAAAATTAGTAGAAAAGACTGTAGCATTATGTCGTAGCGTCATAGCAACAATGCTACGCGAACGCTACGCTGTAATACTACATCTACAAAGCTACGGCGTAGCGAGTTACACGCAACACCAACATTAATTGACAGGCAATATTTTTATCCCAAGGCGGAAAAAGAGGGGAGTTATAAGTTTAACAAATCTGTGCCACCGCTTGCCACATTGTGATGAAACTTGTATACAATTAGTCGCCTGAACGAACTTCTTATCACTTGAGATCAACAGCTACTAACAATTAGTCTGGGAAAGAACGTTTTTTCCTATTTTTCCTGTCTATTTATTTATTTACTTATTTTTACACTTTATTGCACACGTAATATAGAGTTGACAGTGAGAAAATACAAATATAAATATTGTACAAAAGGCGAGCTTATCTCTTACAAGAGATATCTTACAGCTAACCTACGATAGAGAAAAAACGATACAAAATAAAAAGCGAGAGGTAGACAGTGTACAAGCTTAATATTAAAGAGATAAAAAAAACTTAAATTGTAAGCTATTCTACATAAATACTTACTTAATACTAATATTAATAATAAAAATAGGCGAGTCTTCGCCTATCTTTGCTGTGCGAAACGAACAAGATACCACCAAAATCATTAAATAGTATATATTTTTTTGCTACTATTTTCTTCTGTTTGTATTACGTTATATATTGTTATACTAAAAGAAAACATAATCTGGTGTATGTATTGAATAAAGATTGTAACGTATATATGTTGCTAACAAAAACATATGTTGTGATGGGTACTAAATTCATAACAAGATATTCAAGTACTAACTATTTTTCAGTAATCAACTCATATGTAAGAGAGGGGGGATCGAGAGGGTTCTGGTATGTTATCATAAGTAATAATAAGTTAAGGCATAAAGTACAATTCTATACTATTTATTATAATTGCCTATTTATTGTGTTAACACCATTTATTATAAAAATTAGAAATTGCTACTAATAAAATATCTATTTACTACCAGAACTGTCGTGGCCTCCGAACAAAACTACACACACTATTCATGAATATACTTACTCAGGCATACGACATCATTATCTTAACTGAAACATGGTTACATGCAGGCATTTGTGACAACGAATACATTGATAATCGATATATAGTATTCCGTGCTGACCGTGGTCGTGTAGCGACGGCGGGGGCGCACTGATTGCTATCAGACGTGAGCTGTCCGCCGCTGCCGTCGTCTGCGCACCGTCCGCCCTCGACACAACTAGCCCGCCAGTTATTGATCATATACTCATTAATTTAAAAATATGTAAGCGTTGTTATTGCATAGGTGTAGTTTACATACCACCAAAACAAAACCATGAGATTTACCTCGGTTACCTCGATATGCTCCAGAATAAAATTTTTAATACGGGTGACATAGAAACTGAATTTTTCGTTGTTGGTGATTTTAATTTACCTAACTTAGAATGGACTGGTAATGATTCATATAGACAGCGTCCTTGCGTCAATGGTTCAAATCCAGTCTACATGTATATAAATAATTTCATGGGGGTTCTAAATTGTTACCAATTAAATATATTAAAAAATCAAAATAACCGCATTTTAGATCTATTTTTTTACAAATGAACGTGACTGTCAATTACTACCTTTGTCAGATCCGTTACTCCCAATTGACGAACATCACCCCCCATTTTGTGTAGAAGTTCCACTTAATAAATCTGGTGATTATTTAAGAGGTAAGCCATATCTAAAATGTTGCTTTAATAAAGCGGATTATAGTAAGATTAAGCAAGAAATATCTGATATTGATTGGAACCTACTATTTCAAAATAAAAGCGCTGAGGAGGCAGTGTTATTATTTTATGAAAACATAAATATAATTATTAATAATAATGTCCCTAAAAAAGTAATTAAGTCCTCTTCGTATCCTGTTTGGTTTTCTCCTGCGTTGATTCAATTACATATTAAGAAAAATAAAACATGGATAGCAATGAAAAAATATAAAACCGAATCAAATTATCAAGTATTCTCAATTTTCAGGAAAAAAATTAAAATCTTATTGGATAAATGTTACAAAAATTACATAAAAAATGCAGAAAGTAGTCTAAAAATAAACACTAAGTATTTCTGTCAGTATGTTTCTCAACGCCGTAAAACATCTGATATACCAAACAATCTATATTATGAAGATTCTATAGCACATAATATGGAGGAATCATTTGACCTTTTCAATATTTTTTTTCAGTCTGTATTTGGACCATCGTCTGTTAACGAGAATTTAAGTATAAATCAATATATTCAGGACTCGTGTCATGATTTAGTGATACATGATGTAAAGCTAACTAGGTTGGAAGTGAATAAGATCTTAAAAAGTCTAGATGTTTCTAAAGGTGCTGGGACTGATAATATTCCATTATAGGTGTATCCTTCGGGGAAACAGCAGATAAAATTGATCTACCATTATGGCATATCTATAACCAATGTCTAAAAGATGGAGTATTTCCAAAGATATGGAAAAGTGCAAGGATTGTCCCAGTACACAAGGACGGGTATAGGAATGATGTTAGAAACTATCACCCAATATCGATATTACCAGTTCTATCTAAGGTGTTTGAACCGTTAGTGCACAACGCTATTTATCCATATTTACACAAAATAATCCTTAAAGAGCAGCATGGTTTTGTAAAGCGTCGATCGACTATAACTAATCTTATTAACTATACATCGGACTTATTTAACGCATTAGATTGTAATAGGCAGACTGATACAGTATATACTGATTTTCAAAAAGCTTTCGATACGATCGATCATAGAATATTATTAGAAAAAATCGCTTTTAATGGTATTCGTGGTAATCTCTGGAGATGGTTTAAGTCATATATTTCCGAAAGAACACAGAAAGTCGTAATTAAAGGTTTTGAGTCCGAAGTGGCAAGCATCACCTCTGGTGTTCCTCAAGGATCTATATTAGGTCCTCTTTTATTTGTTTTATTTATAAATGACATAGATAAATGTTTCAAACACAGTCAATATTTACTTTACGCTGATGATCTCAAAATATATCGAGTCATTAACAAAATAATTGAAGATCACCATTTGCTACAGGAGGACCTGGACAGATTCACTAATTACTGCTCGAATAACAATCTCAAACTTAGTATTAACAAGTGTAAAACGATATCGTTCACAAAGAAAAGGAATTTAAGTACATTTTCTTATGATCTTAATGATCTAGTAATTTCTAGAGTTAATACTGTTACAGATTTAGGGGTAACGTATGACAGTAAACTACATTTTGATATACATATACAAAATATTATTGCTAAAGCGTACAAAATGTATGGTTTCACTATACCGGCAACTACTGAATTTAAAATCCCTCTACTCTAAAATATCTATTTAAATCTCTTGTAAGACCCCAATTGGAGTACGGCGTATCGGTATGGAATCCATTATACGACAAATACAACCAGAGTATTGAAATGGTGCAGAAAAAGTTTTTGCCCCGTATTTATTATAAATTTTACCACGGACGTTGTTCCTATATACATATTTTGGAAAAGTTTAACCTTTTGGATCTTTCATCTAGACGATCACAGCTCGAAGCTATGTTGCTATACGACCTATGCAATAACAAATATGACGTTATAGACATAATTAACCGGATTAATTATGCAGTTCCGTCACGTACGCGTATAAGATCAATGCGCCCTAAATTCTTATTCTCCGTCCCTCGATGTCGCACAAATGCAGGTATCCGATCACCCTTGAACCGCTTAGTAGACATATACAATAAAATGTTCAACTAGGTGGATATATTTGGCTGTCGAATCGGTACGTACAAAAGACAAATAGTTCACTTGTTGTCAAAACCCTAAATTAAATACTTAAAATTAAAAAAAAAATCATACAGTTGAAACACAACATTTAAGCAGTCATTTATTTTTTATTTTTAAGTTAAATATTATATAAAAATTACTCACTGTTATACGAGTATGTAATACTTAAATTAAGATAAACTAGCATAATATACATTCACACATACGCCAACAGATGTACACACACGCAAACACACACAAATCTACACGATCAAATACCAACATACACAAAGTTACTTGCCCCGATTAATTCAATAGGGGAAGACTAATAGCGTATATCTATAGACATAATTTACCACTTAAGGTATAAATCTGTAAGTTTAGTTCCCTTGAAACTGTGTAAATGTTTACATATAAATGTTACTGGTCCCGCGTCTATAACATATAAAAAGTTAAGCTTCAACCAACATGTTGAGTTTATAATAAGTAACAATATGTAACTCTAGGTACTTATATAATAAGCGACATTGTAAACTTGTTTATGGTTCGAAAAAATAAATTAAAAAAAAAAGGTACAAAAAAACTAATATAAATGTTATACCTACTAATACTTAAATTCTAACAATAACTGCTACCATTAAGGATTAGAGGAGTAAAACAGTTTTAAACGATTTTTAAATGAGGTTATGGAATTACTATTTCGAATATCAAGGGGAAGGGAGTTCCATTGCCTTATAGCATGTACTGTGAAAAAGTGGGAATAAAAGCTGGAGTTACGAGTAGGAAAACGTAAAAATGGAGCTACGGCAGGACGACAAGGGGAACCCTATCTATCGTTTCATGAGAAGTTCCTCCTAGCAATAACTAACTCAACAAAGAAAGAATTATCAAAATTGATGCACTTGTTCAGGTGTGATGTGATGAACACGAGAAATGGAGATTCATTTTTTTATGATATTTAATAGCTGATGAATATATTGTTTTAACGAATAAACAAAAACGATTTCGTTCATCTGAGCCAAAACACGTCAATTGGCAGGAATAGGTAAGGCGGTGGTAACAATCCGGGCGAGCCGCTGCGAAATTTTACCACGTAGTCGGTAATGATCTATATAATTATACTCGTATATAATATAATATAATTAAAGATCATTACCTACCTTTCAAAGAAGAACTATCGAATTTCGCTCGCTATTAACCGATTAACGCGTAAAGAATCAATTACCAATAATGGAAATCGAATTTATGATCTCCTCTTTTTTAAGTCGTTCAACAATCAAATAAATACCTAAAACCAAACCATATCACGAATATAAATTTCCCGGCCATTTTTGATTTTTCTGTAGATTAATTAAAATTGAAATTGAAACACTGACGCGTTGCTGTATAACATGAGCAATGTATCACTGCATTGATTAATTGGATTTCAAAAATGCCTGTCGTACGTTCAATTAGCACTGTTACTCTATCCAATAATTCCAGGGATTTCTGGAATCATTGGAATAATATAGTTTTTACATGAAAACAGTCTCCAATCCTGAGCTTATATGAGACAATGTAAATAGAACATACAAACCTTATACACATGTACTATCTATATACATATAATAAATCTGTAGAAGGGTCAATTCTGTGCATTGAAAATATTGAAAAAATAAATAGCAGGGGGTTTTACTGGATCGATACCAAACCCAAATACGTGATTAAATTTTTTTTGTCTGTCTGTCTGTATGTTCAGGATTCACGTGAAAACTAACAATTCGATTTCTATGAAACTTGGTACAATTATTTCTTATCATCCTGGGCATAAAATGGGATACTTTTTATCCTGAAAAAAAAACGTAGAACAAAAATCTTAATTTTTCAGTTTTAGACCGACATCCGCGCGGACGGAGTCGCGGGCGGAAGCTAGTTTTATATAAGTCAGCGAACATGCACACGGCTTTAATGATGGTTAGCGATA
This sequence comes from Calephelis nemesis, assembly GCA_002245505.1. Classification (NCBI taxonomy): domain Eukaryota; kingdom Metazoa; phylum Arthropoda; class Insecta; order Lepidoptera; family Riodinidae; genus Calephelis; species Calephelis nemesis. The sequence goes on along the minus strand of NJDD01001448.1, from coordinate 139,052 downwards.
GCTGAGGTCTAAAAAACCAAGGTTATGTGCGTCGCTGTAGGTGTTTACTTGTACATCAAAGATTGGGTCTTTTGGCGTATGCTGGAAAGGATTTCGTCCATAAATGGACAACACATATGTTCACGTCCTTAATACGAATAGTTATTCGGAAAAACAACCAGGACCCAGGACTTGCTAAAGACAATGAATCCCACAATGTGATACGTGGCAAGCCTTTCGCTAACCAGGCACATATTCAATCCCGGGCAAAGTTCGTTTTTTGGAAAGTTAAAAAAAATTATGTTGCCCGATTCAAGGATCAAAAGCGAGACCTCATATATTTTAGTCCTATAATGGATGGCTAGACCAATGGATTACAGCATTAAATTACAGCAGTAAGCTGAAATAAGTAAATACTGTGTTAGTGACAGTAATCCAATGCTCGCTTTTCACAAGCTGCCTGGAAGGAAGGCCAAGGCAGATGGTCTATTCTGCAAAGGAGCCAGGACTCTTATTATATATCTCACCCACGAAGACTACGCGTCCTTATTGGTGGTCTTTTTCTGTTTTTCCTTCGTTTAAACATATTACTCGTTGTTAGAGTTTCACAGCGACTCGCCCGGATTGGTACCACCGCCCTGCTTACTCCTAGCGCCACAACATCAGTGCTCGCCGTTGACGTATTCCGGTTTTGAGGGTAAGTTTGCTTTTTCTCGAGGCCCAATGTCCCGGCCTCAGGGTGGCAACGCATCAACTTTGGTGTCTCTTGGTGGCGTGAATTTCTTACCATCAGGAACTCCATCTGCTTGTTTGATTTCCAATATCATAAAAAAATTACACTCAAATCGTTTTTGTGTTATTCGTTAAAACAAAATATTCATCAGCTATGTTTATTCATCGGAACTCTACACAAAACAATTACTTCAATAAACGACAAAGGGCAAACACATTACAAGGGATGCTTGAAACCATTTAAAATGAAATGTATGCTTTGATTACCAAATTTTTCATTCAATTATAACGCTATGTGGAATTCGTAATGTACAAAGGGTGACTATTTATATCACAATGATTTTTGTTGAGGAGGTAGATAAAGGTTCTATTATTTAAAATATCTGTATATTGTCTATTATGTAAAATACTATACACAAAAATCGTTTATTTCAAAGTTGCGATAAAATATTAATTTTTTTTTCTTTCCCCCATGTTGGTCCGTGCACCTTTGAAGAATAGACCATCTGCCTTTTTGCATAGCAGCTCGTAAAAGGCGAGCATAGGCTTACCGTCACTTAGACCGTGCCATCTGGTTACCACCACCTTACTTATTTCTGCCGCCATAATGTCAGTGCTTGCCGTTTACGTGTTCCGGCTCGAAAGTTTATGTAACCGATAAACTTACTTTTGCTCGAAGCCTAACATCAGGATTGCAACGCACCATTGCCACCTTTGGTGTTTCTAGGTGGTGTGAATGTCTTACCATCAGGAAATCTGTCTGTATGTTTTCCTTTCAATATCATAAAAAAATATTACTTATTTAAATTTCAGTCTTAAGAGAAATAACAGAAACCACATAAGCTAGTATTTTGATTTTTGTCCACGATTCTTGTACTCGGAAATACTTTTATTCTTAAATCTTGTTCCCTCAATGCTGACGATCGTGACCAAAAGTTTTATTTCCAATCTGAACGCCATAAGCTGTGTGGATAGCACGATTCAAACTATCGCCACTGACTTCTTGATGAAGTCTAATCATCTTGAAGGTACTCTATTCTGAGCACGTTTACCGTCCTTTTGGCCTAGAATCATGTGCCTCCCTGATGCTTAAAAGACTGCATAATGTTTCAATATAAGCTGACTGCCTGTTTTTCGCATACTTGTGAAAAACACGTTATAGTTTAGTTTATTTGGTTATTCATGCAAATTTGATTCATTGCTTCTTTTTGCCGTCGATGGCACTACATCTCAAACACGTTTATTTGCTAACGTCTTACCTTTTAAAACAATCAAAATAATTTTAATAAGTACCCTGATGAAAAAAAAACAAATACATTTGCTGAATTCACGTATGAATGTCTGGGATGTCGTGAACAAAGAAGAAAACGTGTTAGATTAGAAGATATCTATGCTCTTTCACTTGAACACTTCCACTTTATTTTTCATCCCTTACTAATATGGGTCTTTTGGAGAATAAGAAGCGAGCACAGGTTTAATATGTCATTATCAACAAAGTCACTGATTCTATGAAGCTGTGCAGTAACTTACTCGGATGGGAATATACAGCCATATCTGTTTCTGCCATAACGATATATAATAACACTCTGACAATAGGACGGTTACGCCCTCAAAACATATACCTAGTCTTGCCATAAATATTGTAATAAAGAAAAAAAATATTTTTTTAACTGCAAATAACATATATTACTTTTACAGTGTGTTAGTTTAATACATAAATATACAACAATTAAAAATATAAAAAGCTTATTCGAAGTGGTCTCCATTGGCTGCAATACAGTCCTTTAAACGTTGAGGCCAGTTATCAATAGAAGCACGCACTCTTTCCATGGGAAAATTCTTCACTGCCAATCGTATAGATTGTTTTAGGGACTCCAAATTATCATGGCGTTTAGAGCAAGCTGTACTCTCTAAAACTGACCATAAATCATAATCCAGCGGATTAAGATCGGGACTAGACGACGGCCAGTCTTCAGCTCTGATGAAGTCCGAAACGTTCGCTTCCAACCAAGACTGCGTGGACCGAGCTTTATGACCCGGCGCCGAGTCTTGCTGGAAGGACCATACTTGGTTATTGAACATGGTGATGTTAAGGGGCTTAACTACCTTCTCAAGAATGGTATCTTGATACACTTGTGCCGATGTTTTGATACCTTTTTCACAAAAATATGGCTCAGTCACTCCTTCATAGCTAACACCCCACCAAACCATCACTGAAGTTGGATAATGTCCACGTTGCACTATGTCGACTAATTGGGAAGCTTCCTTAGAGCTTTGAGCATAAATACGGTCATTTTGTTTGTTAAAATGTTGCTCAATTGTAAAAATGTTCTCATCCGTAAACAAAATTTTTCTGTGACCTCCCTTTGCGTACCGCTTCAGTAATTGTTTCGATTTTACGACCCTATTCTTCTTTAAATTATCAGTTAAGAAATGACCAGAGCGTCTCTTATAGGCTGCAAGTCCTAAGTCATCTTTTAAAATACGCGACATGGTTCTAGGTGCTATCTTCATTTCCCGAGATAAAATCTTTTGCTTTCGGACAGGATTTCTTCGAATTCTTTCCCTTACTGCTTTGACCACCTTTTTCGTACGAACACTACGTGGACGGCCAGATCTTTTTCTGTCACAAACAGAGGAAGTCTCATTGTACCTATTAATAGCCCGGTACACAAACATTTTACTAAAACCAAGTGTATGGAGAGTTTTAAAAATTGCATTTGGCTCCATACCTACTTTGTGTAATGCAATCACAGCGATTCGGTTCTCTTTATCACCCCACTCCATTTTAATATCGCAAAATATTGTACAATGTATTGGCGCCAAAATGAGAAAACACAATGAACAATCGTATAAAAATGACAGATTCGAAATTCAAATGTAATATTTTTTTATTTTTAAGTGTAACAGTATTTATGGCCAGACTAAGTATTGTGTCTATTGATATCGGTTGTTTCTTACCATCAATAGAGTCGTATGCTTTTTCACTGTATTATAACATAATAAAATAAATAATATTAAATATTTTTTTTATAACATTGGAAGGCAGACGGATTTCCTGATGGTAAGAAATTCTCGCCGCCTAGAGACACCAAAGGTGGTATTGGTGCGTTACCAACCAGAGGCCGGGATGTTAGGCCTCGAGCAAAAGTAAGTTAACCGGCTACCTTACCCTCGGATCCGGAACACGTCATGACGTTATGGCGGTAGAAATAGGTAAGGCGGTGGTACCAATCCAGGTGAGTCGCTGCGAAACTCTACCACCTAGTAGGATGTCACTGTGTTAGTGACGGCAAGCCTATGCTCACTTTTTACGAGCTGCCTGACACAGGAAGGCAGATGGTCTATTCTGCAAAGGAGCCCGGACCAACACGGGGACAAAAAATTAAATATATAAATAGTAATAAATTATACTCTTTGGTTATCACCTACCTTTGCAGTGAATTTCATTCTTCAACCGTTTAAATATTAAAAGAAATCGCAAAGTAACGATGCTCACACCGACTTCTTAGTTAACAAAGCGGTGAACGATTGTAGAGTAAGTACATACAAAAAACGCAGCATTAACAACTTCCTCCTTCTTTTCTGAAGGCGTTTAGTTACAATGTAGTATCTCGCCAGGCCAAGCATTAATAAAAGCCAAACCAACAAACATTTACAAAATACGACCCTATTAAAACTTTGTACTGTAAATAAATGCGTAAAGCTTAAATTCCCGCCCAGTAATTTGATTGATACAGGTCGTTAGTTCTGTGATTATAAATATTGTAACGTAGTGGGAGTGGCTTAGCTACCACCCACCACTATGTTAACAGAAAACAAAACAAACCAACAGACATATTTGGACACGGGATCCTGTTGGCATAAAAATTAAAAAATGTAAACAAAAAAAACACTATAATAAAAGAGAAACACTAGTAGAATAAATCCATACAAAAAGTCTGTGCACAAAAAGGTTCTGTCGGATAAAAAAAAGAAGGGTCGTGGGATACGGTGGTCTTGTCGACGGAACTCGAAGGACTGCTGCTGTAGTCTTCGGCGGTTGGGCTAGCGGGACCCTTTGGCGCCTTTCCTCAGAAGCCAGAAGCAGCAGTAGAAGAGGGCGGCTGGGAAGGCGGCCATAGAAGAACACCGGCGGGCAGCTTCCGCCGGTCTAGGGTCCTCCCACCGCCGAGCAGCAGACACCAAGCAGCAAGCAGCAGTCTTAGCAAGACGTTCCGTCGACTTATAGAATTAGGAAGAACATTAGGAGAGAAAGTAGAGTTTAGACTAAGAATATTAGAAGTAGATCGTGTCAGAACATGTAGCAGACTGTCCTTTCGACTTAAATTTTGGTTCTATATTTTAAAAATTTTATAATACAGAACATTTTTATTTTTTATTGCTGGCCAGTGTAGTTACCAACTACAAAGGCCAGCTTAGAAAATAATATTACAATATTTAAAAGCCACGAAATGGCCGACACAGGTAAAATAAACATGGAATTGTTATTAAAAAGTAGCATGCTCAGGTAAGAACTAGAGAAAATTGGCCAGAATACCGTGATAAGTTGGATAAAAAAAATATTTTAAAATAGAATCCGTAGAAGGAAGTAATGCAGTGGTCAAAATATAATTACTCTTTTTGACAGTCAGACGGGTTGCCTGATAAAATACCAAGATATTTATAATAAATTGCCTACTAACGGCTAGGATTTTAAGCCTACCGACTACCTAAAAAGGCTAAAAATTCTTCCATATCGAATACACACGTTTTTCTCTACAAAAAAGATAACATTGTACCAATTGATGGATGTGCTTATAAGACTTTTCTACCACATAATAAAAAGCCTTGTTAAAATTTAGTATTGCTAATATTAAAGGCCACGTGCACATTCATGGCTAAAAGTTAACATTGGCCAAATATTTTTTTTTTGTTTTGTTACTAACATTACATTAAACAGTGACATCGGAGATAAATATAGATGAGGTAAATTATGTAAAAATTAAAAAAAAATGATGAAGAAGTGCATAAAAAAGATTGTCAAAACAGATGTACAATGAGAATGTGCCGCCGAAAGCCGATGAAGAGTTTATTCGGTAATACGGTTAGAAGTGCAAATAAAAGATTTGTCATATCATATACACAATGCAAATATAAATATATATTATGGTTTTGAAGAAAGCTTACCCGGGTAACTTTATTACGCAAGAGTTTTGAACTTCCAGCTTCATTAGCAACGCACCGTATCATTTTGTGTATGTATGTGCATGCTTTGCAATACTGTCATGATTGACCAACAGTGGGTACTGTAGAAAGGTCCTAACTTTGTGGGTAGCGAGTAAATCGGAAGTTTCAGAAAGTCTTAGTCCTATGATAGAATCTTTTACAGACTTATAGGCAGGCAGTTTAAATTGATTTCTCAAACTATTAAAAGCATATATAACCTCAAAATAACAGTCTCGTTCCCAAGCTCACCACTAGATAATCTTACTTCTATCCTAATGTGTAATAGTGTAATATTTTTGGCACATAACAAAACTTGAGCACATTATCATGTAAAATTACAGATTTTCTGAGGATGGATATATTTTTTAACATTTTCGCACTATCGAATGATGACCTAACTGAAAATTCCTTCCCAGACAGCGCTTTTATGATTGACTGTTAAAAAACTAAGATTAAAAATTTTGGTTTTGTGGGATGCCGGGTAGCGGGTCAGTAGCTCTCTCATACCTATTTAAAAGAAAGTCGTGACAGTGTGAAGAAAAGAAAAGAAAGTCGTGTGAAATAACACGGCTGGAACTCAATAACGGCTGAACCGATTTGGCTGAAAATGGATAAGGATGTAGCTAAGAACCAGGAGCCAGACATGCCAGACAAAGGATACTTATTCAAACTTTTATTCCGTTCTACAGCGGAAAAACTACTAAAACAACATTTTATTATTTCCCATACAAACTGAACGGGTGGTACGAATTTCGGGTACTGTACTGTACGGGTCGCAACAGCTAGTTTTATATAAACATACAGCCGAATTGAGAACTTCCTTCTTTTTGAAGACGGTGAAATACTATCATAACTTGAAGCAAATGGTTTTTATCATTATTAAGCGACCATTAGGGTCTTCATTATTAGAAATTTCAATTTGCAAGCATGTAGGTCGATTATCATTATCGGTTTAATTTGACAATATTTCAACTTTCGGGGACGGACCGGGTCCAAATAGATTAATTTTAGATTAATGGGGATGTTGGGTCTTTGTCATGCAAATGTTTTGTATAATCCTTTTGTCCGTTATACAAGTTTTATTGATTGGGGTATTATTAAATACTAGCTGTTTCAGCGAAATTAGTTCCACCCGTACGGTTTGTATGGGAAAAATCAAAAATCTTTTCATAGTTTCCTCGCAGTTTTTCCCTTTTCTTATCTTTTAAATATTCCCTGCACTTGAACAAATTATTCAAAACCTAAATCAACCGAATCGGTTCAGCCATTCTCAAGTTTTACCGAGACTAACGAACAGTAAATGATTTTAATATAATAAAACTAGCTGTTCCCACGAACATCATTTCACCCGTTCAGTTTGTATAGGAAAAATTTAAATGTTTTTCTCCGTTTGCTCACAATCGAACAAGACAAAAAGTATCATATGTCTTTCTCCCGGTTTTAAGCTACCTTCCTATCAATTTTCAGCATAATCTAAAGCCTCAAGTTTACGATTGTCCTGATTCTACCATCAGATACAAACTAAGTGAAAATTGAAAGATTTTCGAAGTACACTCTTTCAGTTATTTTTTTTTTTGCAAATGTCAAATATATGATTTAAAGTACATAAAAAATAGGAGTCAAACATAAAGCCTAATTCTATTTTTAAGTTTAGTAAAAGCCAAATAGCATTTGAATTAGTCTAACAGTTCTCGACTAAGTTAGAAACAAAGACTCCTCCAACAGAATATCACAAATTCTCATATAAACATTAAATTTATCTAACGGTAGTCCTCCATTCTCGTATTTAGATATCTATTCCCAAATGTAAGTAGTACGTCAACACTAGAAATGTTACGTGAGTGAATGAGTGATTGGTTTGAATTACATAATGGTACCGTATGTGATAACTTTATTTAGAAAGTATCTTCACGCTTATCTAACCGAAGGCAGAGGTACACAATGTGCTTCAGCCTAGTGCCTATAAATGAAACGATACCACTGAGGTATCGATACTTATTCTCGATACTGATATCGGTCGTCAAGTGTCGATAGTTAAACAGTATCGATCACAAAGTATCGATACTTACTAGCATCGTATCATTTTTGGAAAATGTTTAGTGAAACCGTAACAAGTATTGGTATTATTTATTGAAAAGTACTAACAATATCTAATATATAAAATGCTCGTGTCACAATGTTCGTTCCCGTACTCCTCCGAAACGGCTTAACCGACTCTCATGAAACTTAGTGAGCATATTGAGTAGGTCTGAGAATTGGCCAACATCTATTTTCTATAACCCTAAGTGATGAGGGTGAATCTTTTTTTTTATACCCCTTAGTGATAAGAGTGACTCGCCCTAATTTTTTCATAGCAGAACAACGTCTGCCAGGTCAGCTAGTTCTAACATAAAATAATAATTTTTGAGTTACTTCCGACCATGAGTATCGCGGTTAAGCACTAGTACAACACGTCACCTTGAAAATAAATTTAGAAAAAAGTCCGTTTTCGTGGTGCTGCTAAAGAAAAGCAACATATTATGTAAATGTCTTCCGGTCAAACTATTTTCTGGCATAGACAAACAAGCTTGTCAAGTGCTAAGTCTGCTAACTACACAAAACTAAGCCTCGGATGCGTTCAGAAACTTCATTTTACGATAACCGTTTTTTATCAATGATAAGAGATAAACATCCATTTTTTTAATTTCTGTAAATAATATTAATAAAATTTACTGATATAAATATTCCTCGAATAGTTTTGCGCAAATTGAAGAAGCCTCTGTGGTCTACCGGTTCAGGTGTTGGAGGTCCTGGTCCTGCACGAGGTCCCGGTTTCGAATCCCGGTTCGGACAACTAAAAGAAAATTGGGTTTTTCCAATTTTCTAATTAAAAAAATGTTGCTCGGGATTGGATATGTGCCCGGTTGACGATAGGCCTTTCACCTATCACATTTATGGGACTCAGTATCTTCGACTAATCATGAGTGCCCTGGTTTTGCCTCTGCCTACCTCTTCGGGGTTTTGAAGATACATGACTACTTTTAACCCGATACCTACGTGATACTTAATTTCAAAGTATCGATACTAAAACGTACTTGCTATCGGAATAAAGTATTATCGAGTACCTACTTGGATTTGCTCGCATCGTTTCATGCCTTCTATTTCATGGGCGTGGCATGAAGATATTTTACTGAAGTGTTACCCAAAAACGACATAGCAGTCAGACAAGGGTTTCTAAACACTGTATAATCTATACATTATCGTACAATTAAAATCTCAAAAACTCCATTAAAGCTAACTACAGACGATCGAACATTAGTTGTTGCTACAAAATTTATTATTATTTCCACGGCAACGCAATCTCCAATTTCCGGACGACCGCACTAAATGGAAATTAATACAAAGTTGAAGCAGTTTCATGCAATGTTAATGGGAATATTACATGTTTTAACTTTATCTCTGTTGACGGGTTTTTAATATTAGTTTCAATTTTAAATAATAGATGGCACTAATTCCTAGCTTAGTATTAAAGTTCCATTCGTTTGCTTTATCCAGTACATTATAGAGATCAATATTCAAAATTTTGAAACGGCCAACAGTTCAAAGAAAAAAAGTAAGTAAGTGTCTTCACGCCCATATCCCGGTAGACGTAGGCAGAGGCACAACCAGGGCACCTATGACTAACCGAAGACACTAAGTCCCACAATGTGAGAGGTGGCAAGCCTATCGCCAACTGGGTACATATCCAATCCCGAGCAACCTTATTTAATAAGGAAATTGGAAAAACCACATTTTCTGTTTGTTGCTCGACCCGAACCTAGGACTTCATAAAGCCATGTCCAACACTTGGACCGCTAGACCAAAGAGACGTAAGTAAGAAATTAGATACGTCATGCATTCTATGAAATCACTTAATTTTTTTTCTAAATTTCTATTAAAAATTAGCGATGTAAACTCTCTCATTTAATTTAATATTAATGAAGTTGACTCCAATAGTGTCACGTAGGATGCCATGTAGGATTTACTGAATAATCTTGAATTTTGACCGTCTTGTTGATCAAACGGCCAACGTACAATCCAAACTCCACTGACCAATCGCGAGGCTAACGTTCGATTCCCGACGTCGGCAGACATTGGTGCGATGAACACTTAACTGTCTGCATTTCCAGGTCTGGGTGTTTGTTAAATTTATTCTGGTATCAATAATTCCAGTATTTCTTTGTATTAGTAACGATGTCTAACACCCATAACAGAAACATATAATTTGCTTTCTTTGTGTTTAAATGTATGCAATTAGTCCAAGTATATTTATTTAATATATTTTAATTAAATTATCGGATTCATCTTTGGTATCCATAACATTAACCACATCTCTAAGTGTAAAGGTAAACTTAAATTGCTCCCTTTTCGCCATTGCAGAAACACACAGATCCTTGGCTTCTTCTACGACATCTTACTTATTACATTTTGTCCGGAATAGCTCAAAAACATTTTAATTTTCGTCATGCTGCGAGTTTGCCTAGTAATTTAACTGTTAATTGTGTTTTTTTACACATTACTTCATGGTTTATGCAATCAGACTGTGGAATTTTCATCCCCCTTCTATTTTTTATTACATTCTTTGAAAACAATTAAAGTTGCACAATCAAACAAATATCTACTCTTGTTACTTCGTTTTAGATGTTTTGATCCATAAATTTAAGATTAAGATTAGTTAAGTTTCTTATTTGTACACTACAACCAGTTAAAATTAGGTTCCAGTTTTCTCTCTGGATTCGCTGGAAAGAAACTATGTATTAGAAAAGCTCGTTTATTGTATGTACATTATTCATAAATTTCTCGCTAGTTTGTGTTATTTGACTTAGAAACAATGAATAATTAAATTTATATCTCTAGACTATTTCCTTATTTAAAAAACCTGTACAATTCATTTAATATTTGGGTACGAAAATATGTGCCTCGCCAAGAAGAGCTTAGATTTTATGTACCAAACTATTATGTTAACGTTTATATGAAAATTTCATTATCCGCCTACGCCTTAGTAATCAATTCTATAGCATCAAAATTCGAAACTCGTGCAAGAAAAATGGTATTTCCCAGGTTCTATAAATTTAACAATGTCTATTAGAAAAGAGCTTTAAATAAAAAAAGCTCTTGAACATTGTTACTGCGAGGTTGAATCGAAACCGAACTTAATGCGAGCAGTAAAGTTCAAGTTTTACTACTAAATGCCCATCCAGCTCTTATCAGTTGATTTTCTTTTTTTATCTTTGAGTATTTGTAGAAGAATTTGACGGACTTAATATGAATGTATATGTAACTATACATCTATTTTAAAGCCTGGCGCAAAATGAGAGATGCTGCAAGTTTGACGCGCGCGCGCGCGCGT
>NJDD01001448.1:94476-127634 GCA_002245505.1 Calephelis nemesis | reverse complement strand
AAAATTCGCACACCATGTGCAGTTAGATCCAACTTGAGAGATAGGATAGCTTATATCTCAATTTATGGTAAAAAAAATTACCATCCGAGCGAAGCCGGAACGGGCAGCTAGTTTGTTGTAAAAGTTAAAGTAATCAATGTGGGTCTTAGCTATAGTTTATGGAGCCGTGTTTTTAAGGTCATCAGCTCATTTGCAGCTATTTGTAAACATCGGTACATCGACTCATTATGGTTGTTTATTTTACCTGTTAGGCCCGGTTCCTACTATATCGGACCGGCAGATCTCCCGGCAGCTAGAGGGCCTATTGGCGGTACAAATTCAAGAGAGACCTCTTTTATGGGACAAGACCTTAGATGTCTATAAAGACATAAACATAGCATATACCCAATACTTTCATCTTCTATTTTGCCTTCTGTACCACAACCAACACAACACAACTATTTCGTCGTCCATTGTGGGCACAGGTCCAAATCCAAAAAACTGAGGTGGTTTTCCGATTTTTTTGTGGGGTCCGGTGTAATGTGAACACTGTATCCGGTATCCAGTTTCAGGGAGATTTGCAATTCCGGCATAGTGGGAACCGGGCCTAACAGGTAAAATACAAACAAGTGCTGGTACCACTGAGCTAGTCTGATAATAGAACTCAAAGATAAAATACGTAACCCTGGAATGTTTGCTTGTAAACCTATTGAGTTTGAATTTGTTAGATTCTTCTTAACTGGATTTGTTTAAATTTTTTGATGACGAGGACCTGATGAAGAAACTGCAACATAGTTGATGGATTATATAGTTAAAAATATGCAGTATTACGTTTTGTAATCTTTGCATATTATATGAAGCCCATCAAAAAGAAATGTGTTGTAAGTTTGCCGTATCTAGTGTGTATCTGTCTAGCATCATAACATTTGAACGAGTAGACCCATTTCGATGCGGAATTTTCCCCTATCAAATTTGAAAAAGCCCTTTTGAAGTTGTGAGGTTACTTAAGGATACTTTTAAACAAAAACATTTTTAAATGAGTGGTCAGCGAACAAACATACGGGTCACTTGTCTCTTACGCTTCCCGACGAAAGCAGGCATTTTTGTGATGACCATTTAAATGTGTGTTTTTTTAATGATATTGGAAGGCAAACAAGCAGACAGATTTCCTGGTGGTAAGAAATTTAGGCGGCCTAGAGACACCAAAGGTGGTAACGATGTGTTGCCAACCTGATGCCGGGATATTAGGCCTCGAACAAATATAGATCAAACTCTTCTATAAAAAAAATGTTTATTTACGGGCTGCCTGGTAGGATATCAAATGGTCTCTACTACTCAATGGACCCTGAACGATACTGACTAACACATATAAGTAAGTAAAATAGAGTTAAATATTTAACTCCAAGCTGGACAGTTTAACCCATTACTAAATTTAACCCTTGAACGTGCAAGGGACCGTCAATCATTCATTTTCAAAGTAATATTTTGGCCGAGTTTCAACGACGCATTTATTTGTGATTGACATATTTGTCAGTGTTTAATTTAACATGTAATCGACGAGTGTTTATTTTTTTGTAGTAAGACACGCAATTTTAATAAAACAGAATTTACAATAATTTTTTTTATAATTTTCGTCATTTTCACTAAAACGTTGAAAAAAAAGTATCTTCACGCCCATTTCCCCGAAGAGGTAGGCAGAGGCACAACCAGGGCACCCACGACTAGCCGAAGATACTAAGTCCTACAATGTGATAGGTGGCTATCCTATCGCCAACCGGGCACATTTCCAATCCCGAGCAACATTTTTTTATTAGAAAATTGGAAAAACCCAATTTTATTTATGTTGCCTGACCCAGAATTCGAACCCGGGACCTTATGCAGTCAAGTCCAACTACTGAACCACTAGACCACAGAGGCGATAAAACGTTGAAATAGTAAAAAGTTTGCAAATATCCTACACAATTACGAAGTAAATGATCCATTGAACTAGATTACAACAGACAACTGTGACAACAACCACGAACACAACTTCCATTGTAAGTTGGACGGACACCTATTTTCCAACAAGCTGAATAGCCGTCAATGTATTCTTGGTGTCGAGGAAAACAACATTGTCTCTATTTCAGTTACGAGTTTTATGTCATTAATGAAATGCCAGTACTCATTAGATTGGTAGGAATAGTGTCTGTGGCGTTTTAATTGCTTTTCCTCCCTCAATGTTTAATGAGAGCTAATTATAAACTCAGTCATTATTCTCCAGCGTTTTGTTCACGTTTCATAGCTTTTAAGGTTTCGTCGCTAAATCTTAAAACAATGACATAATTCACTAATAGGACAAAACCACAGTATAGACATTAAACAATATAGAAAATAAGCCTAGTTGACAAAATATTTTCACATTGAGGCAATAGGGTTTTGATTTTTTTATTTTACTATGCTGTAATGATCAAGAAATCTCATTGCAAGAACGATTTAGTTTACAAATAATGAAAATGCATAATCTCATGGCGTCGGTTAATACCAACAAAAGACAAATACGCTAATGGCATCTTTAAAAAGATTGCGAAAATAAACATTAAAGGTACTACTTGACACGGCACTCGCTAGTACGGCACCGCTTAGAAGCCTCATCAATGCGAATGATGGCGCGTGTGCCGTTTGCAACGTTTGTAAGAAGTTTTCATTCTGTTTTGTATTTGTACTGTGACAAAATCATTAAATTTCTCCCTTAGTCTGGATTTCACCGTCGAATCTAAACGCGATCAACGTAAAAACTCCTTGAGCCAATTGTCTAGAGTGCCAATTTTCTGGTCAAAAGAAATTTGAGTTATTGTATACAATTCAAAAAATATTTTAAAAGGCGATTATATATTCACAAGATAAAATTATGTCAATTGCAGTAGCTTATGATCGAAATCACAACCGATAAATTGAACTCGTTTATACTGAACTTGAAATAATTTATTAGCTTGGTACACTTGTACTTTCTACAATATACTGCTCATTATGTTTCTTAATCTATATAATAATATGCAATCTAGTCCGCATATACAAATCATTTAAATTAATAAGTAGATAACTATAGTATTTTTTAGAAGTAAGTAATTAATTCGGACAGCCATTTTTTGACATAATTTTATTTTGACGTAATTATTTAATACTTCTATTAAATTTTGTAATGTATAACGTTTTAATTTGACATTTCATTATAACTATTTGACATTGACCTCTAAGTATATGGACACGAAATAGTTACCAAAAAAGCCTGCCGCTGGCTACTAAATATGGCTGCCATTTGACATTACTAAGGCTGTCCAAAAAACGTAAAGTATCGATATCGATACATAATCCATAATCTTAAAATCAAAAATTTTCAATAAACCCCCGACAAACCAATTTTTACGATAGTTTCGTTTCTAACGATAAACACACACTATCGCACACATTTTGATGTGCTTTAGGCAAACTCCAAATATAATAAAACACAATACAGTCAACTTTTAAAAAGTGTGATCAATCAGCAACGCCCCAGTTTTTTCATTAGGTCCTTGTCAAGGTATTCACTATAATATTTATTGCGTCTATAGATCACGGTTCTATTTTATCATCGCCATGTGCATCAATACCAATTTTCGAATTCGACAAAATTTGGTATAGTAATTGTTTTAGACACTTTAAAGAAACAAATCTAAATAATATTATCACGCTGGCAAAGCCGCGGGCAACAGTACAAAACAAAGTTTGCGTCAGAAAAGGTAGTAATTCGATATCGATACATGATCTATTAATATAGATATGAATTATTATTTACCTCTCGATTGAAATTGCTACTAATGTATAGATACTCAGTTGGCTTATAAATAGGGAAATGAAAAGAAAGAAATAACATTTTTTCACTTTTCACCAGCATATTTTTTTAACATCGTGATATGCAAATAAACATGTAGGTATATAACAATGTAAAATATAACAATGCAAATAACAATGTAAAAGTAAACATTACATAAGTTAACTCTTTATTTTTATTACAATATTCATTATCATTATTAAAAAATGTGATCAGATTATATTCAAACCACTTTCCTTACTTAAAAGTGAGCACTTGAAATAATTCTTGTAACGATAGACGATGATTGATATTTTCAGTGGCAATGGTACAAATTTTTATCTCGTCCAAATATTCTTTTTTGGGAACGTAAAATAAAATATCGACAATTGTAATAGTATACTTCACTATAAAAATTGAACACTAAATATGGATTCTTGGCAAACCTGACAACTGTCATGACGTCAATTTAAATCGACGCCAAAATGAGAATAGACAAAAATGTCATTATCTCTTACGGCATACATAATATCAACATTTGTTAAAAAGAGACAAAGAGATGTTATTAAGTTATATGTCGATCCCAACGGTATTTATACAACTAAATTTGCTATATAACAGTGTTGCACTTCTTTATATATTCCTATTTCTATGCTATTTGACATCATTTATGGTATTTAGTATTTCAATTTGTTTTTTTTTTATGTACAACGTCGTAATTTGTCATTTTTTACCAAAGGAGTTCGATTTATTTATTTTATGAATACGTTGAAAAAAAATGTTGCTCGGGATTGGAAATGCGCCCGGTTGGCGGTAGGGTTGCCACCTATCACATTGTGGAACTTAGTGTCTTCAGCTAGTCGTGGGTACGTTGGTTGTGCCTCTGCCTACCTCTGGGATATGGGCGTGAAGATATGTTATGATACGATGATATTTATATAGGTCACGGCTATCTCCTACCATCAGGAGAGCCACGTACTAGTTCGCTAACTATTCGCATACAAAAAAGAAACAAATTCGGATACATATCCGAATTTGTTTCTTGTTTCGGGCACATGCTGTAATTAATTTTCCTTTTCTTTAATTTTGACATAGTCAAAGTTTTTTTTTTGTTAAAGATTCTGTAATTTTTCCTTGAATAAAGTAAATAAAAATACTTCTGGGCTTATGTCGGACACAGTTACCGAACTATTAATCCCAAGTCTAATACTTGAGCAAACTTCGCCCTAATGATCCTGTCAAACTCTAGACATTCGAGGAGATGAAATGCTATTGAACTAGACTGGTGATTGAATGACTACAGATCCTATCTGTCCCTATTATTACGGATAATCAGTGTTAAAACTAAAATATCGACTCCGCTAACTGCCTGCGGCCTAACTATAATAGGTGGGGACTGTCCGTAAATCTACCTAATCGAGTACCAGTTTGAGATAGTAATTATGGGAAGATGACACCGAGCAACGATAAAAATATGAAGTATTATATGCATATTATTGTCGTTTATATTTTTATCGTTTTACTGTAGATGTGTGTACAAATTCATTGACATAAATCAAACAGAGAATATATTACACTTCATGTTATGTATACATAGGTTCAGACATTGGTAAAAAATTTAAATTCTTAAACTAATTTAATGTCAAAAGCTGTTATGTGTATATTTTCATCTATTTTTTTTACTATAGTAATAATTTTACATTAGCAAATTGTATTTTTATGGACGTTAAAGACCGTTTCTCAATTTAGTTTTCAAAGTTAACTTGGATCCTTTAGTCTATGGGAGCGGTATTGAACGGCGGGCACCCAGACTATATGTCGTTTCAGGTGTTGACCACAGACCTTGCCTGTCCCTTTCATTATGGGCAATCAGTGTTAATCTGCAATACTAACTTTAGTAACGGCTTCAGGCCAGTACTTAACAAACATTACATCTAATGAGCCATTTTACAAAAGGCGGTGTTGTAAAGGAACACCCGCGGATCAAAGGGCTTATTGTGCATACCTAACGCTACAAAACTTGCTAGGCTCCGGTTATTAATTAGGGCAGGCCTTTGGAGGTTTATTATTTATTTATATTGAGTAGACAATACCATCTGCGTCTCTGCTAGCAGCTCGTAAAAGATGAGCAAATATTAAAATATAGGCCAGTATCAATAAGACTATAGCTGGTAGAGTGCTACGCAGCAACCTACTCAGGTAAGGATACACTGCTGACTGCCTTACTTGTTATTGCCGCTATACTAACTTAATTTTATTTCAGTCCGTAGAGTAGACGGTAAACTTGCAAAATAAGCTTATATATCGGCTACATGATAGTAAAACTGCTGACTGCCTTACTTGTTATTGCCGCTGTAGTAACTTAGTTATATTTCAGTCCGTAGGGTAGACGATAAACTTGCAAAATAAGCATATATACCGGCTACATGATAGTAAAGCACCTGTTTCTTCTATAATACGATTGTCTTTTTCCATAAAGGGAGCCGTGTGCTTATTTGCTTACTTGCTATATATATAAAAAAGCAATTTTATTTTTAAATTAGATTCCTAGTTTAAGTTGTATTAATTTAAAAGGCCCTATTTAAGTTGTATTGATTTTAACAGAGGATTTCTTTTTATTATAATTATAATATTTCTAATTAAATAATTATAAATAATTATAATTTTTAATCTAGTCTGCTAATTAGATATATAGTAAGCACGTATTTGATAACCGATTAGAACATGACAAACTACTACCAGTTTTATAACCAGATAACCACAGTTGTATTCCAATGACGCCCGCGATCTGAACTAAATTTATATGATTTGTGATTTTAATTAGTTGGCTATGATTAGTTTGTGTATCTATTGTGTATCTACGTGCAACTATTTGGTTTTAAGATTATTAGCTACGATTTCCTAAAGTTTTATTTGTAATTTTCTCATTTTACATTTTTTATACAGGGAGGCAAACAGTAAAATCTCTGGATCTCTTGGCAGTAAAAGATACGCTACATCCATAGATACTCGTATGCAAAATGTTAGTGGAATTTTGTCCAAATTCGGTTAATATTTTAAACTACTTAGGTAAATAAATCAGCTGGTAGACTTATTTACCTAAGAAATTTAAAATCCCTACCCTACCTTTCAAAAAGTAGCATGTAAATGATGATCACTAACGTTTGCAGCAACAGAAAGAGGCTAGTGTAAGCCATGATAGTATCTCAGTGAACTTTGTGATTACAACTACTTTCAAATCCATTCCAATTGTAAAAAGATTATTGCGCTGCGATAAGTTTCGTTACGGCCTATCAAATGTGTGCACTTTTCTTAAATCAACAATCATTCTTGGATAGGGTTTATAAAAATAACACATATAATGGAACAACGTAACAAAGTTATTACAATATACATTACATTCCTTCAAATCTGCGTTAAAATTCGTAAAATGACTCTTGATTAAAAGGTGATATACCAATACATATACAAAACGTGTTTAGTGACAGAAAAAGAAATGGGTATAAGATTGAAACACGAGGCAACCACTTCTTAGATAATTATTTTCCTCTGAAAACGGGCCGAATATTTATATGTGCGGCTATTCAATGTGAGTAGGTATATAATTTATTATGTTATAAATAGCCTACCGGTTTTGCTTGTGACAGCATCATCGGGGCTAGAACTTAAACTACTAAATAATATTTAAAAAAATCAAGTAAGAATATCATATAGGTTCTTTTATCATCATATAGCGGCTTTGACCACATCATCAGTCCACCGAGTGCACTACCGAGTCCAATACTAGATCCTCCGGTGCGGGCCGCCACTTGTTCAGTGTAAACGAGTTCAATCATCAGTTTTGATACCGAGGATCAGCTCTTGCAATTACTATATAATTGCTGCATTTGGATAAAAAGAAACCCTTGAAAATTTACTTACCGTGTAAAACAGTATAATAATATTTTTTTTTCAAAAAATCTTTGACAATAAAATTATCATGATTGACACTCTGAAGACTGACACTTAATCATAAAATTGATTACAGTACAGTAAAGCATTACTTGCAACATTAAACGTTACCGCGATTTTAACCGTTTACTTTGTTTAAAAGTCACACACGCTAAACTTGAACATCCGCAATATTTTCACCAACTGGAACAAAATAATAAACCCGTGCTCCGTGGAAACTTCCCAACCGCTAACGGTTAATAGTCCGTAGAGCACTTGCATGAACAACTTCATATTTTCACATACATATTGTAATTTCCTCCAACTTTTGTTTCGGTAACTAACCTTTCATATTATCTTTTGTTAGGTAAAGTTCTGTGTAATAGAAAAAGTTGTGTAGATACTATCGGAATGGAAATTTCCTTCCATTTGTTTTAATTTTGAAGGTTACCTGTAAAATGTCACCGTCAAGAAGTTTATAGATAGAACGGGAGGTAACTTTCGAAAGAAGTACCTATAAGATATATATGACCTCGAGTAACCAGAGCCGACTTATAACAACAGACATACTCGTATTTCCATGAAATTTAATAATCCAAAGTACGTAATGTTTTATCATTTATATCCAAAATCGTCACAAAATTCTTGATTCGTTTTGAAATATTTCAAGTACGGTAGGTAATTGAAATAAAAAAGAAGTAAAATTAAAGTATCTTCACGTCCATATTCCCGTGGCGGTAGGCAGTAGCACAACCAAGTTATCCACGACTAGCCGAAGAAACTAAATCCCACTATGTGATAGATGTCAAGCCATCGCCAACCGGGTACAAGTACATTTCCAGGCAACGCAATTTTTATTAGGAAATTGAAAATATACTTTTTATACTTCTTCGTTCGTTGGTTTGTTTGTTCTATTAAAAACACCTTCAAAACGCGGGAAATGCTAACAAAATTAGGTATGTTGTTGATAGTGAAAAATTTCTTAAAATCAACAGGCGTGGTACTACTACAAGCGTACGAGTGGGAGGAAATATCCAAAATATGAACAGAAATATATTTGTTACAACAAAATAAATTTAAACATTTACTGAGTACTTCAAAATCCAATTTAAATTTTCAATTTTAGCTCGTCTCTTGTTTAATTGGTATTCAATTATAATAGCAGTCCTATAGTAGTACTTTGTAAATGTGACTTCATTTCGCTGATTCGCTAAAATGTGATATTCTTTGCCTACTTCGTATGGAACTTGGTGTCAAGATATGTATACAACGACTTAACAGGGACAACAGAACACATTTATACAATTTTTAGAATTTTTGTCTATCTGTCTTTCACAAACGTGATTTACACCGAAACTACTAATGAGCGTAACGAAATTTCGCTGATTTTTTTTCCACATTTTATTTCGAGGTTGGATATGGGATACTTTCTATACCGCTTACTAAAGGGATAAGGGATTTCTGCGGAAGAGGAATAAAAGAAGAAATGTAAATTAACGAATATTCTTTATAATAACCCATTGACATGTTACTTGATTTTATTATCTCTTGTTTAAAATTTTCTTTAGTGCTTTACAGATTATCCCCTATTTTTTTTTTAATTATAATTTCTGTAGCTTAGAAATCTCTATTACTAACAAAACAAAGTCGCTTCGACTGTCCCTATGTCCCTTCGTATCTTTAAAACTACGCAACGGATTTTGATCAAGTTTCTTAATAGATAAAGTAATTGAAGAGGAAGATATACATGCATATTTCATAACCTTGCGAAGCCGAGCTTAGCTGCTAGTTAAAGATATAACAACGCATTAAAAGACACACTGTATTCTGTGCTATAGATAAGGGTAGATCCAGGTTGCTTTATCTGAATATATATCGAAGAAGAACAGAGCTCTCCTGATGGTAGAACATAGACTGTGTCTGCAGTCCGAGGTATTAGGCCAATGAGCCTACCGGCTACCCCACCCTCCGGACTATGGCGGTGTTTCTCTACCAGAATGAGTCTCTACCAACAGTTCTCTTGTTAGTAATGACCCTTTTAAACTTGTAATAGAGCTTACAATGTGTTTTTTTTTATTTCTTTATAACTAATCGTGCTTGGCAATTTAAGTGTTTACTATGACTATGTGTGATTGATAAAAATGATTTCCAGTGGATTGAAGAAATATATTTATTGCTTGTTATAATATACATAAATTAAGGCTGAAACTTGTCAGTTTATTTTTATGGATTTCTCCTAAATAACTTGTTTTATCAACATACGAATAAATAACCTACACATTTTCTATGAAACTACGAAAATCCTTTTTAGAACCAGATACCGAGATTGGAAGAAATTATAACTAGAGGCAATGTGCGATATATCTACATATTGGGCGAAATCAAAATAATGTTTATGCACTAGATAAAAAACATACAGACGTATTTTTTACAGAGATACACCGAACGAATCGTTTGTGTACATACTACATGTTAACCGCGGCTACGCTTAGTTATTTCAGATTTGATATCGGGGTAAAATTTTCTTCGTGTTGGTCTGGATCTCCTGTGTAGAATAAATCTGCCTTCTTAATACGCAGCTCGTTAAAAGCGAGCAAATGTAATATGGGTCATTAGACCACTCCTGGTAGTACTGTGGAGCAACTTATACATGTAGAGATCCACCACTTCACCTTATCCTAACGCTATAGCAGTGTGCTTTTCCAGTGCGAAGGGTAGAAGGTATGGCGCCTAAAAGTCACGGTTGTTTCTTGCCATCAGGGTAGTCTTGTGCTCGTTCGCTATAAAATAGCTTATACCACATAAAAATAGCTTTTTTATGCTAGGTTAAGGCAAACAAGCAGACTGATTTCCAGATGGTAAGAAATTCACGCCGCCTAGAGACACCAAAGATGGCATTGGTGCGTTGCCAACCTGAAGTCAGGATGTTAGACCTCGAGCAAAAGTAAGTTTACCGGCTACCCTACCCTCCGAACCGGAACACGTCATGGCGTTATGGCGACAGGAATAGGTAAGGCGGTGGTAACAATCCGGGCGATATATTTGAATTACGTAAAGAAATCTGCATGCTAAATGTATCCAGGAACAAGCCAAAAATGAAGGGGTTAATACAACTATCATCTATTTTAGTAGGGCCGGTACAGAATGCTCAAAAAGAATAATAAAGTTAAGACATATTTTTCTTACATAATAGGAATAACGATTAGCTTTTACGTTGCAAGGGTTTGTTTTAAATTTAAAAATTGCGAACTGATTGATGAAAAGATAAGGAGTTCCATTTCGTTCAATTCTCTTTTATATTATCTAATAAGGTTTTATTCGGTGCTTCTTCCACAATTCCGCGATCGCGATAATAAGCAAGCTATATTCTTCTTGATTCATATTAAAAGGTATTTAGTAATAATGTATGTCGGCGCAACCAGATTAGTTCCTCTGAAAAACTAGAATAATTAAGTTAAATAATTTGATGATGTCCAGAAAATTAGTTTATAAACCATCAGTTGATTACTTTGAGTTTATGGCGATGTGAAATTAACGTTATCATTGTTATTTCAATACTTAGCCTAACGACTTGTAATCACCTGCACCTGCGTCCTGCACGTGCGTCGAGCCCTATAAGTACGGCCACATTGGAAGCGATAAGGCATTCACGATTCACACGCCTGTCTGGGACGTCGTTACCCTGCCCGTTAAATAAACGAACTTTAAAAACACTTGTGAAGTTTGTTTGAGAAGAACCAAAAAGTGTCATCACCATGGAAACGACAACTGTGGCGTCAGTAATGCAGACGTCATGCTTTTTAAAAACACCACAAACGTTCGTCATCCGTCATCAGAAGCAGGATGGCATGAAGCTCTTACCCAAGCTGCTTTCGCATCAGCTCTTCCACCTGGTCAAATAGAACAAAACCAAACGAGCCCATTCCGTCAACCTCACGAAAAGAGCAGCTAGCACAGGCTGAGAACAACCCATCAGAATAAAAACTAAGTATAGTAAATAGTAACTCTTTTCAAAACCTATTACCTTCTATAACTAACCTTCAATAACTCTATGAGAACCTCCGAGAACTCTACGAGAACCTCCGAGAACCTAGGAGAACCTCCGAGTACTCTACGAGAACCTCCGAGAACTCTACGAGAACCTCCGCGAACTCTACGAGAACCTCCGAGAACTCTACGAGAACCTTCGAGAACTCTACGAGAATCTTCTATAACCCTTACATAAAAACTTCGAGAATCTACTAAACTTAACAGCATTAATTTCCTTAAAAGACAAAGCAACGCCGGTTGCTTACAGATGCACTACTCAGAGAAAAATATTTCATTTTTCAGGTCTACAACAAATTACAACAATCTACTGGAAACAACGAGGCTGGTGCAGCCCATTCCGTCGACCTAACTAGAAGAGTTGCAAGCACAGCCAAATCACGATCTACAAGTTGAGAACAACCCATCAGAATAAAAGCTAAGTAACAATTAACTAACTAATAATAGTAACTATTTTCAAAACCTTCAATAAGCTTCTATAACCAACCTTCAATAACTCTACGAGAACCTCTGAGAACTCTACGAGAACCTACGAGAACCTTCGAGAACTCTACAAGAACCTACGAGAACCTTCGAGAACCTACTAAACTTAACTGCATTAACATCTTTAAAAGACAAAGCAACTCTGGTTGCTTACAGATGCACTACTCAGAAAAACAAATATTTCAATTTTTCAGGTCTACAACAATCCAGCAAAAAAAAACCAGGCTGGTGCAGAGCGCGAACCGCCTGTCAGAATGGCCGTGTCGGCGCAACCACATTAGTTCCTCTGAAAAACTAGAATAATTAAGTTAAATAATTTGATGATGTCCAGAAAATTAGTTTATAAACCATCAGTTGATTACTTTGAGTTTATTGCGATGTGAAATTAACGTTATCATTGTTATTTCAATACTTAGCCTAACGACTTGTAATCACCTGCACCTGCGTCCTGCACGTGCGTCGAGCCCTATAAGTACGGCCGCATTGGAAGCGATAAGGCATTCACGATTCACACGCATGTCTGGGACGTCGTTACCCTGCCCGTTAAATAAACGAAGTTTAAAAACACTTGTGAAGTTTGAGAAGAACCAAAATGAGTCATCACCACGGAAACGACAATTGTGGCGTCAGTAATGCTGACGTCACGCTGTTTAAAAACACCACAAACGTTCCTCATCCGTCATATACATACCAACATCTTTAATCAATGAAATATGAATACGCAATTCTATGTACGTAAAAAATTTCTACCTACTATTTTTTACATGTCACCCGAAAAGTAACTGATCAATCGTACAGAAGAAAAAGTGACTATCAGTTCATCATGTTTATATTATTTTGTAAAATCATTTTATTATAACCCTACATATGTTTTTTTCTTTAAACATAACACGGTTCCCGCTAAAGTTTTTTTTTTTATTTCATTTAATTTTTGTTAATTTGTCCCTTTTTGGGACCGGCTAAGATCATCAGGCCATGCTAACACGTCTTCGTATGAATGAATTCTTTTTAACAGTCACAAGTTATTTTAGGTCGTAAGTTGTAAGTCGTAGGTCATAAGTTATAGTAAGTCATCGCATGGTCTTAAGTAAAGCGGTGGCCTCGTTACTCAAGCTTATTTGGTGAGATTTGGCGGCAACGAGGAAAGAGACGATAAACTAATTTCTTCGTAAGTATTTCACTTATGCACTTGAACTAAACAAAAATGAATTAATAGCCACCTAAATTAACTAATTTTACTCATAGTCAACACGAAGTTCACTAATTACGAAAAAACGACAGTCATCTTTCACAATGGCACTAAAACACTGTTTTTTCTTTGTCCCTTTCTGGGACCGGCTACAACCTCTAGGCCATGCTGCCCTTTCTTTCGTATTAATAAATCATTTTTCTTGCTATTTGTTTTCAATTTATTTGTTAAGTTTCATTTAATACTTATATAGTAATGTTGTAATCAGAGTCTCCACTAAAGTTGTGGCTTCCTTACACAGGCTCATTTTGTGAGATTTGACGGTAACGAGGAAATACATGATACGTCATTATTTTTTTCATAATTATTTCGTCTGTGCACATTAACAGAACAATATTGAACTAATAACTACCTTAATTAACCAACTTTAACCCTTCTCATAACGGTGCGAAAACTCCTTTTTTTAAGTTAATTTCTCCTTTTTTAGAACTGGCTAAGACCTTTTTATTGTTATTTATTTTACATACACTTCTTAAGTTTTCTTGATATTTTGTTTCCCCTTTTTTTAATGTAAATCTCAAATTCTTCGTTATTCTTTTAAACTACAGTATAGTATACTTGTAGTATAGTTTATTTACCAATTCACATTTACACATCACTAAATAATATTTACACATTATTACAAGTAACATTCATTCACTTCCTTCTTATATAATTTTTCTTTTTCTTCTTTTACTTTAGAGATTAGATGGAACTCTCGAAAAGCGCGCCTTCTCCCTTTGATTATTCCCGCCAACCTCTAAAATGTTTTTACGTTTTGTTCCTCATGAAAATGGTTAAGACTGCCATACTGCCATTTTGTTTTTGATCTTGAAGAGTAGTATCTCATTAATCGCCTAGCAGAAAAACGTCTTTAGGCGTTTTATTAAATATAAATGGGATAACACAAAATAATCTTTTCGCATATATTTTATAAAATAAAATATAAAATTTTAATTTGCTAGTTGCTACATTAATGAAATTCAAATATTTTTCTAAGGCGACTAAGTAGCGGTCCTACTTGGCACTTTCAAATTAACTTTGTTATTAAATAAAGCGACATATACATTTTATTCACATGTATCAAAAGGCTTATTTTAAAAAGTTAAAAGAAACATATGCTGAAATGTTTCACGTCAAACAACATGATACCGTAAAGTCCGCATGTCATAAAAGATTTAATTTTAATTACTTAACCGTTAAACTTTTACGTAGGTTTAAGCTAATCAGTTGTTTTTATTGAAATAAGCGTATGTTAGGCATCACGATAATGTCACCGAAATACCCTGTTTCTGACCCTTATGACGCTAAGCACGCATTACGTTAATTAAACGAAGGGATGTTAAAAATCCTACGTGGGATAAATTTATGAAGAAACTTCCATATTACCGGACATGATTAAGAATATACTTACTTTTCGTAGTCAAAATAAAAAACAAGGCTTATGGCCGCCACATACATTCGGATTTTGGTATGGAATTCCGTTTTGAAAAAAATTCGAACCCACGCATGATGAAAACACATTCATTCGTATTTTATCCGTACGGAATTCAAGAGGATTTGTGTGGACTAATATTTCTTTTCAAAAAAAACATCCTACCTAAACCCAAAATGCACAAATTTAATACAATAATAAGTAGTTATTTTTTTAACAATCTCAATGTCAGTTTTTAACAGAAACTTAGTACTTAATTTATAAATATTCAAAAAAGAACATCACTTTTTCATTAATGACAGAAGTATACATTATTTTTCCATTTTGACAATCTTTAACACCATGAAATATTTAATGACTTTTTCTTTCAGTAGTCTTAGGCTTCCTCATCCAAAAAAAGTAACACGGAAATAGAAATTCTTTACAAAACAGAAGAACATAGATGGATTCCCCATTAACATTTTAAGCTATTCCTTGACATATACAAAGCGCTGAAATATCCCGTTTGTATTTTTTTGCTATGGAATATTGTTAAATCACAAATGTTATTATGCCATGGGGTAATAGACCGAACATATTAACTTGGAGTACAGATTCGCTCGGAGGAAACAACTCTATCTCATGGTTGATTTCCCTTAAGCTCGTAAATTTGTTATGTATGCTACGGTAGCGGTGAGAACACTAAACTATATTGTTTTATTTTAGATTATTTTTTAAAATGAAATTTTGTACTTAACTTTATAAATAGATAAACTACTAAAGAATGCCTAAGAAGACTTTTTTTAGCATTTGCAAATCGTTTATTACAACAATGACAACCTACGTCATATTTTTACTGTCTTTAAAAACTTAAATTTAATTGGAATTTAAACTCCCGATAAAAGCAAACCTTTACTCAATGTAACTAAGCACTAACCCGATCCTCAAACATTTACTTTTTTTGGAAATTTCACCAGAACCAGGTAAAATAGGGAATTGTAATTTACATAAAAGTCCGTTAATTTGAAGTTAAGAAGTTAGCTTTTATGTTTAAGCTACACTGTGAGGCTAATAACTACTTTTGTCGCTATCACAGGAAAAACATATCCATTTAATTTTGGTTTTCATTTCTTAGAAGATAATATTTCTTGTGCAATGTCTTATCAAAATTCATTTAAATATACGGCTTGAATTAAAGAATTATAATCCTCTTGAGTTTCCAAAAATTCTTAATTAACTAGAAATGTACATCAATTTTGGCCGAATCTTTATTTCAATGTTCAAAAGCGCCAAAATTGTGTGATTGGCTAAAAATTAATTTCGAGGTAATAATATAAAACACAAATTAAATTATGTAATAAAGAATAGGGTGAGGTTTCAGTTACAAGCGTTATTTTTTGTAAAGTTTGTCATGAACTGTTACAATAAAATTACAATATTGTTTTGTTAAGCAATAGCAATAACACATGAATTCTGAAACAACACTAAAATTAAAAATTGTCTAATAACTCATACCTACCTACAAAACCCAGAACTATATTGGTCATGTCAGCGATCGATCAAAATACAACTTCAAGTATTACTGCAGAATGTTATACTAATTTGCTACTTTCTAAATTTTTCAATTTGGCACTCTTTTTTTGAGTCTCTACTTTCGTTTGCCTGACTATTATTTTCTTTTGTAAATGTACTGTATGCAAATACATCCGCGTTAGGTTCTGAGAATGAATTCAATGTTTCTAGATAGATTTCGGTTACTTGTCAGTGCCCTGGTTGTGCCTCTGCCTAACTTTTCGGTGATACGGGTGTGAAGATATACTTTTGATTTAGACCTAAAGAAGTTAATTTTAATGCACTTGTTGTATGGGTATTAGCTAGTGCTAGTGGTATAGCGAAATGCATTCAAAAATAAACATGTTAAACTGTAACCCCTTAACCAATTACTCAAACTGTTCAAACCACAAAGTAAACAAGTTTTGCTATTCGAGCTCGTATTTTGTGTGTTAGACAACGATGCTTATACAGGGTGTATTTGACACAGTAACGAAAACTTTTTTGGTAGTTTAGATACATATCAGACTTCAAAATCCCTTTTACAGTTTTTGTCGGAAACATACGGTCAAATTAATATTTAGAAGTTTTTCAGCCCGCAATGTATATCGAACAAATTATATACACTGAGCCGCACGTTGTGAGCTGTAAGTGCCAAATTACATTGCTGTTTTTAGTAAAAAGGTGTTGTTTATTAGATAATAAATAAAAATCGAATTAAGTTAAATAGTATTAATGAAATAATAGTGAAATCAATAAAAAACATTTTTTTTAAATTCATGAAATTTCCAACGAAAATTCTAACTACTATGCATGTCTATCATGTATAGAATCCATGGTTGCATTTTTCATGGTGCATGGTGTATATAGCCTACGTTAAAATATATAAATCTAATCAACACCTAAACCCGGAAATACAGACATTTATGTTCATCTCACAATGCCAGCACCATCAGGAATCGAACATCAGCCTCGCGTTTTTCGGCAGAGATAAGCGTGTACGCTGTCCACTTGGCCAACGCAACGGTCAATAATTACTAAATGGATGATCCACTGGCAGCAACATATAAAAAAGCTAGCCATGACTGAGGTTTTTCTTCATTCTTCGTTTATTTCGTTTCATACATCTGCTTCAAAACTGATCTGCAATCAGTGCGGAGTGAGAATCAATATCAAAGGGGAAAATAAACTGGTGACTCGAACAAATTACATCGTGACGCTTGAAAACGCATTCAAATTGTTCATGTGAAACTTCAATGCTTTTTACGTGAATTTTAATTTTGTTTATGGTCTCGAACTAATTAGTTAATTTTGTTGAATGACCAATACACTAACTCTTAATGTTTTATTAGGTAAACTTGCAATGTACAAAATAATTTGTTCAAAGAGCTATTTTAGCCCCGTCGTATTTTAATATTACGGTTATAAAACTAAAGATTAATATCAAGTTGTATTTATTTTATACATTAAATTTGTTAATAAGTCTTCAATTTAATAAAAATACCTATTTTGCTGTAGTTACCATACAAATTCTAGCGCAAGGCAGATTTACTTTAATAATTTTGAGATTTATGTATAAAAAGTTGACGAAGTGGAATTCATAGTTTCTCATGATATTATTTATGTAATGGCCAAAGCGTTTCGGTCGATCACATTATTCTGTCAGCTGAAGTGTATAATTGCAATGATACTACATATAGCAGAAGCGGCGTCTAAACTTACGCTAGACTAATCAAAACCTCGTACAACTTAATTATATTTGCTTTATTTGTAGTTATTATACATAGAAAAATATTTTAATTTTAGCATTTAACGTATGTTTGGTTTATAGAAAGAAGAATTTCACTACAAAGTTTATCGCAAATCATGCATATATCCTCGTATCATCATATCATCTTGTCTCTATGGTCTTGCGGTCTGGTGTCGGACTTGACTTTTTGAGGTCCATGATTCTAACCCTGGCAATAAAAATGTGTGTTTTTTTTTCGTTTTTCTTATACAAAAATAACGTTATCCTGGATTGGATATGTGCCTGGTTGACACCTATCACACTGTGGGCCTCAGCATCTTTAGCTAGTTGTGAGTGCCCTGGTTGTGCTTCTGCCTACCTCTTAAGGGATATGGGCGTGATGATACTAATTGTTCCATCCCGAGCAACTTAATTTCTGTGTAATAGAGAATTAGATGCAACGTTTTAATTTGTGTGTAAAATGCCTAATTGTATAAATTATTGCCACTGCCTCTATTGCATAGTCAATAAACTAAAATATCCATTCATCTGGATTGTCTTAACCTAATTACAGTAGTTAGTAAATTCACTAAAAGTTAGCGAACTGGTTACAGGTAACAAACTTTCTTATTTCAAATCACTAACAAAAACTACGAGAAAATATTAAATACTGCCACTAGAATTTCGTTGTATGTACAGTTCGCGCAAAACTTAATTATTCCTCGTACAAAGTTTCCTCTGTAGTATTGCGGAGGTACAATTGAGTGCAAAAACGGAATACCGTTTTTTGGTGCCAGTTCGAAAATATTTTTTTAATTCGTTTGTTGCTAAAGTATAGCATATTAACTATTTAACCTGTATATTGTATCACAAACAAGACAATTATGCACATGCAAGAAAGTAATTAAATCATGTTTACATCCTAGCAATATAATTGTTATATACTCAAAAGTTTGTGTGTTTATCGAAATATCATTATTAATTTAGTAATATTTACATACTAAGTATTTTTATAAGCAAAAAAAGCAGACGGATTTCCTGGTGGTAAGAAATTCACGTCGCCGAGGAGCTAATAAATAAACAAAAATTCCTGGACAAGTCACACAAATTGAATCTAACCCCAAAGTAAGCAAATTATATGCTTGTGTTATGGGTGTTAGTCAAAGATTCTAATAAATTTAATAAACACCCAGACCCGGAAATGCAAACATTTAAACGCGTTAATACTAATGGTGCGGTGATGTCAGGCCTAAAGCAAAAATAAGTTTACCGGCTACCTTATCCTCCAAACTAAATCACGTCAACGGCAAGCACTGATATTACTAATTGTTAAAATTCTGATGTTATAAGTTGGTATTACTGATGTTATGAGTTAGTAAAGTGGTGGTACCAATCCGGGCAAGCTGCTGTAAAACTCTACCACCTCTTGAGATGTCACGGTGTGAATAACGGTAAGCCTGTGCTCGCATTTTACGAGTTGCCAGGTAGGAAAGCTGATTGTCTACTCTACAAAAGAGCCCGTACCAACATGGGGAAATTTAATATAAAAAGTTAAAGTATAAAATACTTTTTTATACTTTCTTAAAAAATGTGTATTTTTTTATAAAACGAAACAAAAGTTTTTCGCAACTATATCTAATCAAAAGAGACAAACCACGATTATGAACGAATACGAGCGAAAGGATACGAGTACGCTCCCTCACTTCCCGTTGCACATATCCCTGCCAATACCTTGAAATAAGTTCTGCGCAACGACATGCAAACTAATTTGTAGTTGCGTTTAAGTTTTTCATGAACGGATCTCAAAGTTACTAGGTACAATTTAGAGTTCGTAAGAACGTTAATGTCGTCTACAAGTGTATGAAAGTACAAAGTATTTAATAACTAGCTGTGCCCCACGGTTTCACCCGCGTAAGTCCCAATCCCGCGGGAACTCCGGGATAAAAAGTAGCCTATATGCTATTCTGGGTCTTCAGCTTCCTACATACCAAATTTCATCGTAATCGGCTTTGTAGTTTTTGCGTGAAAGAGTAACAAACATCCATACATCCATACATACAAACTTTCGCATTTATAATATTAATAGGATGTCATCGACAGTGATTACCATGAAACATACCTATTTACCTACATTGAAATTACTTAATTGTTTACTTTAAATCCTAACCCTAAACATGTAATTCCATTACAAACAAAAAAACAGATGAAACCATTTGAATATAATGGTGAAGAAATTGGAAAAACTTGGGGTAAGGAAGTGATAATTGTACTGTATCTGTTATTACCCGCCATGAGCCACGAGATAAAATATCCGCGACTTTTATTATCTTTATAATACCGTGAAAAATTTGTTAAACAGAATTCCTTCCAAAAAGATAACTTCGCGGTTTCGAGACACTTGAAAATATTGTCATTGGATTATTGTTTGAATTATTTTTTATTCTCAGTCTTAAGTAGATAAAGAAAAGTCAGAGTTGCGTAAGATTATTAACTTGAGGAAGAGTTATTTTAAGGCATGTTCCCCGTGTTAGTCCGGACTCATTTGCAGAATAGACCATCTGCTTTCCTGCCAAGCAGCTCGTAAAAGGCGAGCATAGGCTTACAGTCACTAACACCGTGACATTTGACTAGGTGGTAGAGTTTCGCAGCGACTCGCCCGGATAATATGCCGCCATAACGTCATGACGTGTTCCGGTTTGGAAGTCTAACATCCCGGCCTCAGGTTGACAACGCGCCATTATCACCTTTGGTGTCTCTAGGCGGCGTGAATTTCTTAACACCAGGAAATCCGTCTGCTTGTTTGCCTTCCAATACCATAAAAAAAGACATAGACGTCCTTCTTCATTCAACCATTTAAGCAACTACTGGGCTGACTGCTGCTACATACGTCAGATATACTCTGACTAAACAAAGTAATAGTTTTTTTCAAGTGAAAACTTCTTTAGGCGCGTTGAGCGTTTTGGTAGAGGGTAAATTCTCGGTTCGCGTCACCGACATGCTAATGATAATAGTATATCTATAGCTATGGAGAGCCAGACTAGCGCACGCGCAGTAGCCTGTGTACACGTATACACTAATACATCGACTATTTCTGACTGACAAGATAATTGTATATTAATTATTTTTTCAACCACTTTGTATTTATATTTTGTTCATGATTTGTTTAACCCATCATATGTAACTAATAAATAAAACATAAGAAAATTTCATATAATTTTTGCATATAGTTTTAATTACTCTCAACTTAATAGTTCCATTTTCACTTCTATCGGCAGTCCCACGACTGCTACTGTTTTTTTTTTTAATTTTTATATTTGTAACTGAAGAAAAAAACAATTTGTAGTAACGTTTCCCTAACATGGGCAATTTTTGAATTTTTTAGAAAAATGATTCCCTTCAATGTGTTACTATTAGTGTAAACCGGTATAAAAATGCAAGTGGTTGCCCATTGGTCAAAACTCAACCATAACAAATTTTAACTGTGAGATATTCAATATAAATTATTTAAATATAATGTTCAAACGTTATAAATGTTCTATTATTACTTATCTTTTTAATAAGAATGCAATTTTTATTTATCAAGACCAACTGGTTTTTTTCCAAACATCATCAAAACAGTTTGTACGACATTTGGGATATAAATATTTAGATTTCAAAATAAGTACCTACATAAATTATAGTATATGTGACAGGAATTATTAAACAAATGAAATTTACCTGTTCCAACTCTCTGTCTGGGTTTTCGGGCATTATAACGGTCCATGCTCATTTAAATATTTAACTTTAATGAGATTATTCAGAACAAAAATAATGCTATTTACCATTTGGCAACTATTTCAACTGTGTTTGCAATTTGCCGCCAATTTTTGTTTTTTTGTTCATATTAATTTTTCCCTTTCGTGGACAGGCTTAGACCTTCATGCCATGCTACCACGTCTTCTGCATTAATAAATTCTTTTTTTGTTATTTATTACCAACTAGTAGTCACCCGTTGGTTGAAATTTAGCCTTAATAAATTTTAATATCTTGTTGATTAGAACGCCATCTTCATTTCTCAAAACCTACTACTTTGTTTCCAAACTTAATAGTGCGCCATCTGTGATCTGTTATCGTTATCATCAATATATTTGTTTGTGTGTGTCAAATGCATGGTAGTGTGAGTAATGTTTTATTTTTTGATTTAACGCACTTTGTAAGCATTATTATTGAAAAATATATTCACATTCCTCCTTCAGCGCAATTTTCGCAAAAAGAAACCCAAAGTGTTTGCTTCATGTATAAATTTTACGGTTTGCAAAGGAAAAGCGCAATCTTACGTTAAATACAATCAAACATTTAAGCGGTTTATTGATAGAATACAAAAACCATTTATTCCTATAAATACAAGCGCCTTTGCGAAAAAATGTTATTAAATTGCAACATTCCTAACTTTCTCTCTGTATCACCTTCGATAAAAGGATAACTGACTCAGCATTACTGCCGCAACGGGAAATGCAACGATTATATTTTATCCGCGCTTTGGGAATATAGGAGTGGGGGCTTCAATATTTTAATTACAAATATAATATATGAGACGTATGCGAAATAGTAGTCACAAAATTATTTTAAAAGGTTTCGTTTTAGAACTGCAATTTAACATTAGCCGTCTTATTAATAAACAGTAGGTATTTTAACACAATTTCACAAGTGAATTTTCTAAACAATTCTATCCTTAATTCTAAATCAAAAACCACAAACTTCACACTAGTGAAGTTGTACTATGAATTGATAAATTAATTTCATGAGAGCTGAATTCACCGACCATGTTGATAATCGAGTTTAGTAGGTAACACTAAGTTCCAGTTGTGATCCCGTTCATAAGCTATTGGAAGTACCTACTCTTTTAAAAAAAAATTATTTTATCCTCTCCCCCTGATAATCTACTTATCACATCAAATAGTTTTAAAATAAAGTTAACATGGTTGACTCTCTTGATAATTGATTAACCTTTTTTGAACGTTAGTCGCGATGGAATCAAACCCAGCTTAAGATTCCGTTACAATTTTGACAATTGCTTAATTATTGATCATGAGATTATCTTTAAGCAACGGTTACTATTACACGCTTTTTACACGCTTTTTAAACTATTTTTTTTTATTATTACCTTCACTTGTATTTTTGTATGTATGTATGTTTGTATGTATGTATGTAACTCACACCCGTTTTTCTCCCACTTCCCGCGAACCGATTTCATTCAAACTTTGTACACTTATTAAGAACTGGTGCCAATAGAGTAATATAGTAAGTTTATCCCATTATCCTAATCAGGAGCGCCAGGATTTAACAATTTCTTTTATAGTTTTTAGTTTGATGTGCTCGAAAAGCGTGTTTTTTTAGTTTTTTTAAACTATATTTTATTATTATTTTTACAAGATGACCTACTTGCTCATGTGCATTTTAAATGTTACAAAACCTTTCTGAATATAATTTTCATGTCCCATGTTTCTATAAAATGGTATTATGAAATTGTCATCAATTTCTAACACCTAAATTGGTATTTCAAATCACGCGTAATCTGTAGTTTCATTCTCGTTAAGTTTAAAACCTTACACCCGTGCAACACGTATTACATTTCCTTGGTGGGTATTGAAATAAAAGTACGGTACGTTGAAACTTAATCAGTTTAATGTTCTCCTCGATGCTTGGTCTACGTGTTGCGGTTCAGTATTGTCACGGCGCGTGTAACAGGGAGCTGATGTATGTTCTTACATATTATAACTATCGAGAACCTTGTTACTTTGGTTAATGGTTTCAGAAGTGGGATTTATTTCTTTCTTGCTTAACTTTAAAGGAAACATTTAGCTATCAGTAAAATATGTTATGATGGCGATTTACTGCACGAGTCAAAGAAGTGTTTCTCCATTTAGAAAATCGAACCCTTGTATCATGTTTTATATTTTGAGTGAGTTAGTGCTTGTGGCCCTGTTATATTAGAGTTCTATAATATATGTTATATAATGGGTTTAGCATTTTTAATAGCACGATGTAGGATTACCTTATACTGCAGCATACAGAGCATAATATTGCATTGGTAGTGTCGATTATTTCTTGGCTTCTACAATAGCAACAAAACAGGGTTTATTTTTAAATAATTATCTTGGTATACAGGTACCTACTATACTTCTGCAGTGGAAGGCAGGGGTACCTACAAATATTTTGCCTATGAGTAGCCAAAGTTACTAAGTCCCAAAATGTGATAGATGACAAGCAATTGACCCCTATAATTTCGTAACAATCAATACGATTTAATTTAAACTTCTTCGATCACTCAGCCAACGTTGATAATAGGCTCTATTCCAACGATTTTTTAAAGTTTATCGCTAAATTTTTACTCATTTGTTGTGAACTTGTAAATTACTTACAACTTTGATTTTAATTAATGCTGTGGTTGCAAAAAATTGTAA
The DNA here is from genome assembly GCA_002245505.1 of Calephelis nemesis. Taxonomy (NCBI): domain Eukaryota; kingdom Metazoa; phylum Arthropoda; class Insecta; order Lepidoptera; family Riodinidae; genus Calephelis; species Calephelis nemesis. The sequence goes on along the minus strand of NJDD01001448.1, from coordinate 103,004 downwards.
GTTACATAGTTCATATTGACAAAATAGTGACGTAAACAAAAACCAATTAAATCACAGAAAATTGGAAATTCTGCTATTTAATTGGTCGGTTGTTCCTAGGTTTGTGACGTCACTCGTTTCTTACAAAACTATTTGGTAGTAAAGTTTATTCACGTCTAACCGAAAAAATCGTGTATTATTATTGTATTAGGTTCCTACTTAGTAAAAATAAGTGAGTTTCTTTAATAGTTGTGAAAAACAAACAAGTTGACGGATATCCATAAAGGAAATTATGTATCTAAACCTCTTTTAAAAATATTATTTATTCTACTCTCTGATGTCGATGTCAAGCATGCGGATCGATCTTCTGAGCCCCTAAAAAGCCCGGTGAAGTTGTAAAAAAAGCGAGGTTGGCAACACATTAGTCATTCAAAAAAACAAAAAAAAACTGAGCCCCTATTGAAAGACTAATGTGACCAGACTGCCCGCTTTAAAAGAGACTATCCCGTATTTTGGTTGTCCGGTGTCCCCAATAGTCTCGCAAATGCAAATACACTATTGTGCCATTTTACGAAATGACCCGAAAATTTACTAGAGTTTTCCCTTAGTAGAAGGCACTATATTTGCAGTGCAAGTATTACATGCTACGTGTATGGACATTTGTTGGTAGGTAAGTACATATCCTGTAATAGCATAGGTAAATATCTGAATGTATAAATTAATGAAAATGTTTTAATCGCCTCTGTGGTCTAGCGGTCTAGCTGTTAGATTTGCCTTCAAGAGGTCCCGGGTTCGACTCCCAGGTCGGGCAACAAAAATAAAGTGTAGTGTTACCAAATTTTCTAATTTAAAAGAAAGTTGCACGGGATAGGAAACATGTCCGGTTGGCGATTAGATAGGCTTGCCACCTATCACATTGTGGGACTGAGACTCTTTGGGTAGTCGTAAATACCCTGGTTGTATGTCTGCCTACTTCTTTGAAGATATGGGCATGAAGACATTTTTTATTTTAATTTTAAAACATAAATATAATTTTACTTTCAAATTGTTTGCAAGAATATGCAAAATATTTAATAAACTTTGTAATTTACTTTAAAAATTGGTGTTCCGATTCAACAACATAATATAAAATAAATTAATTTATTATAACAAAATAACAATGCAATGAAAATACAAAAATTATAACTTGTTTTAGATAAATATCCTGTTTTGTTAGTTAGTTCAAATATACTAACAGTAGCATGAAGTTGCGATATAAAATATAAATACATGGAAAAATTCGAAGCGAAGCCATTTTTCACACAATTTATTACATTTTTCTATGCAAACACACCCGAGCACTGATTGCAAGTATCGCCGCAGGGCCATCTTCATTTTAATGTTTCTTCTGATCAGTATCTGGAAGAAATGAATCTGCAATTTAATATTATATTTCAACTGCTTTCTGAAAGAATGAGACACAGTATTTCCTAACAGACGAGGCACTGGTAATTAAATGTGTTTCTGAACGGTATCTAAACTCTGAACCGACCTAGAATGGTTTAGAAATATCGAAAAAAACGAGTAACATAAATGAAAAAAAGCATGGTTGTCCAATTTGTAACCTCCTCCTTTTTTAAAAGTCGGTAAATAAAAAGTAGATGGTATGCTTTTGAACTCATATTAATGTAATCTGTTTGCCGGTTTGGCCTTCAGTTACCAATATGCGAGAAGTCTCTGGACCGGTTTCATTTGAACAAATTAACGAAATGAATGAACACAAAAATTGACAACCCTAGATGGAAACCATTTAGGGAGAAACCGACTCGCACTTAACCATTTCATTTTAATTATATTTCGTTGTATGCGATAGTGAAAAACAATAAGAACTCATTTATAATTAATGTAAATTTAAGTTTAAATTACTCATAATGAATTATCTTTTAAGACTTGTAATTAATTACCAAAATTTTTGGAAAGATAATTAAATACTGCCAAGAATAAGTATTTTATGATTAGTTTTGATTTAAATATGATGAAGTCGGAGGGTTTGTTTCAAAGCTGAAATTTGAGCGCTTATATTTTATACTGTACTATCTAATTAGCTAAACCCATTTTAATCAAACAATTTATTTATTTATAGATTTTTATACTATTTACCCCCATGTTGGTCCAGGCTCCTTTGCATCACCATCTGCCTTCCTGCCAGGCAACTCGTAAAAGGCGAGCATAGCCTTACAGTCACCAACTCCGTGACATCCTACTAGGTGTTAGAGTTTCGCAGCGAATCGCCCGAATTCGTACACCGCCCTACCTGTTCCTGCCGCCTTAACGTCCAATGCTTGTCGTTGACAAATCATATAATATACTTCCAAGTGTTGATCCGGGCTCCTCTGCAGAACAAACCATCTGCCTTCCTGTGCCAGGCAGTTCATAAAAGGCGAGCACAGGCTCCCCGTCACAAACACCGTGACACCTGACTAGGTGGCAGAGTATCGCAACGACTCGCTCGCATTGGTACCACCGCCTCGCCTATACCTGCCGCCATCAAGTCAGTGTTTGTGGCTGACTTGTTCCGATTTGGAGTGCAAGGTAGCCGGTAAACTTATTTTTGCTCGACGCCTAATATCCCGGCATCAGGTTGGCAACTAACCATTACCACCTTTGGTTTCTCTAGGTGGCGTGATATTCTTACCATCAGGAAATCTATCTGCTTGTTTGCCTTCCATTATCATAAAAAAATCGGCAATTACTACTACTAGTTCTATTAAAGTTATAGATGAAAAATTAAAAAGTTTTTTGTAACATACATTATTATAAAATTATATAAAAAAACGTCAAATACCGTGATGTATGTAGATACACTCCAACAAAGTACCTTTACTTTACTTAAGAGCCTGACATGACTTACTGACGACTTATGACTAATGACTACCTAATTATAATTGATATAAAATTTGATGCAAAGTTCTACTTGACGAATGGTAAAATACTAACGTGAAGGCCAAAACTTAAAGAAAGAAAGAAAGATGTTTTTGACCTAAGTTAGCATTTTTGGCTCTACCTTCCCCGTGACGGACTTGAAGTGAAAAAATCTACTACTTTACCCTCCAGTCCGAAATATAAGAGTGATTATGGCGTTAGTAAAAGATTAGGCTGTGGATCACTACCATGGCAAGTTGATGCCCAGCACTCTACCACCAGTAGTTTTATAGGTAATGACCTGTATTTGACCTATGCTCGGCCCTTACGACCTGCCCGACAGAGAAGCAGATTCTCTATTCTGCTAAGTGGACTCGGACCAAGACGGGGAATACGCGATAAGATAACTCTATTATGTTCCCGAAGCGAAGCTGGGCCGGGTCGCTAGTTATAGTAATTAGTGATTAATCATTTTATCTGACGTCCTGTATTCTGGCTTTGGCAAGATCTATTCCAATATCGTATTCTGCTCATTAGCCATGACACATGAATCAATTAAACGGTTGAACGCTTAATTGATGTTAGTGCAGTTGTGACGGAGTAATGGGGTTGGAAATTGTCCCAAATTGGATGCTGTATTTATCTAAATAGAATCTTAGACCTTGCAGAAAATTACACTTTGCTAAGACTAACATTTACACTTAATTCGGTTTTTTAACACTCCTACAGTTTACGTTTTCATTCATAGCGTAAGTGCTAGTCTTTGTCGTTTTCCACTTTGAATACCTTACCCTCGACAGAAGAAGGGCTGTTTAAGTTTAAAGTGTTTGTGTGTGTCTCTCTCTGGATCATCATAACTTGTTAGCGGACAGATCAATTTTAAATCGTATTGTTTGTTTAGAACCTGATGTTATTGGAGCGGTTCTTTTCATCACAAATAACAATAAAAGAAACAACAACTTTTTTAATTTGTTATTTTCCTTTTACTGATTGGGTGGAAACTATTTTTTATAGAGACTAGCTGCTTCTCTTAGTTTCGCCTGCGTAGTCTATTTTTTTATACAAAAATAAGTAAACTAAAGCAAAACATATTCATACAAAAAGTATTATTATATTATGATGATATCCTGGGAAGAATAAATTTAAAAAGTAGTTAGCACAACTGTTCCGTTAGGAACCGACCACGCGCATACCACGCGTCTGATTTTAATACTGCGACATCTCCTAAAATACTCATTTAAATCGATAGATTTAAAAGGCAATTTTGTTTTAAGTGAAATACTTGTGATTAATAACGTTCTTATTTAGATAAGGGTTAATATTATGTTTATGAAAACAGCTTTGTAAAGAATGTATTATTTTAAGACAAATTGCCTTATAACCTTTTTTTAGCACTTTGAAGAGGAACAATTCTGCCATTCATTATTTTTGCGAAACTAACCGTTCACGCAGCGCACGCAGCGGAATCTGTCAATAGGAAAAAAATCCATCCGATTTTGAAACATTTTTCTTTGGTTCTCCGCCCTTTTGGTCTTATCATGATGATATAGTCCGTCGCCTTTTTCGACAAATGGACTATCTAACACCGAAATAATTCAAATCGGATCGATAGTTCCTGAGATTAGCGTGTTCAAGCAAACAAACTCTTCAGCTTAACAATATTGTAGTATATGTAGTATAGATGAACTTGCCTTTTGCTCTTTACAATACCTATATTTTGCAAACTTGTATATACAAACATAGCTTGCAAACTGTCAATAATAAGAAAAATTACATTAAAATCACTTGATGAAGAAAAAATAATTAAAGGACCATAAAATTTCAAAGTACGGCTACAACTTCATTGCCACATCTTCTAGCTATAAAAAATATATGCAATATTAGAAATGAAATTAATTAATAACATATTGTCTTTGATATAACTCAAAAATCGCTACTAAAGATCCGTCATTAAATTTAAAAACCTTACCTTTAAAAAAGCTGCCAAATCCACCCGAATGATCAATCCCATCCTACTACTTAACGTACCACGTCGCGAATTGATAATTATTTTTTCGAATGATAACTTAGGATTATAAAATGATTTCACATATATTTTGTCAACATCCTACGATTAGTTTTGAATGCTTGCCAACGCCTTTTGTGATTACCTTTTTATCCTGAATAGAGTTCGATGATCGGTCTGCTCTTTCAAATGATCTAATCCCCCTAGTGTTGGTCTATGTCTACTGGGTAGATTAGACCATCTGCCTCACTGCCAGTCAGCTTGTAATAGCTAGTAATAGGTTATTGGTCAACAGCAACAGGATCACTAGTCGTAGAGGAGTATGAAACAACTCACTCGACTAGGGATCCTCCTTCTTAGCAATTCCTGCCACCATAATAGCTCTGCCGTTTTCCAGTTTGGAGGGTATGGTAGTCGGTATACTTGCACAAAACCCTAATATCACCGCCATAGGATAGTGAAGCACCTATAACATCTGTTACGCCCATTGGCCACGGTTATACGATACGCAACAATTTGTCATACCTGCCCAAGTCGCAGCTCGCAGTATGCCATCTTTACCTTCAGTAACCAAGTAGATGTGAGTAAGTCAACTCTGAACCGGTTCAAGTATTCAGACGCCATAATGTTTGACTCACAGCTGCAATTCAAGTCAAAATTTCGCAGCTTCTACTTGAAATGTTTCGAACTTATGTCTTATCTGAGTAATATTATCTGACATCTCTTTCACACGTTGTTAAGGTCATGATCAAGTTTTCTTTAAATAAGTTGAGCTTAACTTCGAGCGAGATCGCAGTTCCGGCTCAGCTTTTTTACGGTTGACGCGTTTTGGTCGAGTTGGTTGTCTATATCTGCTATGAAATAACTGAATATCACTTTTCAAATCTGTTACGCGTAAGTGTCCAAATAAAATAGTTGTAATGTCAGAAGATCTTTGACCTCTATGTATTCCTATTTCAATTCAGAAGATACGGTTTTAAAGTCATCGAGTGTAAAGATGTTCGCAGGTGTTTCGTAATTATTGAATTTCGTGATTATATTTAACGAAATTACTATATTTAACTAAATTTTGTACAATGTTGTTCAGTTAAAGTGCACACATGAAATAATCATGAAGAAATTAGTGTTTCGTGTATTTTTTCGTTGCCCCCCGAATCTCACTAAATAAGCCTAAGTAAGAAGGCCACTGCTTTATCTATCTGTGATGACTTACTACTAATTTTGAAAAATTTAAATCTGATTTTGTGAAATCGGATGACTTGGTGCAAATTTTAACTTGGCTAATGGCAAATGCTAACGCCAATGCCAAAAACTCATGCTAAATATCTTTAAATTCTGAATGTTTAATTATGAACGTTCTTGAGTTTTCACTCAAGAACGTTATACTCGTATTATTTTTTCATAAACAATACAAATTCACTCCAATGACAATTGAAATTAAAAACTTTATACACAGCGAAGTAACCACCAAAGTAATTGAAACGAATTTATCATGGTATATTAAAAGTAATAAAAGTCGCAGATATTTTATCTTAAGGCTCATTGCGGGTAATAACAGAAACAACCCAATTATCATCTCGCTCTCCCAAGTTTTTTCCAATTTCAGGCGAAAATGCTTAACTTTATTCAAATGAAGGAGTAATAAAGAAACTTTTACTTTACAGATATATTGTTATTAAATGCATTACAATTTTTCTGATTAAAGATCCCTCGTGGAATTGTGGACTATGAGGCGGAGACGTTTTTGTTTAAATTATGGGAAAAAAAACATTTTAAATTATATTTTACAGTTAATTGAATATCATTCATTTATCATTTTAGAATTATTTAGGTTTATCAACGTATGCATAAAATAAAAAAAAAACAAATATTTTACATCTTAAACATTTTAAATCTTATCTTTGTATAATATACATACTCATCTATATCCATAGCTTATTTTTTACTTACGGCTATTCAACTTGCATATTGACTTCATTACAACACAATCGTTAACCACGAAGTAAATAAATATTATATAATAATAATCTAGCTGATCCGGCCGACGTGTTTCTGCTATATTTTTAAGTTGATTTTAGTAAAAAAAATAATTGGTGCGAGTCACCCTCGTCACTTAGGGGTATGAAAAATAGATGTTAGCCGATTCTCAGACTTATTCAATACTAGCTGCGCCCCGCGGTTTCACACGCGTAAGTCCCAATCCCGCGGGAACTCCGGGATAAAAAGTAGCCTATATGTTATTCTGGGTGTTTAGCTACCTACATACCAAATTTCATCGTAATCGGCTTTGTAGTTTTTGCGTAAAAGAGTAACAAACATCCATCCATACATACAAACTTTCGCATTTATAATATTAATAGGATAGGATGCTCAAAAATTTCTTGAGAAGCGGTCGAGCCGTTTCGGAGGAGTTCCATCACGCACACCCTGACAAGAGAATTTTATATATTAGAATAATAACTAGATGTGCAGGCGACTTGGTTTGCATGAAATCTTAAAAAAATATAAGTTTCGTATAATTGTAGAATTAAAAAAAATGCCTTAGTTACGTTTTAACAGATGAGCTGGCTGCCAGTGAAAATCCTGGCAACAGACAGATAAAAAATTTAAAAAAAAGTTGTTTTTGTACATTATATTCACATCTGCATGTAGTTAGAAACAGTTACTTTAATATTACAAACTGTTCATCTGTAAATAGTATCGATTTTCGAAAAGAAATCACATTTTAGGGATAAGACTACCATTTGGACTATAACTTAATTTTAAAATCTGATCTACGTTCTTTGTTGATTTGTTTACATTTAAGAGTTTATGCATTCTATTAACGGACCGCACTATTAAATTATTTACGTATTTAACCAAAATACGATAGTAATGATGCCTCATGAGCAAACTCCAAATCAGTAAAAGTCGTACAATCTTTAAAAAATATGTACATAACATTAGCTATTCTCTTTTGTTTGCAGTAGAACGCCTAAATTGTTAACGTTATTTTTGGCAGTTCACGAAAACAGTCTACTTTTCATTTGATACCGCGTTTTCGTTTTTCAAGAGCCATCCGTCGAATCAACGATGCAGACATTTCTAGCGAAAAATAAACTGAAACTGGGGAATGGGCAAAACTGTGTTTGATTTGACTATAATAAAATTCTTCTCACAAAGCAAGCGGAACCAAAGCAAAGCGAAATCATGTACCGTAGCCAGGATATTCGAAATTACCTGTTATGAGCATAAACATAGGTACATTTCGGCTATTCGTTTTTGTAAAGGTATGATATCAATGTGATAAAATTTTGATTACTCAAAACTGCTGTCCAGCGACGTTGCAACGAAATAGTAGTCGGTTTTTGCAATTTTACTAAGTTTTATCAAATCGGCAATTATCGAACTATTTTTAGCACAAACACGCTGAACAAGCTTCCAGCTGAGGGAAAATTTCAGAGCTAATGCATACTCAACTACAAGGTACTTTGTTTTAAACGAGGCGTTTTAAACTGTTAATAGTAATAAAATTACTTTCTTTAATAAAATAAATAAAATAAATAAAATAAGCCTTTATTGCTGTTTAAATGTTTGCAAGTACGTAGTATTCTTGAGCCTAATCTATCAAACTATACAAGTTTAATGTGTTAGTTAACATCGG
>NJDD01001448.1:58352-87704 GCA_002245505.1 Calephelis nemesis | reverse complement strand
TCACGACAAAGTCCGAGTCCGAAGTTACAAAATACATTTTGAGTTGCACATTCAAGGAACAAAATCCGAGACTCCGTGTAGTTAACGGCAACAATGGACCACTAGACGATAGAGGAGATTATTTGTAGTTTATTATAAGAATTTAAAAAAAACAAGTGAATAGTCCCCAGTGTTGTTTCGGGCTATTGCGTGCAATAACTTGACTCCCTGACTAGCACATTAGAGGCGAGCATAATTTAAATTGATCGTTACCAACAAGATGATTAGTTGAAGAGTGCTTTGCAGCAACCTGTGTTGCTGCCGCATTATTTTTCAGCAACCTGTGTTGCTGCCGCATTGTTTTGCAGCAACCTGTGTTGTTGTGCACTTCTAACGCCGTAGTGACTGTATTTATGGGGTATTAAGATAGGTAAGCAGGTTTACATGCACATCAATCCTAACATCCTTACCACTGGACAACGACATATTTATAATAACATCTATAGTATCTGTCGTCTACGGCTATCTATTACCATCAGAGGAACTGTGTGCTTGTTCGAAGTCTTATTTGAAGAAAAGTTAGGTTCTTTGATAGTAAGGACGTGCCTTTATGTCAAGATGTTTATGGTATTAATCTGAGGCTAAGATAGTAAGCCTTGCAGTACAACACCGACAAGCACTAATGTAAAGGCGGTCTGTATTGCTAGAGTAGGACAGTAGTATCTGAGCGAGCCATCATAAAACATTTAGTCGTATTCACGGTATTAATTAATAAATTGCCTCTTGCTTAACGTTTAGAAAAGTGTCAAAATCGCCTCAGTGGTCTAGCGGTTTAGGAGTTGGAGTTGACAGCATGGGGTCCTGGGTTCGATTCTCTCGTCGGGCAACAAAAAGAAAATTTGGTTTTTCCAATTTTTGGATTGGGTATATGCCATGTTGACAATAGGGTTGCCACCTATCACATGTGAGACTTTGTATTTTCGGCTAGTCGTAAATGTCCCGGTTGTACCTTTGTATACCTATTTGGGGATTAAGGCTTAAAGGTACTAGTGTCAATTTCCTCACAAACCAAAAACCAACAACAAATACAAGTTCCTACAAAATCAGAAACCAATAAGTAAAATCTCATAGCTTTAACCAATAATCTAAAATTTATCCAATAAATACGCATTTGAATTGTAGAAAATCAAATATCTTGAAAAATAAGAAAGTAACATTTTAACAGATATCTCACATCAATGAGTTATTTCACAATACAACCCAGGGATAACATTTGAATAAGCCATACACATAAATATACGGTCGCGTTACGGAGGATCATAAATCAGAAACCGTTGTCCGGTGTTGTGGATTTCATCCCAAGATCGTTTCATACTACAATATACGTTTTGCATCCATTACTTATTTGCTTTATCATTGAGGGATGTTACGCCACGTTTTGCTTTTCTTTGCGAATTTGAAAGGAAAAAATAATTTGTAAACGTTTTAATATAAATATAATAAAAAATGTCATGCTTTTGTTGTTGGACTTGGCTTGTTATTTTGCTTAACATTACATGTTTTTAAACGTAATAAATAAGAAAACGTCGGTACATCAAAAATTTAAGTTTACATGTAGCCATATATCATCCTTATAAAATGTCAAAAACATAGGCTATTCATATTTGAATACCGTAAATTTAATTACGTGGTAAACGTTACAGATTTTTTTCGATTTTGTACACTTAATTATATTGCATAGGCCACAAAAACTTACAAATTTTCAATATAAAATAAATACGACGGTATAAAAGCGGTTGATTAACACCCATGGCACAAGCATATAATTTGCTTAATTTGGGGTTAGATTCTATTTGTGTGACTTGTATGGATATATATTTAATTTTTTAGTCTCTGATTATTCAGTGTTTAATTTTTTGTATTAATGTCGGAAATTTTGTAAACAAATAATGTCATATTCTTTTTAAAACTACTCTGTATTATTAAATCCTATGATTATTATATCAAGCTGGTACTCAATTAGGTAATTTTACTGATAGCCCCCACCCGATCTATTAAATTCAGGTTTTGACGCAGTTAGTGAAATGGGTCTTGTAGTTTAACACTGATTATCCGTAATAAAAGAGGCATATAGCACTTGTGGTCTCTCAATCACTAGTCTAGTTTAATAGGTTTTAGCTCCAAGAATGTCTGGAGTTTGACAGGATCATTATGACGAAGTTTACTCAGCAATTATTCCTCAAGATTAATATTTCGGTAACTGTGACCAACGTAAGTATTTTCTTTTATTTCATTTAAGGAAATTTCACCAAATTTAACAAATAAATATTCTGAATTTATGTTAAAAAATATAAAAAGAAGTAAACATATGCTAATCAGTGTTACAATTACGCATAAGGAAAACAATTTTAAAATTTACCTTTACTCTTTTTGTTTTTCTTATTCAGGGCTTGCTAAAATTTAAAAAAGTACAATTTCCTTGCTGTGTGTTATTTAATGGAAAAGTTTTTAATTTGATTTTAGAATTTATTCAACCATCGATATTCGTTAGCTATATAAACTTTTCTCTTTTTTGGTTTCAGAAACAAATTATAAAATCAAATGTGATTCATACATGCATAGTGAAAAAACTGTTACCTGTAACATATAAATCCAATTTTTTTTAAAGAATTCTTATAAAATCCTAGATTGTTATACCTCATAAGATAGAAAATAAAATGTAGATTAAAATATCTCTTCGAAATAAGTGTCACATTTTTTAGACATATTTCAAATTTGACCTTTAACTTATAAAAAACTTTTTATAAGTTAAAGGTCAAATTTTCTGGTAGTCCTAAAGTTAATTTTGGAAGTTAATTTTCTCAGAACTTCCATGCAGTTAAAACCTGAGAATTTTATGAGGGATGCTCCTAAGCTAAAAAAACCTTCCTGTATTAGTCAGATCTTTTACTTCAGCCTAGAAATAAAATAAAAAAATAAAATATAAAATCGCAAAATCCTTTGTTAATATCGTAACTAATAAAGTTTTTTTTATAAATTATACCGGAATAATATGCGTTGAATATGACTCGAACCTACTGTTATTGTTGTAATTTGCTATGCATAATGTACTTTTTAAAATAACATTTTTCATTATTTAATGACAAAGGTCGAATGATCTTTAAATTGCATTTCTATAAAAGCCATTAGAGATTGAGATCTGGGAGTTTTACTCTCACATTTCAAATAGAATAGCCGATCGTTTTATGCATAAATCTCACGATGTCACTTTTTTTTGGTCGAAAAAAACATTGTACATCGATGACAAACTTATTTGCTTACTTTAAGGCAACTTTTGCGTGTTGAGGTCATAAAGCATTGTATTTGACATGTAAAAATTCAATAACAATAATTACAAGATCTTCACTTTTCAAAATATCTAATGTAATAGCCGAAAAACCCACTCCTTAAACGTTCAGTTCATCTTACTAAATACACATACATATCTTTACGCCAAGTCCCCCTTGAAGGCAGGAAGACAGTACCGAGAACCAATTGAACGAAGTTCGCAGGTGTAAAATGGGACAAGAGGAACAGTGCAGTTTTAATTAAGTGCAACAAAAATGTTGAACCAAGCTTAAGCCCTGAACGTGCACCAACTTAAATAAGAGGCAGTATTACAAATCATTTTCGCATCATCGCAATTTATTAGGATTTTTTTCTAAATATTACACAATAATTATATATTTTTCTTAAATTGTTTAGCGACTGAATACAACTTTCGTCTCACATCAGGATATCCAAGCAGCAAATCTTGCCAGTCTTTAAGCCGCAAGAACACCAAATCTACAACCTGAAAGATACGCATTGTGAGCGATTTCATATTGCAACGTATCATATTAACTGACTGTTTTAGGTTAATTTACACACCTACAGACATTCATAACTTTTCATCAAGTTCTTTCGGTTGACATCCCACGTTCAAATCACTTGGGTGCTATCCGAGGATAGTGTCAAGAGTCTCCATAACCAGCGTGTTTGTATGAAAAGGGTATTGAATGTGGAAGAAACCAGACAGGTCTGCAAGGATAGTGAGGTTTGGCAATCGATACTCTCGGCCTACCTCGTAAGGAACTGGTCGTTAAGATGAGTATGTATGAAAGTATGTAAATCCATTACGGGGTAGGCAGAATATCGAGTGCCTCGATTTTTCACGACAAACGACACGATTTGTGCGTTTCTGCCTAGCTTCCTAAACACTTTCTTTATTCTTTTCCTAAAGAAGCTTCAACTGCTCTTTAAAGAATACCTGAGCGATTTGGTAGCGAAATATCAACTTACGTCGTCGGCGTACGACAACATATGCACCCAGGCAGTATCTTTAAGACTGTATTTCGAAATATTAAGTTAAAGATACTAAATCCCAACCATCAAAGTACGCATTGACAAATAAAGACAAAATTCCATTAATTAGCTTTTGTTTATCAGTATGGTAGAGGATCGTGCACTCTAAAGAATCTAAGTTACTTGAATAATGAAAGTGAGGTGCTAAAACTAAAAAATAAGGGCTCCCACTACGAGGGTAGATAAATGAAGGAGTACCTACCGTTCGTGTGTAATAGGAGAATTGAAATGGCGTGTTTGGGAAAAGGCCCGGTATCAATCCGAAATATCCATTTGTAGTCAGCACTGAAAGCCGCTTCTTTTCACCGCTGGAAAAAGAAGTGCTATTTCTTTGGTACTGGTAAATCAAATGGTTATTATTTAAATATTTATATGAAAAGTCTGTACAGTGAAATTTTTTATTATCAGTTTCCTAAGAACGTCCAATGACAAATGGCAGCAAATGTAATAACATGTGTGTGTTGCAAAACTTTTTACAAAATTTATTTTGATGGCGCTTGTCGATTTTATGGCGGGATCGAGAAAAATTAAGGACGCTGCTTTCTCTTAATTATTTATTCTTTTGCAGTTTGCGTAAGATTAATCAATTTTGGCGGGATTTTTAGGGTTTCGTAGCGATAGTCTAAAAAACGTAACCCTTATAGTTTCATTTTGTATGTGGTACAACCACTTTTTTCCGAAAATATAAAAGCCATGCTGTTGAAACTCGGTAAGTAGGAGTATTGTGTGAACAGCATTAAGATTTTTACACAAAAACAGAAAAATAACACCACCAGATGACCCATATCTTAATCTGTGATCACTCAATCTACTCAGCGCACCCGAAACAACACATAGAACTATTTACTTTTATTACATTTTCGTGACTTGTGGAGCTCTTTGGGGGAGGCCTAAGTCCAGCAGTGGACGTCTTCCGACTGATGATGATGATGATGATGATGACAAAGTTATTTATTTATGACAAATAATAATTGATAATTTATTTAAATTTAACCCTATCTATAAAAGAGGATTTCAACTATCAAGTGTTTTGCTTTGCGGTAGTTAAACTTCAAAGTTACAACTTTTTAAAAAGGTGTAATATGGTAGCATTGCCGCCCCTTTAATATGAGCAAGCTATTCTATCAAAGATTTTGCTGTTGTAATGTCAAAAATAGCGCCACCGTTATATAAGTTCCACAATAATGTTGTGCGAGAGACACAATATTAACATGTTAGACGGCATAAGTGAAATTTTAAGTATAACGTATTACCTGAAGGTGGAATTTTTAGTATAAGTATTTTCAAATAACAAATTTGTACTTTATTCGTGTTATTTGTTTAGACATACTATATTAATTAAACTTGTTATATTTTACATATTATAAATTACATAAACACTTACTTTTGACCTGTATACCATTTTTCCACCTCGCCTTCATGTATGAAGTACATGCATGAAAATATGTCACCTTCCTGTACTACGTATTTTCCTGTGAACAACAGACCTCGTATAAGTTAATACCTTTTTTCTTTTCTTTCTGTATGTTACAAGATATTGAACAAGTTAGTGTCACTCCTTAAAGGTCGGCGATGCATCTGTGATACTCCTGGTCTTGCGGATGTCCGTAGGCTGATGTGATCACTTTCTATTAGGTGATCCACTTGCTTGTTTGCCACCTCTTGTATAGCAAAAAGTAAAAAATAACATTCGCATAGAGACACACCATAACAAAGCAATACATTTTTTTTAATGTGAGTGGTCAGCGATGAAACACACATATCTTCTGATGGTAAGATTGGGCGGACCCGGAGCAACAAGTGGAAAATACTTATGTACAGGGTACAGTACTAGTACTTTTAGTAGTATATCAGTAGAGGTGAGGTTGTACAGGGAGAATGTTAGTGGTGGTAGGTATGTTAAGGCCAAAATTTTAGGCCACGTGACTACCGTAGTACAGCTACCGTATCCCCCAGCGCTTGCAATAATTATCTACTTAACTAATTTATCAATATCGATTATTCTGCTGAGAACCAATTAAAATTATTTCAATTGTATGCTTTCTTTTTCTGATGAAACAAAACTAAAAGAGATAGAACATTTTAGACATGTGAGGTTAGATCGAACATGTCAAAATGTGACGTTGTTATCAAAGGTTTCCTATGAATAGATTAGCAGTCTGTAGAAATGTCGTATGCAAACTAATCTGAGAGCACTAAACGTATCTCATTTCTTTCTGTTAGTACCGTTGAAAAGAGGATAGTGATAACTTAACATTTGTTTTAAATATAAAGATATGTTAACAGCCCTTACTCTTTGCTGTGGTACATTATAGTTGCATATATGACATAGTTTTTTTTTTAAATTCAACCTCAACCGCTTTAGAATTTTATCGAGTTTTTAAAACCTGCACAAAACAATTTTCTAGATATCTCCACACCCATATCCCTGAAGAGATAGGCAGAGCCACAATCAGGGCATTACCCCGTGTTGGTCCGGGCTCCTGTGTAGAATAGACCATCTGCCTTCCTGTGCCAGGCAGCTCGTAAAAGGCGAGCGAAGGCTTACTGCCACTAACACCGTGACACCTGATTAGGTGGTAGAGTTTCGCAGCGACTCACCCGGATAAGTACCACCGCCTTACCTATTCCTGCCGCCATAACGTCATGACGTGTTCCGGTTCGGAGGGTAAGGTAGCCGGTAAACTTACTTTTGCTCAAGGCCTAACATCCCGGCCTCAGGTTGGCAACGCACCATTACCACCTTTTGGTGTCTCTAGGCGGCGGAAATTTCTTACCATCAGGAAATCCGTCTGCTTGTTGCCTTCCAATATCATAAAAAAAAAGATACTGAGTCCCACAATGTGATATGTCCCACTATCGCCAACCGGACACAAATACGTTCTGTTTTATAAAATGACTGGCTGCCCCAGCGAACTTCGTCCCGCCAATATCCGGATAAAAACTACCTTATCTTTTAAGTTGGATCACACTACACATAGTTGTGAAATTTTATCGAAATCAGTTCAGTAGTTTTGGAGTTTAATGGCAACATATATCGTGACACAAGATTTTTATATATATAAGATAAGATGTAGGTAATATTCATTTATTACTAGTAAAATTGTAAGTAAAATCTAGTCAATATTTGATATTCATTTTATGATCACGATAAATTCAATTACTCGAGTATGGAATAAATGGAACACAAGAACGAGAAATTATTTATGATTTCGTAATCATTAATTACTCTTATTTTAGAATTTAAAAAGAAGCCCATTTGCGATACCTAAACAAATTAGAAGACAAAACAGACAAGCAGTCCAGCTCACAATTTTAAGACATAAAAAGTAATACAAAATACTATCTTTCCCGTAAAGCTTTTTATCAAGCTTTCTTTGTGACATGGATGTAATCTAAGTTATCCAATTATTGAAAACATTTTTTCGAACCAAGTTCCAGATGGTACTTCAAAAGAAACTATTCTTTCAATTATTAAATATCATGTTACGGATACAATGATTAACAAATTTGAAAATAAGCCGCAAATTTGTTGCAAAATTCATAATTATCATATTGTCGGGAAATAAGTGACTTGTGGCGACCTTTGGGGGAGGCCTATGTCCAGCAGTGGACGTCCTCTGGCTAAAGATGAGGTGCAAAATTAAAAATTTTAAAAAAAACCTAAGACGGTTACAACGTAACTAAAAAAGGATAAAATAATTTAAAAAAAATTACATAATGTAATTATGTAACTAAAGATAACAGAAGTAAAAAGCCTTAACATATTTTTATTAAAGCTTTTATTAAACTTAAACATGTACCTGTATTTCGATATATTAGTATCCTTAACAGGCTGGCATGGAAGTAAAAGGTCTTATCTATACAGAGGACCCATACGAACAAACACAGGGAAAAACAAATTAAAAAAGAAAAAAAAGTAAAACAACTAACCAGGAAATATGACAACCCTCTGAAACTTGGCTGCCATTTGTCGTATGACGTACACCGGCAAGTCCTTGAACAGTGGTGGCAGCTCGAGGTGGTACATGTAGAGAGCACACATCATATCCTCACGGAGGCAGTATGGAGCGTGTTGCGCTAATTCCGGTAACCAGTTACCTGATTCAAAAATATCTCAATGTTGGAGATATAGTATTGTGCGTTGTTATAGTGACATTCTTGTTGGCTGTTACTTCCCGTCCCTGGTGGCTGAGGCCGGGGCGTTAGGTTTTAATGCAAGTCTACCGATTGCCCTAACCTCACATTGATAATAAATAAAAATGAAGTTCGAAAATTTGTGAAGATTTTGGAATGTTTAGACTTTTGCATGTTTACTATTCAGCCGAACGACCACTAAAGAATCGGTCGTGTCGTAGCTTAGCATGCAAGCGTTCTATTATCTGGAAAGGATAGGGGAAAGTTGGGTATATTGGACCACTTTAAAATTGGACCACCTCTAAAAACGCGTTTCATAGTAGTATGATTTGATGATTTGAAAAGTGGCAACACCTAACGATGTGCCACTAACTTCATTGTGCATTAGCCATTTTGATTTCGGCAGCATTGGCACAAACGTGTTGTTTCTATTAAAAATAACTTTTTTTTCAGATTTTGACTGTAATTTTAAGTGATCTGTGCTAAGGACATAACTAAGTAAGGGTTTATATATTTTTTGTATATTCGTAATGTAATTGGCTAAGATAATTCGGCAGCTTCGAAAGGTTATGTTTCTGTTTTGATTTTATTTGTTCGAAATGACACAGTTCGATATAATGCAACCGGCATTTTACTTGGGTGGGTTATCTGCATATCGATCTCCAGCGCATAAAAGTAGAGGATCAGTCTCCGCTGATCCAATGCTCTATGTGTCTGGGGTACGGGCACAGCAGAAAGCTCTGCACAGAGACTATACCAAAGTGCAGTCACTGTGGAGGGCCTCACCTCAGATCAAAGTGCGAGGAGCAGACGACCAGCATGGCACCAACATGCTGCAACTGCTCCCACGCAAAGCTTGATAACACCAGCCACAATGCTTTTAGCGATGACTGTCCCATTAGGCGAAAGTGGGAGATGTTAGCAAGGGCAACCATATCATATTGTTAGGGTTGCCCTGGCTAGCACATACATTTTGGCTGAGGGACGGCATCAAACAACAATTGGGGAATACTCTGGCCCACAAGATTACATATAAACCAAATCGGCACCAATATATATAGTATAGTTCTAGTGAACCGAACAATATTTATTACAATTTAGTAAAACAAAGTATCTGTTAAATTTCTTTTCATTTTACGGACGACCGAGAAATATATTAAAAGCAGAGTCTAGTGAAGAATCTTTAGACGAAGAAGTCATAGTTTTAAACGACTCAGATAGTTGTTTCTCTGAAAATAATGATAATGAGTGTGCTACATGAAGATTAAATTACTGGAATAAAAAAGGCCCAAAAGTTAACTAAGTCAAGTATGTGCGATGCCACAAATGGAATCATGAGACTTGTATTACCAATTACAACAATTATACCTACTTTAGATAAAGTCTGATTTCGAGTTCCTTTATAATTATTTTGAGATTGAATTTAATATTTTTGAAGAAAATGTTTCAATTTTGTTTATTTTTTGTTAGATTTACTCTTAAGTCCAATTGAGCAACTCTAGGGTTTAATCAACCATGCTGGTTTGGTAAATTGGGACAAAGCTCCGATCTCGTATTAAGTTGATTTTTGAGAAATGTTTAACTATTACGTTGATTATTGTTTTTCAATAAATATAAATCCAATTAAATGGAGTTTTATTTGATGTAAAAACTTTTTTTTAATAATTAATAATATGTGTCAAAAACGCATTTAAAAAAAGTGGTACAAAAAAACCGACTTTCCCTTTTTGCTTTTTGTCTCGTCTGCTTAAATGGCAAGAGTGGATATTTTACTATACTTTCAAAACATTTAACAAATTTAACGCATACTTTAATTTTAAATTATGCAAACTAAAGTACCTCTCTGTCTCATCCACAACTGCGTAGTATATTCCTTCACAGATTTCAACAACACGGAACAGAGCCCATTATGCTCCAAATACATAACAAGGCTCATAACATCGTAGTCGTAAGCGTAGAGTTCGCGAAACTTTGTATACACTGCGCTAATAGCGACACTTAAAATCCAAATTCCGATAATATATGAGATCCAGGTAGCAACAATTTTAAAGTATATCTGCTTTAAGGTTAACGAAAGGACCTGTGAAATAACAGTTTTTGATTAATATGATTGTTAAAAACTTCATTCAACAGTTTATATATTTATGAGAGTTATACAGTGATTTGAGCGATAAGACCGCCATTTGTACATTTTTGTAATATTTTGTTCTGTATATTATGTTTGTGTTTATATTGTTCAATAAAGAATAAATAATAATAATATTAATAATAATAAATTTTAGAAATATCAAACATTTATTTTACATAGCAGGTAAGCTCGCAGGCAAAATCGTCGTCAGCATACGCCACAATATCAGAGAGAGGGGGAAGAGAGAATAAAAGAGGAAAGGAGGGATTAAACGACAATTTTAGTGTAATTACGTGAATCGGCATGCTCCTTTGGTATGGTCATGTGAAAATAATGGATCTACCACTGAGTTGAAAGAGTGACAAAACAGAAACAAATCAAATATGGGCAGGTGTACGAATATGTAATACATTGAGCCCTACTGATCTATTCGATGATTGGGCGAACCTTATACCACCTCAATTTAAAACCATCCATAAAGCTAGTAAAGCTTACATAAAGCTATTGACACAAGTACAAAATTGCTAAAACATCTTTTCATCTAAAGCACCCGTCATGAGAAGCTATAAATTATGAAAACAAACATCTTTTACCAAGTATTTTCTTTTACTTCGAGACAACAATAAACTGACCATATTCAATCGAAATAAAAAAATAGACGGGTTATATGAAAGTAACAACCTATTTAATATAGTCGGATCATACGAGGGCCAAACTGAAAGTTTTTAGAACTGGCAACTTAAAAGCATTATATTAAAAAAATAAGTTTAAATTTTAAAAATAGAACTCTTTACCAATAATATTGAGTATACATTTCATTCATTTGTCATTTGTTTTACGATTTGGGGGCAAATTGAAAATTGTCTGTGCACGTCAGCATGAATTTAAGCCGAGAAAATTTTCGTGCAATGATTTTTTATGACTTTCGATGTCATATAAGTCAACAAAAAAGTTATGATAGACTTCGATTGGCTTTTCACGATGAAGCCCCATCTCGTGCCATAGTTTACAACTGGTTTAATGAATTCAAACGTGGTCGAACTAATCTCACCGATGATTTGCGCGAGGGACGGCCTTCTACAGCGACGACTGAAGAGAATATCAGTGTTGTGCGGCGTATGATAGAAACTGACAAAAGAGTGACCTATCGGCAGATTCGGACAAGTCTAGGCATAGGTATGAGTCAAGTGCACAAAATCCTCCATAAACATTTAGCGGTCAGGAAGCTTTGTTCCCGCTGGATACCGCATAATTTGACCGAGGCTCAAAAACTCCGCCGTGTTGATTGGTGCCGAGAAATGATCCAAAAATTTAACGGAGGTGACTCAAATGCTGTGTTCGACATACTAACGGGTGACGAAAGCTGGATTTACTGTTATGATCCGGAAACCAAAAGACAGTCTGCTCAGTGGGTGTTTCCTTCCGAAGAGTTGCCAACTAAAGTGAAGAGAGGTCAAAGTGTTGGAAAAAAGATGGTGGCCTCGTTCTTCGGAAAGACAGGTCATTACGCGACAGTTGTCTAAGAGGATCAGAAAACGGTTAATGCAGAGTGGTACACTAACAACTGTTTGCCACTTGTCTTGGAAAAAGTTCGAGAGAAACGACCTCGCAGCAGGATCCTCCTTCATCACGACAATGCCTCGTCGCACACCGCCAGGCAAACGATCGACTATTTGGCGACCTCAGACGTGGAATTACTGGGTCACCCGCCGTATAGCCCCGACCTCGCACCCTGCGATTTTTATTTATTCCCGAAAATAAAAGAAAAACTTCGAGGAAAACATTTTATGGACGCCGAAGAAGCAGTGGCTGCGTTTCAAAACGCTGTCGAAGAGACCCCTAAGGCCGAGTGGGCAAGGTGCTTTTCTCAATGGTTCCATCGAATGCAGCGATGTATTGATGTAAATGGACGCTATTTTGAAAAGTTATAATAAAACTAATAACTTGCTAGAATGCTTAGTTTTTGATTTTCTAAGAACTTTCAGTTTGACCCTCGTATCTAACAACTGACGTTTGAGTGTCTTGGTACGGGGACGCGCCGGTCGCCGGGAATGCAAACCATCGGTTCGTCTTTTGGAAATAAACGCGTCATTCGAGTTTTGAATTTTTCATTGCTTTGTTAAAATCGCGGATTTGGTTGTTATTGTTAATTTTTTTATCTTTTCGTTATCACTTTGTTATTGTTGTTAGTTTTGTTAATTGTTGCCTTAATTTTAATTTTTTGTTATCCATTATTTGTTATCGTGTATTAACGTATAATGAAGCCAGTACCCAGTACATCATAGGAAATCAATTTGCCACGAAAAAATGTCAAAACATACGTAATTTATTATACATATTTAAATTATTAATTAATTAAATATTAAAAAAATACTTTTATCTTTGAACCAAATGTTGTTAACTCCCGAACGTTTGTTTACATAATTTATAGCTTCTCATGACGGGTTCTTTAATAAGGAATCAGGTGATTAGCATAAGTACTGAACGATATTGAAGTATACTTACAATATCCACTTCAGCATTTGTGTAGGTGATGAGGGAGAACAACATGGCGACTATGTAATCTGCAGACCAATGTGTAGGGACGAGGAAACCAAATATCTCAGTTCCTTTTTCTATAAATATTCTGCTTATTCTTGAACATCCTGTTAATTATTATAAGCTTAAAGTTGCCTTGCTAGTATTTTTTAACGGCCATTTTAACAACCTATCTAAGATAAGACACAGGTCTACTATAGATTAGTTTTCAGAAAACCAATGTTATTTTTCACTCATTTTAACAAAAATATCTTGGCAACAAATATAAGTAAGCGTATCTACATACATCTGAAAAAACTTCGTCTGTAGAAAAGTAATCAAAAGTTTCCATAAAACTATCTACTCGTAACCGACTTTAGAGAAGGGTAAAATTTGAATGTTATGTATGTTAATCGGCTTCTCCGTTATTTGTGAGCCGATTTCAATTTTTCATTTAAAAAGCGTACGTTTAATCTGGTAAAAAACCTGACACTTATATAATATAACAATGAAACTAAAACAGTTACTAACGTAGCTCAGCAAGCAGGTAGTACAGTAAATCAGTTAGTTAGTTGCATATAGTGAGGAAAAAAACAATTTTCAATTATCTAGCGATAAGGTTCTACTAGTCACTTACAATATGTCAAAATGTATCAAGTAAAAAAGTAGATAACTCAAACTTGTAATAAAAATATACAAAGTGTAAGCGACAGCTTTCCGAAAATTAAAGGAATTAAATTAAACTAAAGGAAAGATCAGTAAATAAAGAAAATTTGAAAAATATTGCAACATAATTTTTTTACTTAAAATTGTGCACATAAATACCTAATAAAAACTTTTTGAAAACTAAAATAAAGTCACGTAACGTGAATCACGACGTCTTTGCAGCTGAACGCGAGATCAATAATGTCGCGTTGTTTGCTATACATTTCGTATCGTAATATTAAAACGAAATTCTAAAACAGTATTTTTAAATTCTAATAAATAACCAAACATAATTTAAAGTAGAAATAATTGTTTTTCTGTTTATTTTAGGCTCTTTATTACATTTGGTGTAAAATATGTTACCTCCTTGTCGCTTGTCTGGAAGTGTCCATCGTGTGTAATCAATTGAGTTATTTATAATTGCGGGTAGGTCCTCTACCGGCAAAGGAAATTTTTCTTCTGCAAACAATTTTTTAATATTGATAGTAAGTTCTATTGTTCACAAAATAAACTTATTTTAAAAGCGAACTATCGTTTTCCAATGAAACAAAAGAGGTGGAATATTTAAGATATGTCACTTTAGTCAGGACGTTTCAACTTGAGACGTTTTTAATCACCGTTTTCCAAGGAAAAGTTTAAAATCTGCAGAAACGTTATGTACAAACAAGGCAGCACTAAACTGTATTTTGTCTCTTTCAGAGAAAACTATTGATTGATTTGATAATTGTAACCACTGCGTAGGGTTTATTGGTTCTAAGGCAAATTTTGCACGGGAAATGGTCCATCTCCTTTAGTAACACAAATAAGTTAAAACAACTTCAGCGATATGTAACATCAGTATACCATATCGTGAGATAACAACCAAACAGGCAGTTTCCCTGATAGTTAGAAACAACTATCTTCTATAAATACTATAGATGTTCTTGTTGCGTCGCAATCTTATAATTTTCTCGTGTTGGTCTAAGTTTCCTGTGTAGAATAGGCCATCTGGCCTCCTGTCAAGCAGTTGAAAATGAACCACTGTTGGTAGAATGCGGTACTGTAACACGGCCAGGTAGTGATCCCCCGCCTTTCTTATCCCTGCCGGCATAACATTATCATGTTCCAGTCCAAAGGGTAGGGTATCAAACAGATATGCACAGTAAGCCTAACAACCTGGTCACAGGATAGCGACAGCGACCTGCAACATCCATGGCGTCTATAGGTCATGGTTATCGCTTACCACTATGGTTGTGATATGCTTGTTCGCTATACAAATTTGGTGTGCAGAAAGAGTTATAATGAGAAATATAAATACCTCTACATGCTAAATAAATCCAGCAGCAAGCCAAAAAATGGAGAGTTAATATAACAATCATCAATTTTAATATGGCCGGTGCAAAAGTGCTCTAAAATAACAATAAAGTTTAAAATATTTTTCCTACATTATAGGACTAGCGACTAGCTTTTTTTCGTCAGGGGTTTCTTTTAGATTAAAAAATTGTGAGCTTAATGTTAAAAAAATAAAAATTCCACTTTCTTCAACTACTCTCTCATACTATTCAATACGGTACTAGTCGCGGCTTCTTCAACAATCCCGTGAGCAATCGCGACAAAAACCCATATTCTTCTTGATTTAAATTAAAAGCTAATTTAGTAACGCCCATACTAATATCTTCAAAACTAATCGTTGCTCAAGACTATGTAGGTACCTATTTACTGAAAAAAATACATAATTTAGAATTTCGGATAATGCTCCCTTTAAATAGTACCTGTTTCAGAAAACAGCCCGAACAACTCAAATAAGTATACAAATCATATCACATGGTAATATCGTTGAATTTTATAAAATTTGTTAAAGTAGTATTCAAGCCATTATTTATATAAGGTACCAACGTGTTGTAAAATAAAAAAAATACATACCTGGAATCCTTTGCACATATTTACGCGAAAATCATTGAGAAAACGAAGCCTCAAAAACCAGCCACAGTTCCTCCAGAGACGGTCCAGAAATACACACATTGGAAGAACAATGGTAAGAATATGCACATAACACTTCCATTTACGAAAATACCGCCAATTTCTGACCCGATACACACATTTTCCATTTTCCACAATTAATTCCGTCTATAAATTACAAGCTAAGTTAGAAAACTCATTAGAGAACAAAAATTAAGCAATAAGATCTCAAAAACTTAAAAGTCTTAAAATATAACACTTCATGAAATACTGGATTCTTTGTTTTTTGAAATAGTTTCTGTTCAACAAGTTTCTTATAAATGAAATTTTGAAAATTAACTAAAAAATAGCTACATTATGTTTCTTCTTATAAAGGTTGGAGAATAGAGACAAAAATATGTCATCAAATTTTCCTTTCAAAACTAGAAGTTTAAGTAATATAGTCTTTTGACAATCAAGATACCTTCAAAAAGATAGAGATACTTCCAAAATTATTAACCTTCATCGATGTATTAGATACATCGACAAAGTTTGTCTCCTCACTGCAGAAACATTTCCATATTCCGCCATGTTTTCCTTTATTTAGATTAAGTTTGCTAGCCATTAGAGACCATGCTTTAATTATTTAATTACTCACCACGAAAAATTCTGATATGAATAAAACAATGTTAACTATGTCAAAGCATAGTAATATCCAATTTAAATGTAAGTCCTTAATTTCAGTTAAACTTGATTGAAGGGCTGCGATGACAGACGAAGTGACGGGGCCAACTAACCAGGCTACGTACAAGCAATTGGTGTACCACCCTCCAGCGTTGGCGTTTAGCGGTCTAGACATCCACTGTCAGAACAATTAAGATATATAAATACCTAATTAGACAATCGACTAAAATTATATATATCTACGTCTTCAAAATCAAGTTTGATAGATTTAAAATAGTTTTTATTTATGGCCTTGGATTTTTTATTGTTTAATAACATGGCATACTATTTTCATGTAGGTATTGTTTATGAAATACTTTTCCGTTATTTAAATATATAAAAAAATAACGAAGACATATATAGGTCAAACTAGCTAAGAAATAAATTTTTACGGCATATTTTAATTACCAATCTAAGATAAGAGATAGAGTTACTTTAGATCAGAACCAGGCAACCATTGCTGTTTTTAAACTCTAACTTAAGATAAGTTTTAAAATTGGCCTTAAGAAGTCTATTCAAAATATTAAGCCATACATAAACCTGGAACTGTTGAAGAACTGCGAGCTCTAAGTGAGTACGTAGTAGTTCAACGGCTTCTTCTTCTTATTCTTTTTTCTTTTTTTGATGCTACGATAAAGTATGACCCATATACCTATTCACAATTAAAGGTCACCATTTGATTCGGTCCCAGTACAAAATAGTTCGCCAGGAAGGCCAAGACAATATTAAAATAGCTACTTATAGTTTTAAAACGCTTACTGGTGGCTGAATTTTCTTCTTTCGTCGAAGAAGAAATCGCACTGTGTTGTAAGGATTTTCAGGAGTAATTTGTTTCAAGGCCATATAATCAAATTTGGACTGAGGGTTCTGCTTGATATTTTCCCTAGTCTAAAATAAAACAATTTATGTAATAATCTTAGAAAACTACGACTTTCAGAAACATCCTTCTAATCGTCTTGAAATTACAATGAGTCGGTCACACTTTGCGTTTAGAAAATTGTTATTTAACTAGAAAATCTTTTCCCCATCCCCATATCTCAAAACGCAAAAACTAGAGTTACCATATGTGTGTGACTTATGAGTTATCGCTTACAAAATTAGGAGTTATCCAAAAGAAACCTGCTCACAAAATTTCAGACTAATATATGTTGACTTATTTATATTATTAATTACTATATTATTATATATAGAAATAACACGGTAAGTAAATATCACAGCATCAACAGGTTTTGAACTTAAACCTTTGCCATTTTTACCACTGTTTGCCATGATCCGTTTCTGGTTTCATTGTATTTTTATTAATTACGTTAATTATATGTATGTTTGTTGTTACATCTATTACTTTAAAAATGTCACCTCTGCATTAATCAGATTCTGGAATTCTTGTACAGGTATCTGTAGGATATCGGCATAATCTTGAGCATAGCCAGTGATGCGAGAAGGTCTAGGTTGCATACCGTCTAACTGTCCGAAAATACATCCCTGCAAAAAACATACCTATTGAATTACAAGTGAATTTGATAAAAACCATTTTGACTCAGTAGATAATCTCGCATCTTGAACTTTTATAATTTGCACATAAAAAAATTGAATACCTTCTCAAAGTAGTATTCCCGGAGATGTTAGAGTTGCAACTTGAACGTTTTTAAATCAAGAGTGATAGTCACTATACAATTTGGATATGTTCGGCCGGCGACCGTTAGGGCTTTCGGCTGTAGTCCGATGTTATATTCGCGTCGTACACATACATCGTGTGTAGTTCATCAGGAAATCTGTTTGTTTTATTGCCACTCAATAACATAAAGAGAAACCATTACATAGTAAGATTACTTTAAGCATGAATACAAGATGACAAATAATTACATTATCGCGTTAACATTTTTACTTCAGCGACGCTCATTTATGCCTTTTTGTCACTTCTTGACTTTTTAGTTTACTTGCACTTCAAAATTGTAGGCATCATAACAACTAGCATTTTATTTAAAAAAAATCTTACGTACGTTGGTGTGATTAGCTATTTGATGTTTATCAGCTAAGAACTCCTATGTGATGTCAATTGATTATTTGATCATTCCCGCATTAGTATGTCTAAAGTGTCTAAATTTAACAATATCTTTAGCTTTAACAGATGTTTCGACAGTGATTTAATTTATAGATGTGTCGTTAGTGATTTTCTTCTACAAATTTGTTGTTATGACTACATAACTAACTAAATTTACAGATGTAATTCGGTCTTCTTTAGGTTCAAAAATGATTTAAAAACTATTTACTCATCTGTTCAAGCAGTGGTAACGTCGAATGGGTTTGTGAGCACAGCTTGTTTCTAACGCGACATGCGAAACGTATCGCTTGACCGAAAGACCTAAAGTCATTCAATACACATTCGCTTTACATGCAACTACTTACGTCATAGCTAAACAAAATCAATAAAACTACTTATTCGATTTTTAAATATTAATGCTTATTGAGACTTATCATTCAACCTGTTTCAAAATGATTTTTCATGACTTAGTAACAGCTATTAGTTTCTGCGTATTCAATATTAAATAAAATACTAGACCTAGACTGTATTGATACAGTGGTATAGATGTAAGGTTGTTTTAACCGATAACGATTTTTACAAACCAAAAAAATAACGATTTTTAAACAATTTAACCTTAAACAGTTACATAATGTGTATACCACGTGCCACACGCCTTCAGTTGTAGCCTCTAGGTAAAATAAATGATTAATAAAGAAAGATAAAACCAGATAATGTTGCTTTAATAGTAAATGTAATGAAATACAATATGATTAATAAATTGCAAATAGCAACTAGCAAATTACGATTATCCATTTTTTAGAAACGAAAAATATGTTTACTCTTACGACTGTAATGTTATTAAGTGAACTAACCAACTTCAAACTTTTCGAACGTATTAGTAATGTATTAAAGAAAAAAGAAAGTGACTCTACTGACGACCAGCGACAATAGTCGGCTAAGGTACCTTATATTATATGGACAGTTATTTCACCTTTGTTAGTAGTGCCGCCTGTTCATTCCCTTTCATCATGACTATTGTTCCTCGGTGTACGATGTACACCCAAGGGCTGAGCTGCATTTCTCGAAGAATGATCTCCCCAGGAAGAAAATATAACTGTGTTGAAGCACTAGCTAGTTCTCGTTCTAAGGTTTCGTTTTTACCCAACAGTTCGCAGGCTGCTTGAACCGATCTACATCATTAAAGAAAGTTATATGTTGTCTTTACATCATTGTTCGTCATTGACCGCTGATTTGCATTTCTAGCGATATGATTTCTGCTTATACTAGACTAATTTTGTTCGGATATAGATTTTTAAATTAAAATTGATGAATTTAGATCAAAAACATTTCACGTTTTTTCCACAATGCTAAAAATAACAAACGGATAGTAATGGACTTTTAAAATTACTTAATTTTTTTAATTTAGAAAAGAAGTTTCGTACATTATAGATACAAGTACAGCATGGTCCTTATTAAAATTGTACAGAATTTTAGTTTAAAATGTTCAATGTTTACCATAAAACTAGATTTTTACCTTTACCTTATAATTATTTGAAAATGTTACTCACTTTTTGAAAAAATAATAACTTATGTCTTGTCGAAAAACTACTCCAAGCCTTTCATTCATTAAGCTTTGGATATCAATACCTTTTGTTCTGTAATAAAAATTTTATCATGAAATGGTAGAAGACACAAATCTACATCAAGCTGCAATTGGCTGATTATAATAGAATGGCATGTCAAAGATGGGTTCCCCAAAAAAATCTGGACTGAATATTTTTGATAAGAAGAATTGAAAAATTGCATTTTCATTTCTCCGATTTCTTTTACAGAAAATCTTATATCGGCGGCTGGCAATTGATATATATTGCAGTACCTTATATAAACTGCAAGTAACTGGAATCGCCATGGCTGTTTATACAACGTAGCCCCGGTAAGTAGTCATACCAAGCAACACAAATTCTGCGCATGATATATGTCTGCTTTAGGTAAGGATAACATTTTCCTATCATCATAATAATATAACTTTTCATTTTCTGAAAATAAAAAAATATTCAGCCCTGACTTTAAAGGCAACAAATTTTTAATATATCTTCTAATATACTAAATGTATTATAATATATGTTGCATCCTATTATCTGGCGTGGCGGGGGTCTGAGTAACCGAGGTCGAGCCGGGTCCCTGGCAAAATTAATTTGACCATGGAGGCCGCTCCTCAGTACCTCTCTCTGTCCAAGATAAGACACGAGGAGTGGACACAGGGTAGTGGGCCATATGGCCCGCGTGGGGTTGCAGCAGCACGGCCCACAGAGAAGCGGGGCGGGCTTTCCATTTTGCCCGCACGGTCGAGATGGGGTTGCGGCAGGTACAAGGGTTCCTGTGGCCTCTGGAACCAAGAAGTGATGCACAGAGACACAGCGTGCACCACTTCTGATGATATGCTGTCCCCTGTTGAGAGGGGCTGCGCGATGGAGATCACATTAATACTTTTTATTTACTCTGGTATTTTGATAGTAAATAGATATACTATCCATAATGTTGGCTTAAGCCACCAAATTATGCATAAACTACAAAAAGATTATTTTAAATTAGCAAGAACGTTGTTGTCTTTAACAAATATGTAGCCCGAGTCATCACTTTTACGCATAAATATACGTCCACCTCGGACCCACACGTATTTGTAGCCCTTTTCCTTCGCTGTCTGTCTGGCCGCCACATGCAAAGATTTATTTGCTAGAGATAAGTGTTCCATGACGTATATTGATGACGTGGGCCCCGTATACCCTAGATGAGAACTGTTAAGTTTGTCATTTAGGCTCTTTGGTCTGTTGAACTTTGTGACTGATGCCAAAAAGGAGTCTCGAACCTTTGTGTTACTGAGCTCCACTATTATGGAGCGTGGGCGCTTATTTTCAGGATTCAGTTTGGCTGTCCTTGTCACATGTACAATGTTTTCATCTTTAAGTTCAAGTCCCACCACTTTGCTGAGTTCTTTTACGATGTTCCAAGTTCTCAGTTTTTTTCTCCGGGATGCATTGAATCTCAATGTTTTTGCAACGCGCATTCTGTTCTAACAAATTTTTTCTTGCGGTAAGATTTGTAACTTTTGATTGCATTTCACAGTCATGTTTTTGCAGAGTTTTTATCAGCTCATCGTTCTCTTTGCATTTTTTTAGCATATTCTCCACTTGATCACTCATGTGATCCATAGCCTTATTGATGCTTCTTATCTCTTCCTTCACAGAAGATAACTCGCTGCAAAACTGCTTATTGAAGTCCTCCATATACTTTGACAAAATTTCATCCATAACTTGACGCATTTCCTCTCGCGTTACAGGGAAATCTTGTCTGGCGGGCGGGGATGACAAGGCCGGCCTCTTCGTAGGTAGCAGAATAACATTTTGGTTTGCACGAACTAAATTAATATAATTATTATAATATTATAAATTGAAACTAATGAAAAAAAAATGTGCCTTGGAATTTAAGCTCAGAAAAATTGCAGAAACAGATCATGATTTCAATAGTTGTATCGGACGCTAAATGTTTCCTCGATGTTTCTGGGATTCCAAAAACCTAGAATTAGAGACAGTGAGACTTCCTCGGATTCTCTTTCAAGTAAAAAGTAAAAATTCAAATAGGTTCAGAAATTCAGAAGGAGAAATCAAATAACATAAATAAAAAACCACGCGTGCAAAGAATAAGCTCCTCCTTCTTTTGAAGTCGTTTAAAAATACCTTGACCACCAATATCTGAAATGCGATACCGCGTGACTTATAAGACTCTTGTCAACTCTTTCGGCTTTCAGAAATCTCTGCAACTGGTTGACTCCGTGTTGGAATAACGTTCTGCCGCGGCAATTCAGTATCAGCAAAGTCAGCGAGTAACACGTCACAAGCCTAAAAATATTAAATACTGTTAGAGTATTTTCGTGCCACAAATCTTCCCCTCATTATTTGTTTGTGCCAACCGCCATTTGTCTAACCCGCAGGTGACAATTTTTTACCTGCACTTGAAAGACGATGAGTATGTTTACAAGATTTGAAATTTTTCAAATTGCATCAAGTAAGACCTCAACTGCGTTGAGAAAAACTTTTAAATCTTTATACCAAAAATTCCACCTTAAAACAGAGAAAACATTTAATTTGCCTATAGATTCAACAAATGGCAGATTCAATCCCTATTGAACAAAACCTCCTATACAAAGACCCGCATTTCAGTTTGGGTTTTGTCGTTCTTCACATAGATATGTACCTTACATATGTACCTTAAATAATATTTTTTATAAATGTTAAAATATTTGCACACCAAAATATGGTAGAATATGTTGATATACTTAAATATTTTTGTAACATCTAATTTACACACATATTTCGGCAAATAAATAATTTTCTTTCTTTCTTTCTTTATTTCTAGACTCTAAGAATAGCAATGAGGATCACACGTGAAGTCGACTTTGAGGGTAAAATCATGGTCATCATCATAGCCCAATGATTATGACTGACTATTGTAGACGTGGACATTGTACGTTATTTAATAATAAGAACAATAGAACAATCGAAACAGAAATTGCAAAATGTTGACCGCTTTTGATTTCCAATAGTTTTGTTACGCCAAAAGATTTTTCACAGATGTTACAGCTGTTTCAAATTTATGATTATAAGAACATTGCCGTTGAGTTTCTAA
Organism: Calephelis nemesis; assembly: GCA_002245505.1. Lineage (NCBI taxonomy): Eukaryota > Metazoa > Arthropoda > Insecta > Lepidoptera > Riodinidae > Calephelis > Calephelis nemesis. The sequence goes on along the minus strand of NJDD01001448.1, from coordinate 64,509 downwards.
GCAGCGTTCCGTGATTATTTTTATTTAAAGAACGTTGTCAAAATAAGATCTTTTCTTTCTTTCTTTATGGGGAAAATGTATATTTATTTAATTCAACTTTAGCAGAAATACAAATAGGCAAAACATTTTTGACGAAACATTCATAATATTATATAATCTATTTCTGGCTTATTAATACCCGAACACATTTTTGTCAAGATTCTATACTTCTTATTGTCGGTGCTTGGTGGAATTTCATTCTTGATGCAATTGTACTTGTATTTTTGTCAACTTTGTAAATACTTACCAGAAAAAAAATCCATTTAATAAAAGCAAGGTTCCAACTCCAAGGCGTTGGCGGTTAATATGATACTTTCCCATGTTGAACCTCATGAAACCGTTCTGTGCTAGATTTATGCTTGCAGCACTTACCTAGAATGTTACGACCATTAGGATCAAATCTGCTCAACCTCACCTCTTAAGCTCAAGGTCCACAAGACAAATTTATTTATTTATTTTATTTTACACTTTATTGTACTCGTAATATAGAATTGACAGTGAGAAAATACAAATATAAATATTGTACAAAAGGCAAGCCTATCTCTTACAAGAGATATCTTACAGCTAAACTAAGATACAGAAAAACGATACAAATTTTATAGCATAGGAAGGCAAACAAGCAGAAAGGTTTTCTGGCGGTGATAATCTCCGTCGCCTCTAAATAACTAAGGTAGTAATAGTAAACTGCCAATGACGAGAGTGGTTGTAATTGTAGGAATACAAGATCTCCAATGATTTAAATCAGAAAAGAACCATGACAATGGATTATGAAGAATGTATTATCAAACTGGACGAGCTTACTGATGTGATAATCGGTTAATCTAACTGACTAGAATATAACTAGTACTGTACTTTTCCCAATAAAAAAATAAAACTTTTTAAATCTTACAAGCTGATATGTATCGAAAATTTAAGAAAATATTACCATGTGCAGTTGGCTAATCGTGACGTTAGAATTTAAAGGCAAGTACTTAGGGAACCAACATCGACTTCGTTTGGTTATTTTGATGATTTCGGCACCAGAGTCCCAACTAATAATTAAACATTGATGTACAAAATAATGAGCAGATCCCATTATGACGAGTAACGCCACTACATTCCATTTCAAAATCTGTACAAAAAACCAGAGAATCACAATCTAATAGCTAATACGAATAGCCCTAACCTGAATAGTCTATTAATTATTAGCTAATAATCCATAGCTAGTAAAGATTCACAGAGCAAACTTCTAATTAATGTTTCTAAAGACCTCGAAGAACAATTTTAACAACAAAGCAAAAAATCATATTACGAAATGCCAGATACTATAGGAAAATTTTGCATTTTTAAATTTTATAATCAAGTAGAAAAGCAGAATATAACACATACTATATTTAGCTAATTTTATAGTTCTCAAGTAACTACTGCGTAAGTATACTACGGCCGTTCAGAGAATGTTTTCCTGACACGTCGCGATTGAACTGACGACGTAACTTTGTAATGGCGTTGCAGTTACGATAAAAATATTGTTGCTGGTTGTTTACCGTTTTAACAATTGATGAGCATTAAAACAACATTTTTATAAATCTAAACTGCGCTATTACAAGGTTGTATTAGCGCTTTATATTTGTAGTGCTGTGCTAACAATAACAGCCAATAATAGTATCGTAATTTGTTCTTATACAGTTACCTATACATATAATAAATCTGTAGAAGCGTCAGTTCTGTACATTGAAAATATTGAAAAAATAAGTAGCAGCAAAATCTTATGGTTTTTCGTATAAAAAAACAGACAAAAGAAAAATTTTATGAGAACGATACGGCATAATTCTTAAAACGGATAAGTCGTTTCAGAGAAACAAAAAATATGATAACTGGGTTTAATGTCGTGTTCATTGACGAGACATGGCTAAACGCTGATCACACGGTTTCCCGTTCTTAGAAGGATGATACACAAGCGTCGAAAGTACCAATGGGTAAGGGGGCCCGTCTGATAATATGCCACGCAGGTTCTGCAAAATAAGGCTTTGTGGAGAACGCGTTACTGGGATTTCAATCAAAAACCACATGACTACCACGAGAAAATGAATGCCACTACATTTAAAGAGTGGTTCCAGAACGTGCTTTTGCCCAGCCTATCAGAGCCTTCTCTAAAATTCATGCATAATGCTTCCTATTACTCGGTTTAGATACAGAAATAAAAATAAAAGCTAATAAAAAAGAAGAAATAGTGGCTTGGTTACAAGCAGAAGGCATTGACGCAAATATGCAGATGCTAAAAGCAGAGCTAATTAAATTAGTTAAAGAAAATAAAGCGGCAATTGTGCGATACAAAATCGATGTACTGGCTCTGGAGTACGGTCATCACGTTCTAAGAATTCCACCGTATCATTGGCAATATAACGCGATTTAGCTAATCTGATCTCAAATAAAAGGTTACGCCACCGGCCACAATACAAAGGTTGTTGAGAATAATAAAAAATCTGATTGTGGAACATTTTGACTGAAATATCAGGATTGATTCTGTTATTGATAATAATATAATTTTACATGCAGGCGAAGATGATGATGTAGACACCACCTTCTCAAGTGAATCGGAGTTTGATTAATATTCTGTACGCACATTCAATTCAATGTACTTTATTGCATAGAAATACAGATTGTAACTTTGTAACATAAAATAATAAAACAATTTTATTATATTAATATTACCCTTATTTGATTTCCACTTAAATAACTAAAATATAAATTTTAAATGATTCCGCCAATTTAAAACGAAAATAATCTTAAAAATAACGCGGCGGTTCATTTTGGAGGAACGGTAACGGTTATGTTGTGCTCATCACTAGTCGTGACTAACTGATAGGTGTCAGTAACGCATTCTCTGAACGGCCGAACTTTAATTTGGTCAACGGAATAAAACTCTGTGTCACTCTCCAACTTGCCAAATATCTCTACAGACGAAATCACTACATAATATAAAACAAAGTAGCTTTCTCTGTCCCTATGTCCCTTTGTATGCTTAAATCTTTAAAACTAGGCAACTGATTTTGATGTGTTTTTTTTTAATAGATAAAGTAATTGAAGAGGAAGGTTTATATGTGTATTTCATAACCGTGCGAAGCCGGGGTGGGCTGCTAGTTCATACAACAAAACAAAAGGACAAACACACTTTTGCATACTAAACGAAATCATACTTCCATTAATTCATTCATAGATGAATTTGGTAAATATTACGAGACGAGCTTTCTTAAAAACATGCGCTGAGACACTTTTATTATTAGGTAAATGGTAAAGTTTTTGCTTTAGTAATTTGTTAGCTATATTAATCGATTACCTTGTGTTATCTTGTTTTTATCACAATGCACTACTTTCAAACAAAAATATTTTTTACATCAAGGTCGCAGTCACCTGTATGTATGTTTTTATTGTTACTCTTTCACGCAAAAACTACTTGACCAATTTTCATGAAATTTAGTACAAACATAGAGGGTAACTGGAATTAACACATAAGATAGTTTTTATCCTATAAAAATATTTCTGTGGGACCAATAAGCAACAGCAACAGGGCCAATCTATCTTAAACGATATTTATTCAGAAACACCGAAAAAAGATCAACTCCTTGTATTTTATATGTTTTACGTGTTTGTACTAACTTGGCGATATAAGTTATTTTAAGATATTTTAGTGAAGAAACAACTGCGAATACTAAACGCTTCTCGCAATCCCAATGAAGTAGTCAAGGACCTAGAGAGGTGAAAGAAAGTCTGTATTGGTATGTATACGTTTCTTCCCACTATGAACAAAAACTAATTGTTTCACTAACTTAGAGATAGTACTGAACAAGAATAAATTACAAACCATCAACATAGCGAAGTTAACGTTCGGGATATCCGCTACATAGTTGAAATATCCCGTTAGTATATACAAATGGGCGAACTTGCAACATGTATTTAATAAAAGCATGTTATATTCCTTTATCTCCTTGTACAGGATGAGTTTAACAAATTTTATGCAGGGCGTACATCCTATGATATTTAATAAGAAACCTCGACTGAGGTAATGCTTTACACATGATTTGTAATCAGTTACCAATAATCCACGTTCATCGTAATAGCCCAGCTGTGGAAAAAATGAATTAATAAATATCTCTGGACAAGTCACTTAAACTGAATCTATCCCCAAAGTAAGCAAATTATGTATATGCTTGTGTTATGGGTGTTAGTCTACGATTTTAATATACGTAGATACTTAAATAGATACCAAAATATCTTTAAAATAAACCCAGACCCGAAAATGCAGACATCTAAATGTGAATCACACAAATGCCTGCCCCCGCTGGGAATCGAACTCGGTTGGTCGATGTAGTTAGGCGTGTACGCCAGCCATTCGACCAACGAGGCGGTCAAATATGTTTAGCTAGTGTTTGTAGTTCTACATACATCTAAAGCTATTTTATGGCTCTAAACAATCATTTCATAATGAAGATTTAAGTGCAGTACTTTTTCGAGTTTTGGAATACACATACTTTAAACAGCTAAATTAGCGTTTAAAACAAGACCTAAACAAGACAACGTAGTTGGAGTTCTGAATTTTGGAAATGAAATAGAAACACCCAATAATTATACTTTGAAGAATAACAAAATCTTCTCTAACGCTTCCGATATTTTCTATCTGATAAAATATATTACAGATGGACAAGAATAAAAATATTTGACATAGAAAGTTTCAAAGTAAACTTTTGCAAATTCGATTTTACAGAAACTCACACCGTTACAAAGCTACTGCATACAGATTTTAGAAAGCTTAAGATACGCCCGTTGACGCCCATTTGATGATAAATTCTAGTTTATGATAAGAAAATTAAATGAATTTTGATCGTTCTGATGACTGATTGCATAATCTTCAAATACTGTCCCTATTGATTATTATTCTACTAAATTAGCCTCCTGTTGTGAAAATATATATTTGTCAATAAAGCACATTTTAGCACTGCTACAATAAAGGAAATGGAGTGAGACTTCATCAAAATAAGTAAAATAAATACTAAAGAACGGCAAACGGTTGACAACAACACAATATTCACTTACAAATAGTTTCCAAATAATATCCAAATATGCGACCCAGTCACATAATAATCCAATTACAATAAATGGACGTCTGTTATTTGCTCCAATTGTACCTATTAATGAAATAAAAATTATTTTCAACAAATATTTAATGTTATAATAGTTTACATTTGCATAACACATTTTTTGAAGAAAAAAAAACACATTTTCTGGACATTCACAGTTCAAGGTTTAGAGTCTCTCAACCAATGGTTGAGAAAACCCAGGGCGATAATGTTCCTTGCTTTATGGCAATGCCTCTGTGTTTTAGTGATTCAGGGCTGTACTTGAATTTATAAGTTCAAGGTTCGATTTCCGGGGCGGGCAATAATTTTTTTTCAATTTTCAAATAAAGACAAGGTTGCCCGAGATTGGAATAGCGCCCGATCGGCGATATGTGCTATATATGTGCAAGTGCATTACGGGACTAACACCCGAATTCATAAACACTATGACGTCTCATAGTGCCCAAGAACGCATAGGGACAGTTAAACCAATCCATAAACGATACTTGAGTGAATTCAACCGCTATTCATTTTTCAAAATCGACACGTAGCAAAACTGGCTACCGTGCTACTAGGAACGCATAGCATCAAGTTGTCTGTGTCAAGACGAAATTTTAAGGTTGTTTATTTAAAACTTCTGTAATATTTGTTAATAGGTACTAAAATAAGTAGAATTGATCACAGCAATGAGGAAGAGAGTTGATAAAAGAGTTTGATATTTATTTATTAACAAAAGAATAAATGAACGATCCAAACTCCCCAATGATGATCGCACAATATAAAAGGCCCCAAGTGCCCGGCGGCTCCAGTTGTGACGCCGACGTTGACGGGCGTCGGTTGAGAGCTGGAGCCCGGGGTGTTAAGAATCTCCGGGTGGCGGTATCTCTCCGTCAAACGGCTATGGCAGGCATAATGGACACGACGGCGTAGGTTATCACTGGTTACTTACAACACGCGCACTTTGAGGACCGACGAGAAGCTAGCTGAACTGGAAGAGGAGGTAGACAAGTTGCGCTGGGATATTA
>NJDD01001448.1:27374-56600 GCA_002245505.1 Calephelis nemesis | reverse complement strand
GTTGGATGCAGGCCGCTTCCATCCGGTCGAAGTGGAAGTCAATGGGGGAGGCCTATGTTCAGCAGTGGACGTCCTATGGCTGAAATGATGATGATGATGATGAAATGAACGATGCCCGTGTTGGTCCGGGCTCCTTTGCAGAATAGACCATCTGCCTTTCTTTCCAGGAAGCTCGTAAAAGGCGAGAATTGGCTTATCATCACTAACACCTTAACATCTGACTAGGTGGTAGAGTTTCGCAACGACTCGCCTGGATTTGTAAAACCGCCTTACCTATTCCTGCCGCCATAACGTCATGACGTGATCCGGTTCGGAGGGTAAGGTAGTCGGTAAACTTACTTTTGCTCGAGGCCTAACATCCTGACCTCAGGTTGGCAACGCACCATTACCATCTTTGGTGTCTCTAGGCAGCGTGAATTTCTTACCATCAGGAAATCCGTCTGCTTGTTTGCCTTCTTATAACATATTAAAAAAAACGAAGACTAAGATACACAAAAAAATAAAACGTGATTTTCAAAATCTAATACCTAGTATACACAAAAAAATAAAATAAATATCACTTAAGTACGGCCGTCAATAAAATAGGTAATTTCGATGTCATTTCATATGATTTGACCTTTGACATCTTATGTCCAAAGCAGAGTGAAGTACGCTATAACAAACGGACTAATCACAGAACTGATTTCAACACTATGACCCCTACTAGCTAAGTAAGTTCTAAATATTGTTTATGAATTGATTGGCTTCACGCGAGGAACGCATTGCTAAATGTTGTACTTCGCACAGCGTTTTTCAATATTTAACCAAGTATGCTTCTTGATTACGGGTGTTAATACCTTCGGAGCGATGTCCTGGTTGTACGTTGTCTCCCCTTTCTCTCTCTCTCTCTCCCTTTCTATGACACCGTCAGGCTTACAAATAGAACTGGATGCTACAACATTACTTTACATATGAATTTGTGTTAGGAATTTAGTAGGGTAGAGGACCACAAATAAATATTCATTATATTCTGAGCTTTAATAATAACTAGTTTGGACCCGCTGCTTTACTGATTTAATTAAAACGTAGCTAGCTTTTAAATTGGACAATCTCGCTCACGTGTTGAAAACTCAATCAAAATGTATTCATTTAATTTTTTATTCTGCATATGAAAACCTAAAATAAATTGGGCTCACCTTGTGCTGATGCGCAAAAAATTGACGTCACCACAATGAATGCTCGGAAGTGTATCCAAAAAGCCATTATTCTAAACAAAATGAAATATTAAATAAGTATAGAATAATTTGGTAATTAATGAAAACTACGTCCTCGGCACTATATCTAAAGTTGTTGTGAAAGAAAAGACCTATGTTTATCTTCTAAATATACATACAAGTCAATTACTCCCCATAGCGGTTTTGCTTCTAGTAAGTAATAGCCAATTGCATTGAGTTTGGATTGGTTTGCTGTTTACGTTTATAAATGCTTGCTTTATAAATGTTTTAAAATGCTTAAACGCAACATAACTTTTTAATCTTGTTAGCAAAGAATTGCCTATTTCTTCGTGGTTTTTATAAGAGATATTTTTTACATAATTCAGAATATGATCATCCTAGATTGTCACAAGTACCAAGTTCTTGACAAAGTAATTTTCATAACTCATAACACACACCGAATGTAAAAAGTAACTACATCTGAATATCGTAAAAATAAATATTGTAAAAACACTAACTTCGAATCTGGAAGTCGCCAAGACTTTACTAAGGTTTTGATAGCCTCTCCCATTTGACTAAGACGGGATTTCGTCCTTGTACTTTTGCCATGGAGAACGCGCGATTTTAAGCTCTTTTGATACTGTAATACATTTTTCTTAGTAAACGGAAACAATATTAATGAAATGAAATTGAAAACACTTGTAAAGGCAAATTTTAACTGGATTAATTAATTATTATTTAAAAAAATAATGACCTTTGCAAATTTCTTATTGTTTAAAACAAAAAACAAAATTTTCTATCTATGATATTAACTCATTGACAAAGAAAGTCCAATTTGCTAATCTGCTTTACTTTGAAACACCCATCTAAATTATCTAGTTATAAAATATAATTCCAGACTGGAATTAACTTTCGTTTCTAACTTTATGATTTTTTTAATTGTAGTAATGTAAATAAGCTTAACTTACGACAATCCACTTAAAAGACAAATCTCAAAATTTATGGAAATTAAGAACTGCATTGTCTTTAACCAAATTCAAGTTGCTGAACCGTGCAAGGGTATTGCAGGCCTAGACTTAAAATTATGCTTTCAAAAAAACAGAAATCTAATATAATATAATAGGGAGTGTTGCTCTTACCTTTGAGCTGAGAACAACTCCTCTTTCTCGCCCTATCACTCCTCTAAATAAACACACACAACGTAAAGCATCATGTATTGTCTAAATACACACATATCCTATCCCGAGCAACATTTTTTTTTAGAAAATTGGAAAAACCCAATTTTCTTTTTGTTACCCGGTCGGATTCAAACCCAGGACCACATGCAGTCAAGTCCAACAACTGAACCACTAGACCACAGAAGCGATCAACTATAAACTAAAATTGACATCACCTTGTTTAGAAGTGTTACACGTTCTTGAAAGACTTTGTCCATATGGGGAGAAAATTCCTGTATGCAGGTTTTAAAGTAAGACCACTCAGATGGAAAGGATTTTAATATTTTAATAAAATCATTTTTATTGATATACAGAATCTGCAACCACAAATCATAAAATAATATGCACTAGCCTGAAACATGGAACAAAACAGGAGCTCTTGATTAAATGCAATGTTTATACAAATGGAACTTCCTTTACTGGACATATTATGGATTACTGGATCATAATTATTATTATGTCGAATTTATTGTCAAAATTAAAAAAGCATATTTTGCTAAACATTCGACAGTGACCGTGATAAGTTTAAAGAATCCTTAAAAAATATGAAGAAACTACTACAAATATATTTTTTTATGATATTGGAAGCACACAAGCAGACGGATTTCTTAATGCACATAGACGCCGCACAGAGACACCAAAGATGGGTTGCTAACCTAAAGCTAGAGTATTAGGCCACGAGCAAAATTAACGCTACCGGCTACCACATCCTCTGAACCAGAACACGTCCTCGGCAAGAGTTGAGTTTATGGCGGCAGGAATAGTTAAGGCGGTTCTACCAATTCTGGCGAATTGCTGCAAAACTCGACCACCTAGTTAGATGTCACGGTTTAATGACGTGCATGACAGGAACGCAGATAGTCTATTCTCCTAAAGGAGCCCGGACCAATACTGGGGAATTTGGTAAAAAACTGGTAGAAATGGTATGATGGAGTTAAATAAAATTAATAGCTGCGATACCTAATCAATGACAAAGAAAATAAATACTTCAAACTTGACTAATTTCAATGACCTATTTAAAAGGTACTATGCCATTTTTAATAATAATTATTAAAAATACTATCTCTCTATTTGTTGTTAGTTAAATCGAATTGGCGATAGTAGGGGTATGTTTCGAAGATCAGTTGTTGATTACTTTATTCCTTATACTTGTTGATTACTAATTACTGCCTTATTTCTAAAGAATATATTTTATGTCATTTTGCAACATATTTGCACTGACTCTAAGGCTCGATCCGCATGTACTACCTCCTCACAAAACCTGAGCCACAAAATGTGGTCGAGAAGTGGTTACATGTACAGCAGTAACTTTAATGTAGTTTTAGGCCCGCCACTTTCATTTGAAATGTTGTTACTGAATTCCGTTTCTTTAAAACATCGAACGGAGCGAATCCACACCAACCTATGGAGTTATCATAATATGCATTCGGAATTTTTCGCAGAGTTCGAGTGGATTTGTATGGGCCAATATTTGTTTACGAAATTTCAAAATAGGATTTCGTAAAGGAATTCTGCATAAATGGGGCGGACCTTTAGCAATTGCACTGTAGCGCCGAGGATTTTTTTTGATTGGCTAATATGTTGCTAACCGCGAGGTTTTTAAAACTGCACCGGGCTATTTTGGGCCGAGCAGAGTGCTCAGCCCGAGAAATGAAATATTACTCTTGTTGCTTTGTGGCTAATTTAGTGGCGATGAAGTAAGAAAGCGTAAAGAGTTTTAAAGGTGTGCATCAGTAAAAGGTTGTATCTGCGATATGATCAAACACTGTTTCACGGTCTCGCTGCATCGCGACAAATTTAAAATTGTAATCAATACATTCTAAAGTACCCGTCATGAGAAGCTGTAAATTATGTAAACAAACGCTCGGGAGTTAACAACATTTGGTTCAAAAAAAAAAGGTTTTTTTCAAATATTTAATTATAAATTTAATTATGTAAATGTTGTCGCCTCGGGCTATGGCAGCACTATATATTTTATTTTACTATAGTCAAATGTTGTTAAAGTAGATAAAACAGCTTCATTTGTGTAATTAGAAAAACAAAATGTAAAACAACGTTAAAAACAGTAATGTCATAGATAAAATAGAAGGCTGAATGTTACATTTTATTATCTATGCAAGAGCGCGGTCTCTATGGATAATTCCCGCCTTTTCTTTATTATTGTAAAAAATAGTAATAAAGATTTTACTTGGAAAATTGATATACGTAATACTTTGACTACATAATATATTTCTGTACAATATATTAATATACTAGTAATTATAAAAGCTTAAATAAAAGTAATTTATATAAATATGTATGATAAATTACGTAGTTATCTTTTGACGTTTTTTTCATGGCAAATTGATTTCCTTAGATGTACTGGGTACTGACTCCATTATACTAACGTATATGTATGTGTATTAACTACACAATAACAAATAACAATAACGATAAAATTAAGGCAACAATTAACAAAACTAACAACAATAACAAAGTGATAACGAAAAGATAACAAAATTAACAATAACAACCAAATCCGCGATTTTAACAAAGCACTGAAAAATTCGAAACTCGAATGACGCGTTTATTTCAAAATGGCGAACCGATGGTTTGCATTCCCGGCGACCGGCGCGTCCTCGTACCAAGAAACTCAAACGTCAGTCGTTAGATATGATCCGACAAAATAAATAGGTTGTTACTTTCATATAACCCGTCTATATTTTTATTTCGATTGAATATGATCAGTTCATTATTGTCTCGAAGTAAAAGTAATTACTTGGTAAAAGATGTTTGTTTACATAATTTACAGCTTCTCGTGACGGGTACTTTACTGTTTGTTATTTATTAATGGGTACCCTAAATTAAGCCCGCCATCATTTTATGTAAATCAAGCTTAAATATCAAAACAAAGTTTTGATTTTTCATTTTTTAAATAGTCTTTACGTACCTCACAATCAGTACACGCTGAAAATGTCCTTGATGACATCTTCCAAAAAAATATGGCAAACATTCCAACGAAATCTCCCGGCTCATATATCTTCTTAAGCAACGTACCCTTTTCATCGGGATATTCACATTGGATGTACCCCTGTAATTTCAATAATTGTAACATTACGACATTAATCTAATCTACTTACAAGTTTTTTTTATTAAAAAACAATCGTGCTTGGGATACAGGCTTGGAAGTATTTACTCACTACATGTCAGCACATCCACAGTGTGATCAATGATATCCGATATATATAGAAAAAACATAAAAGTGAAAAGGCTCAGCTACGTGCGAATGAAAGCAGTAAATGTAGGTATTCATATTTACATGCCGACTTTACATGTTAAACATTTACAATTACCACTATGATTACACCAAAACTAAAGATAATGCTCATCAGACTCGAGTTCAGATCTATTGGGCAACGTAGCAGGATACCTTGTATTTTTTACAATAGCTTTACAGCCGAGCCATGATAAGGCAACTTTGAGGCATGCTCAAAGTGTTCTTATCTCGACGCCAAAGGTCATGACTGAGTTACCTACAGGAGCATCATGAGATTATTTTGTAATCTTAAAATCTAAATCTATAAGTTATAAATATATTTATAAATGTTCTTGCCTGTACTAGCCATATCATTTTCTTCACAGGTAGACCAGCAAAAACTATTGTTGATTTTTGTGGTAATATCAATATATCCGATTTATTTGCTAGGTCTTTAATAAGCGCAGGGTCAGCTTTTAAAAATGCAAATGATTCTCTGATCACCTTCTCAGCTGTTTCTCCTTGAGCTTTCCAATAAATATCATATGGCTCATTTTTCAACAAATTAGGATACAGCACATCCATGCCTTTATAGTATTTCCAGTGGCATATCAAATACCTATTTAATCTCACTAACAAATTCGGATGTATTCTATGATGTTCATAATGACTCTTTATATTTGACACAAAATATTGATAATTAGTGACTTCGCGATACTTCAAATATAAAGAAGCTACCAAATCTGTTTTGCAATAAATGCTTACCAAAAATGTTAAATAAACAATCGTCATACCAAAATAAATGTCAAACAAAGTGTTTGAGCTATATTCATAAAAAATATGCTCCATTATCCAAGCTAAAACTACCGTTAAAGGGCGAGTTGGATCAAAAACACATGTCTCATCATCTTCATCGAACTCACAAAAATCTTCGCCGAAAAAGTACGAAAAACTTAGTTTATTAAAAAATCTTAGCATCGCATACATTGCGTAGCTAAGGATATACACATAACTAAAAATTATTAAACCAATCCTACGATACGAGTCTACAAGTGGATCTTCATTAATATCCCACTTCACAAATAAAACATGTATTTTAATCAGACGATTGAATTGACTCACTGTGTAATATTCAGGAAAACCGACTATGCTTAGAAAAGTTTCAATCCAAAATGAAGAAATTAAATTTAATAAAAATTTTAGCTGTTTGCAACGTGTGAAAACTACTGTAGCAAAGTCTTCTGTTACATTTTCGTATGAAGTGGTAAGAAGGGAAATAAAAATGTCGGCAGCATAAATTAAATCTGTCCAAAATCGAACAAAGTGAAACCAGTCTGGAAATCTAGGCATTGAAACGAAAGGTGGATAGAGGATCAAAACAATTGTAACGGTTACTATTACTATGCGTCTCCAGACTTTTAAAAATATTGAATCTGGGACGAAAATCCAAGGAAAATTTACATTAGCAAAAATTGACTTCCTTTGGATATCACTACAAAGGACTAATTGACAAATATATTTAGCGCAATGATAAATTGCTTCTTCTGGCGGGATATGAGGAATGTCCTTTCTTTCTATACCCATTTTTTTCCATGCAGACACACACACTGAAATTTCCCACCATCTTCTTTTTACCCAAGAAATACATTCATCTTCAGTTCTGTCTAATCCTCGTACAAGTTCTTTGCAGTTATATAATGTATGAGCATGTTTCATTCTCGCCTTGATAAGTTGTAATATCATTTTTCTGTCATCTGGATATTTATATAATGCTTGCATATAATCGAAACGTGTTATGTATAAAATTTCACAATATGTTAAACAAACAACATCATTCTTATTTGTAGGTAGAAAAAAATTAATATCGCCGAATATAGTTCCACTTGTGAAAGAAATTATGGGTGTTGAGCCATCGTCACAAGACGTAATTTGTACTATTCCTGATTTAAGGTATTGTAAACTAGAGCAGCAACTTAGACTAGTATAAAGCTTTTCCCCCGGTAACTTATAATCGATGTGAACATTTTCGCATAAAAATCTCTTGAACGCTTCTGATGTTTTCCTGAGCACAGGACTGTGATAAAATACTTGCCAAACTAAGTCTAATTTTACTTCTAGTCTCAAATATCGTGGAATTTCAGTAATCACGTCAGGTATCCATGTTATTCCACTTCTTCTAATCCACATTGTATTGTAGAATTGCTGTACTTCCAAATATGCATATGGCGAAAGATTTCGTCGCTTAGTTTCTTCTATAAATCTACGTACTTGGGGATAAAACGAATTAGTTCTTCTTCTCCTCAGTAGTCGTTCAGCTATCATTTTAGGTAATATTACGAAAGTTAACAACAAATATCCCGCTATGATAAAACAACCGAATATTACAAATTCTATTCTGGTTGAAGGATTTATATCAGTGATGATTCGATTTACAACATAAACCATAACTGTTGACGATGCATATACGTAAGTCGTATAGGATGGATCGCTTTCATTCAACTGCAAGATAAAAAAGCTATTTTATCTCTGCTAACTCAATATATTTATATATAATAATAAATAGCAGAAATACGCATTAAGTCAATAATTAAGATGTGTAATATAATAACAATAATAATAATAATATCTTTATTGTACACAAAACGTTAACATAAACATAAAGATAATACAGTACAATGGGCGAGCTTATCTCCGGCAACAGAGATTGCAAAATGAAGCAAATTGGCAAAATAAAGCATAAAAATACACAAATAAATGGAGCGATGCAAATAATTGGAAATTTACAAAATCAGCACCGCTTAAACAAGTAAGAAATGAATAAAAGTCTAATAAGGCTAAACAGTAGGGGCATTATATGACGATATATTTTGTCAAACAACAATAATGAATCCTGGGTAACTCGAAAATACTTGCTCTATTCAGCACGCATTTTCGAGTAAGATCAGCTAAATTCCTTCTCTTGTCCACCTACCGATTGAAATTCAAATTTGAAAAAATTAAAAAAAAACCTTTAAACGTTTTATTTTTTTTCGGTCACCTATTGAGCAATCATAGTAAGCATATACCGATCAAATTAGAAAATAATTCCATATAGAGTAATGGAACCTGCGACTCTCAAGCGTGATGATCAGCAACAATCAGGTATTTTCTAGAAATATTTTCAAATGCTCTTAAAGTCAATAATAGTAAAGCGAGTCGATAAAATGAATCGCGAGTAGTCCTTGTATATGATCTTTGATATATTTTGTTATTAGTCCAATGGTGACACATTGCTTAATCATATCTTAGTATTTCAGATTCAAATTGACATTATTACACTTAATTAACGATAAGTGTCTCAAACCAGAATTATCCCTTCTACGCACCACTAAATAGGGTAGAAATAATATTTATAAACTGCAGCAATTAGCTGTTGCAAGATTTAACTTTGCTCTTGGATGAACCGTTTTTCAGTCAGTATCAGTTAATATAATAGCTAGTCAACTTGATTTTGTAAATAATTTTTATATAAAATTAGATTTACACACCTTATGCTGTACATGCTGCCTCCAGTCAAAAATGCCTTCATTGCATCTAATACAAAGACCTTGTTCAGTAAACAAAAGCATTAAGCATGTTAAACAGTTAATGCTCGTAAATAATATTAAAGTAAAACCAATTATTATTTCCAAGCAATTGTGTGAAGTTAACAAAGAAAAATAATGTCCAATTCTATAAACTCTGAAATTTCCATTAGTTCTATTAACTTGCCTTTTGTAGCATAATTTAGTGTTTTTATTAATTACATATTATAAAGAACTCTTTTTCCACAACTTATGAAAGGAACTATCTAAAAGAAATTAATGTTCTCAAAATGAGGGCATACTTTACAGCCAAACATTCTTTTAGTGACAAATACGCAAACTTGTGTTTCCTCTATATTAAATTCAATGCTAGCCAGTAAACTTTAACTCCCTAGTTTCTATATTGCTTGACGTCGTTGGTGAATTGGTGAAATTCCATTCTATATTCCATTATATATTATTTCCATTCTATATATAATATATATTATATATATATATGTTATTATATATATATACATATATATATGTATATATATACACTATAGAATATATTATATTCTATAGTGTATATATACACTACCTACGGAAAGTACAAGTGTAACTAATAGTTGTGTCTAGAATGGAATTTCACCAAACAACGACTTCAAGCAATATTAGGTAGCAATACTAGGGAGTTATTTCATTATTGTATTTTAACTCTAATGATGCTTAAATAGCAAAAACGGAAACTTAAAACATAATAATTAAATATATTGTGGAAAGTACAAGTGTAATTAATAAATTGAGTCTATCTCTACCTAACATGTTTAGATTTTTCCAAATGTATACTAGCGTTTTTATGTCATCTATATCAAAATGCAATGACAACTGCTATTTTTCAAAAAAATGGTTTAAATAAACTTACATCACAAATTCCGAGAAAGATAATATATTAGGCCAAAACTGAATTGGTGGACATACATCATCAGACACCAATCCATAGAACGGTATCAAAGAAATAATATCCAATAACAGAAGGAATGCTGGTTTTGGTAGATATTCTCGCCGCATAGCTTCTTCGGTTACTTGTCTGGCGATTGTATATTTTTGTATTACTAATCACTCTACATAGTTTAAAACAAAGTTACTTTACGCTGTTTACCCTTTGTATCTTTAAAAGTACGCGACGTATTTTCATGCGTGATTTTTAATAGACAGAGTAATTAAAAAAAAAGTTTATATAGTCAAAAACATAGAAGTTAGTACACCCGTGCGAAGCTGGAAAAAGCTCCTACTAAGTAATAGTACAATGTGCCCTCTATGGACCCCTTCCGTGTCGCCGTACAGCACTCCACTACCAACGGGCATTCATTCGGTTTATTCAGATCACAGAATAGGGATCTATTCGGATATTAGGGAAACTAGCTGTTTCGGTGAACTTCGTTCCATTGCATTTTCTTTGGAAATAAAGGTGCAACTTAAGTTTCAAAGTAAAGAACAACTTGACTAAACCACTAATTAAAAAAAAGTGAAAAAACAAAACAAAGAATGAACTAAATTACCTATGAATAATGTAGAGAAAAGTATCAATTCCGTATATGATATTGCAGAAATAGTAGTAGATAATCTTTATGAATATAAGCCAGCCTGAGTCCAAGGTATTCCAACAATAAACTATAGGATAAACTGCTTGAAGTGGACCCTAAAGAATATGAAGCTATTTTAACATCATCAATCAATCAAAATATGCAACCAAATAGCAAATAAGAAATCGGCTCTCTTGATTGGATAAAAATAATGTTTTAAAAAACTGAAAAACGACGTTTTTATTTTCAACTCATTTAAAAAGAACAAATCATTTATTTGTAACTTAATAAAAAAAAGTAGTTAAAATAAAATAAAAACGCTGAGTGCCTGTTAATAAAGTACTTATGACAATAATTAAAGCTCAATACCTAACGCTTTTAACGATAAAACTATGTTTTCTTCGTCACCTAGTTTTTATTTGAACTTAGAGAAAATGATTTCTAGTTTTAAGTTTTGCTAGACATAAAAGCTTAATTTTTTGTTGTTTAAAATGTTATTAAGTTTTAGTTTTTTAGTCTTGAACGATGACAAGTGCATGGTAACGAAGCATCAGCTATTTGATATGTAGGTTTGTTGTCTGATCATCTTTTATTTCTGATCTATTTGGTGTATAATAATGTAATTTATAATGACACCTTTTTCCGTCATGAGAGATGAGTCATGACGGAGGAAGAGAATCTTGACTCATGGGTTCCCACTTTGTATTTAGGTACATCACAAACGCGTGGTTCTTTCAAAACTATGACATCTTATAAGATAATTATTGAGACAAAATGTTGTGAATAGAAATGTGAATAGAAATTATCTTTAAAATTTCATATTTGTGATAAACCTCTTGTTTATTTTGACAATTATCGATATCAAATAATGCGTTATTTCAAACTGCTAATAACTATATAAAGGGTGCCAATCAATCTTAAAATCTAGCTATGTAGTACTAATCATCGATATGACTTTTAAAAGGACAATTTTGTTCTATAGGTACATGGTTCGTAATTTTATTCGTTTACATCGCGCACACGAATGAAGTTCTAAGAAAGGGTACTGTGGATTTGACGCCAGATTTTAATTATTCTCTGATATTGATAAGTTTCTGTATTTTTAATTCAATGTGACATTTTAAAGTGGGTAAAAAACACATTCTCAGATTCGATTGCATGTATACATAGACAATGACGAAACTGACAATTGCGTCCTGAAAAAGACAAACTTTGCCTATCGACGACACCTTTTGATATACTTAGGCCACATGTGCAAGTATACGCTCGAGAAAGGAACAAAACAAAGATGAAAACTAACGCTGTTGCAGCTGGAACATGTTAGGTAATTGTACCAATCCGGGGAGCTGTTGCATATCACTTTACCTCGTAGCTATTGCTGATTACACGTGTTAAATAACCCAACAATCTCAATGACTACATAGATTGTGTAAATCTTAACGATAGCAAGACTTACATATATTTTATATAACGTCTATATTCAGAACTCGATGTTGCAAAAAAATAATTGAAAAATAATTTTATTTCTAAGTGCAGTTACCTCGAAATGAAAAAGTAACCTTTGTTAAACGACTTCTGTGATTTTCTGTGGCTTTCGATTAGTATTTTTTGTACGGCATCTGGACTACATACTTTACCATTATATTAAAACTTAGACTTGGCATTACCACGTTCAATTCAACATTGAGTGCTGTTCCGATTTTGATTAAATTTGGCTTTCAATTTAAGGTAGGATTCACAAATTTACTGTTATGGTATTAAGCTATGACGACCCCATCGTTTCGTGGTAGATTTCAAAAAATATTTTTACCCTGTAAATCTGTGTTAATTATCGGTTATGTATATTCTTGCGCTGTCTAAAAAATACAAATTAATTTTACAATACGTTTATAAAAACTCACTAGAATTATTTTGAATATGGCCACAAAAAGCACACAAAATCTAAAACCGGGATTGAAAGGCACAAATATAAGATTGCTCCAATTTATAGAGTTGTCTAAACCTTCTTCGTCCTCACTATCGCTATCATCATTTAGGTTCGACATAATGGGTTATATCCACGTAATATGCCGAAAACAGCTAAAATTAGGTGTATGTCGACAATAAAAAGATTATTCTGTAATGAAAGAAATGTTGACATTAGAGTATTGTAGTCTTTGGTTGACATAATATACTGTAATATACCTCAATGAAACAGTGACAAATATTCTTTTTCTTTTAAATTAAATTAAGCTTGAAAAGTACTAATATAACGCTTGCAAAATCTGTATTCTAAAATCCTTGAAGTATAGTGCTACCAACTTATCTGTTCGGTGGTCAAAATCGGAAATAAACCACTGCTTCGTGAAACGTCATTCCGTTGGCAGTTTCTAAAATGTGAGCACCGAAGATTGAATTTAGACAACATTTTTCGTATAGATGGAGATATAGCGCCGTCAGAGAGTCTAATCTGTATCTTTTTAGTGATGATCACTGGGTAAAGTGTACATCAAATAACTGTCAAATGACATGTTTTATATTTGCTATCTCCTGTAACCAACAAAAATACAGTGGAGATAGCAAATACAAAACACGTTATTTGACAGCTGTTTGATGTACACTTTACCCAGTAATCATCACTAGAAAGATGCATAGCCCCGCAGGTATGGATTCAAAAGTCAGAAATCAAAATATATTAATAAAGCAATCTAAAACTAAAATCAGTGAATATTCTGGGAAGGTTTCTTAATTAAGTCGTCAAACTCACCATAACAGAGTACCTACTCAACTCAAGTAGTTAATATCATTTTGCCTGTCAAGGTTTTTATCATAAGGTTTATTGTAATTATTGCGCTTATTCTACTAAGGTTTTTTCTTTCTGCATTTCTTATCAGCAGGTATGTAATACGTTATTACCTTCATACTCTGTACAAAAGGCTAATGCCCAGTTCACACATCTTCGGTTGAACTTGAAATTAAGTCATTAAATGAATGTGAACTTACAATTCAGTAAGAAGTTTCATGTTAATCTGCGACGATCGTAAGATTTGTCACTCGACACTCACTGCCTACCCCATAATTAACTTATTTGGCAGCTAAATAAAACCTTGAAAATAAATTAGAAAACTTTGTATTTTCGCAGTAGTGTCTTATCATTTAAAAAGTTTGAAAAGACAAGACGATTCGTCCTGATCCCAGTAGTCCTACCAAGTAGTTTTACCAGTAGAACTTCTGGGATTTTTCTTCCCAATAAACTTACCGATAGCAGGACTGCGCTTGTGTTGCTTTTTTCTCATTAGTTTTACTATAACAACATTTTTAAAACACAGACCTAGTAATCAATAGACATCTTAAAAGAAAAATTAACAGAACTTTATTTTTCCCAGTACCTAGCTTAAAAACGTATGTTTTGACTCTCACTTTACCAACGTAGCTTTTCCAAAAAATGGCCAACACTTATCTCTTCATTAATTAATTGCATTTGGGCATGCTGAATAAACTGGTCGCGTTCAATGAAAACTTTGTCCCTCTTATTTATATTCAAATTATTTTTAACTTGGATATTACGTACATTTTGGTAGGATGCGTCAGAAATTAAAAGGTTTAGTAATTGGTACAGGTTGCATTTTTTCTTACCAACTTCACCATTCAATATAAAATGCCAAGATTCCAAATAATTGGTTGTGTGATGCCGTTGGCCAAAAACGCACATTCTCTCAATTGCGTTTTGAGATAACCAATTTTTCATCATGTAATTTTTAAATACGTTAGAATTTTCTTGTACAGTGGCATTTTCCATCTCGTCCACAATATAACTCCAGCCTTCTAAAATTTTTTCGGCAGGTAATAGTGGCAAAAGCTTGCAAAGTGTCACTATTCTTGACGCCTTTAATTTTAGGGATTTGCTTTTTCTCTTCAGACTCTCACAATAGTGATAATAGCATCCACTTAATAATATTTGCGGGAAAACGTACTTTATTGCCTTTATCATAGCGTCTTCATAGTCAGTTTTAAAAGAATTAGGGTTCCAGTTATGTATTTGACTTTTTATTAATTGCAAAAGTATAATGTAAGTTTGTGTTGTTTTGTCCGGGAGCAAGGCGTAGATAACGGGTACTATATTTGTAGTATCCAGAGAACTACCCAAATCACAATGAATTGTGTAGAGCTGAAGAAAGGGCTCTGGACTGACTCCGAATGTGCCGTCACTGAAAAAGTCTTTATTTTCCGTCATAATTGTCTTTGCCTTACGGGATGCAAACACTAAAATCTGTGCACCGTCATCACGATGGTAGTCCGCTAACAGAAAAGAGTCAAATTTGGGCGGAACCGCAATGTCGGAAAAATCGTTGTAATATAGCTTGTCTACCTCCAATGTTTTATTTCGATGTCGGTAGAGTGTCGACTTTACACTGGAATATTCTGGTAGCTTTCTAATAATGCTAATACCAGAATTTTAAAGTGAACCCACTGCTTTTCTGTAAACCCTGGGCACAGAGACCGTTTCTGATTCACGAACTTGTTTTTTACATTCGTCCAGCTTTATATCTATTTCGTTTTGGGCATGATCAGGAGAGCATGTCCCTAAATGTAATGTACTTTTGACTACAACATTATTATTAATAGTCACAGAACCGACACATTTGCTTTTACGATATTTAGCACATCGCCATATAATACCTCCATCTCTATAAAGCTTTAATTTATAGTACTGATATCCATTGAACAATAGTACTTCACCTCGCCGCCTTTTTATTACCCGTATATCACACGTTTTTAGAGAATATTCAAATTTTCTTTAGTATATAGTATATGACGTGACAAGATGTCATTCGAGCAATTGTTTTATCTGAGGTCATAAGTAGGTTGTCTATCAATATTTCTAGGTCTACATAATAGTAGAGTTATTGGCAGATATGTTTCACTGGTAAGTCTAGTGGGATCAAAAATCCCAATGTTCTTACTAGTAAGTTTATTGCGAAGAAAAATCCCAGTAGTTCTACTGGTAAAACTACTTGGTAGGACTACTGGGATCAGGTCGACGATTCTTCCGTTATAGGAGAATGGGAAGCCATCTTTAGGTGCGAAGCCTGATCCTTAGGTTTAAGTTTAATTAAAGTAAAGCCTTAGATTGGCAACGCACTCTTGACATCTCTGATGCTATAAAAATATATTTTTTCTAATTGTACCATAAAAAGACTCACTGTATTGCTAGACCTGATTTTTAAATGCTGAAAGTGTGCGTCGATTGTGTTTTTTGTTCAAGTTGTGAACTAATTATGGCACGTGTGGACACGAAACTAATAATTAGTAATTATTTTAATCATTTAATTTAAAGGAAAAGTTTGATTACTACTTATCCGCGGAAGAGGCGTGAACTGTCCATAACGGCCATATTCAAGAACGTCAAGTTGGAATGACCAAGGCACTGACGGGATTTGATTAGCCACAAAAAGGTAGGGAAATATTTGGTTCCTATTTTTATTTAAATTGTAGTCTGTTAAATTATTTTAAATCAAAAACTCAATCGTACGAAACGAATAAATAATAATTTAACAAAATAATAATAGCCAAAAAGCACAATCTACGTCACTATCACACTATTTGTAAAACATGTATCTACGTAAATACTTGACTATAAACCATTATTACTGTAAGCCCGACTTTTCAATTTTCTGTATACAAAACTCAAATCCCACAGGGAACAAGTGTACAATACTACTACCAAAGAGTATATAAGTACTACGTAATAAGAGGCGGGACTTCCTTAGATACATAGCAAACCCGATTTTGTATGAAGTTTAGCTCAAATGACACAAGAAACTTGACAGATAAGTATAACCCGTTTAATTTGAAAGTAAGTCTAAAGGCGTTTAGATATTAGGCAACTAGTGACATATGATTTAGGCGAATACAAAACATAGCAAACTGATTTTTTTAATTTTTAATATGAAAGTTTCGCCAAACTGACTACTACAATAATTAAAACGCAATAAAGTAAAACACACTTTCCCGCTACATATTTAACATGTTTTTGTTGTTGTTGTTGTTAATTTTTTTTTAAGTTTATTTGCCCTATTCTGGGGCCGGCTAAGACCTTTAGGCCATGCTGCCACGTCTTCCGTATTAATTATTTCTTCGTTAGTCATATTATGTCTTCCGTACTTATTGTTTTTATACAGTCATTGGTCACTTTAGGTCATGCTTTACGTCTTCCGTAATAATAAATTCCTTTTCGTAAAGTCCTTTTTTAAATTCATTTCTTCAGTTTCTTAACATATTGTCTACCCCTTTTTAAAAGTCATTTCCTTCACTAAGACAAAGGTTATTTGAGTCCTTCAATACGTCTTTAGTTTCGATTCCTTGAAGTTTACATTGTATGTTTCTCCGTTAATTTGTTTTATAGTACGTCACATCCTTGAATTACGATTACTTTCACACAAATTATAAAACTAAATTTCTGAACAACAAAATCATCTGTCATGTTGGCGCCAAAACTTCTACGACAGTGCAAAAAGTATTTTTATCATTCTTTTTTTACATCTATATTTTATACTAGTCTTATATTACGTAATAAACCCATATCTTAATATTTCATGTCTTTTTCTAGTTTCATCTCCAATTTTCTTTCTTGTTCAGGCCTCTGCCTCTTCTGTCGTCCTAAAACACTACAATAGTCTTTCACTAGTATAATTTATTTACTAAATCACATTTACACACAAATCAGTTATATTTACACTTTAATTAATTTACAAATTATACATTTTTACATTATATTACACATTTTTAGTTTAAAGATTGGAGAGAACCCTCGAAAAGCGCGCCTTTCCTCTTCGACCGTTCCCGCCAACCTCTGTTGTTAATTAATTTGCCCCTTTGAGGGGCCGGTAAAAGCCTTTAAGCCATGCAACCATGTCTTCCGTATTAATTCTTTATTTCAGTCCTTAGTCAGTAGCCATTATTTACAAAGTCATGTCTGGGTCTTGAGTAAAGTGGTGGTTTCGTTACACAAGCTCGTCTATGAGATTTGGCGGCAGCGAGGAAATTCACGATACACTAAATTTCTTCATAATTATTTCATTTGTGTATTTTAGTGTATTTCAAGTGTATTTGTCCCTTTCTGGGACCGGATTTATTCCAAATTCACTTTTTCAATTTCGTATACTTAATCTTGTTTTCCCCTTTTTTAATAGCCGTTTCCTTTACTAAGCTCGGAGGTTAAGTCCTTGAATACGTCTTTAGTTTGTGATTCCTTGAAACTTCCACATTATATTTCTCCGTTAATTTCTTTTATTATATGTCATGTCCATGTTTTTTATGTATTGTAATATTTTTTTAATATATGCATTTACACAAAAATTATAAAATCTCAAAGCGGAATCCTAAAATCACCTTCTTTCGCAATGGCGCTAAAACATCCATAGCTATATATGAACTATTTTTATTATTTTTTATTTTTTCTTCTACCATTTATAGCAGTTTAGTTTATTTACAGAACCGCATGTACACGTCACAAACTAATATTTAGACAATTTATTTCGGCTCTATGATCTTGCGGTTCAGTTGTTGGACTTGACTGCTTGAGGTCCCGGGTTCGAATCCCGGTCGGGCAACAAAAATAAAATTGGGTTTTTCCAGTTTACTAATAAAAAAAATGTTGCTCGGGATTGGAACCTATCACATTGTGGGACTTAGAGTTTTCGGCTAGTCCTGGATGCCCTGGTTGTGCCTCTGCCTACCCTTTCGGGGATATGGGCGTGCAGATGCTTTTTCTTTTTTTTACATAGTACAAATTGTTATTTCTAAATTAGTTAGTCAGTTGACGTTTGCTCGCGGGTAAGGTGTGATAATATTTTGTTTGTGTTTAATCCCCAAATTCACACGGCGTGTTTATGAGTTCGAATACCTTTTCAATAGTAAGCGTTGCATAGGCCAAGGATTTGTATAAGCGCCAGCTAGATCATCAGATTTAATGTTCTGTTTTTTCATAAGTGGTGGGATCAAAGATTTAACTTACGGGACAAGTTCAACATTTGATACCTTACAATTGAAGAGAAGTCAAAGACGAATATTAATGGCCGTTGTCAATATAAAAAGTGAAGAAGATAGCCTAGGTATCTACATTACTTATAGACACATCAATTACCTTGATAGCTTGTGAATTGATGGTGGATATTTTCAATAGAGGAGGTAAATATTAGGCATAGGTATGTAAATTATTATTGTAAATGAGTTTGATTCGAAATGTTAGTACATCGTAATTTACTATTAGGTAGGTACTTTAATTAACATGTTTTTTGTTGTGGTAACGTCGCGTATTTACCTATGAACATATGGTTTCCTATTTATTACCATTTTAAAATTTATGGAATATAAAGTTAAGTTAATTTTAGACAGTCCATAGCTCGCCAATGTCATGTCAACACGAATCTTTCTAAAATATGTACGGAATACTAACCACTCGTATCGGATTATCGTGTGTTGTCAAGCCGCACTGATCATTAAACTTGAGTAAACAAATGCGGAATATTAAAAGTGCTATATTTTATTTATTTTAAGCCAATTTTTTTTTACAGATTTAGTTAGATATTCAGAATAACTGAGCACAATTTCGAGCACTAACTTGAAAAGTCCTTAAATAGTGAGAGTTCCTTGTAATGTTTGCAAAGATGTTGCAAAATCTCATTAATGTTTTAGGCCTTTAACTCTACATTTTGACGTGACAACGTCTTAAATTCGGTTGTGGCTCGGAGTCACTCTTAAAAAGTGTAACGCCCGCTCACGTCTGTTACGGTGAGTCATCGAACGAAAGAGAGGCCCGCCGCCTTACGTGTCTCTCCCACATATTCTACCGAGAAAAAGACGTTGTCACGTAAAATCTTCGCCCGTAAAACCGACTTTACAGGCAACCATTTTTTTTTAATTTTCTGTTGAATTCGTCAGTAGTATATCAATTGATGCCACACTTAAAATTGAAAGTTGTTAGAGATAGTATGCGGACAAACCTATGTAAGGTTTTTGCAAAGCCTTTTGTTAAAAATTTGTATCATATTTTATTAAATAAATTAAAAAAAAATTAAGTTTAAGAACAGCATAATCACCACTGGCATCTCTGACCAGTTTGTGATTTAAATTATTTTTATTTAATGAATAGCCTACATTTACAGCTCTATCTTCACATGCAATCAATACCTAAGTATAAGTTTACTGTAGCATTTTTGGAGTTAAAACTTCTTTATCGGCGTTGTGCACTTTTTTGGAATGGGTAAAAACTTCTAAATTGGCATCAGGACACGTGACCAGTTCGAAAATTCATAAGACGGCGCAGAACACTTGGGCGAATGTTTAAATGATAGCACTTTTATACTGGTAATTAAATAAATTCGTGCAAAATTATTCCCTAACAATTCTAAAATATTAAAAAATGCACAACGTTAATATTCAAGTTTTCACTTCTGCCGGCACTCCCGGAGTGCAACCCGTCGTTGTTTTGTATAAGTTTCGTGTTATTTGCACGCTAACAAGAAATAGTTTTTTTAATGAATTCATTGCAAAAAAAGTTTGAGAAAACTTTTTACCTAGTTACCAAGGGAAAAACATAACTAAATTTTAAGTCAAAGTCATATGACTCCTTTATATTAATATAATCATAGTGTAGGATTAAATGAACATCCCCCATACAACAAACTTACATACAAAAAAACTAAAATAGTTTATTTCAATTTTAGGACCCATAATGCATGTACTTTTATTTTACGTCTATATAATTCTACAGCACAGAATACAGAATAAAGGAAAAAACAACTGATTTATTTAAGATAGACCGTGCAATGGGTGTATGTCGTATACATTTAATACTAACTAGCGGCCCGCCCCGACTTCACACGATTATGAATTATCTATATATTAATACGTGAGGCAAACACTTTAGGCCCCTTTTTACGAAGATTGCGCTGACGGAGAATAAAATTTGAGACACTTATCGTTTGTATGTAGGAGAAGTGCAGAACGCTAACATTTTTCAATAATTATGCTTATAAAATACATTAATTAAAACATTACCACACTACCATGCATTTGACACACACAAACAAATACATTGATGACAACAATAAAAGATCACAGATGGTGATGGTGGTGGTCTAAAAAGTTTGGAAACAAAGTAGTTGTTCTTGGGAAATGAAGATTGCGTTCTTATCAAAATGTTAAAATTTATTACGGTCGAATTTCGACCAACGGGCGACCACTAATACATATAAACCTTCCTCTTCAATCACTTTATTAAAGAAACCAATCAAAACTCGTTGTATAGTTTTAAAGATTTAAGCATACAAATACAGGACAACATAGAATAGGGACAGAGGAAGCGACTTTGTTTTTTATTGGTAGCGAAATGTACTCAAAATAATCTATCTTAAAATTTTAATTAAAAATATCAATGAAGTAAAGTCCATTTTACCTTAAAATAAGAAATCTAAAATTTTTACGTTTCACAAAAAAATCGCGGGTCATTTTCAGAAGAAAACACGATAAGGTTTTAAGGCTGGCTTTTGTTTATGATATTGTCCTCGAGATGCTAAAAAGTTGATTAAGGTCTTATTAGAGATATACTTTGGGAGCTAGAATGAGTTCCGGAATATTATTTAATTTCATTTATCTCGGGCCTGTTTACTAAAATTTACTATACAAATGGAAGGAAGTAACGCACAGACAAAACTACTTGATCAGTTTTGTTAAAATTTGGAATGCAATAATTAAGCGCAGTAAAACTGTACAAACCGACTCCAGGTATTATCGCAAATTATTTTTTCTAAAGATACTCGTAGCTAATGGTTCTAATTTGGGCACTTATACTTAGAGGAATAAGGATGGTGCATTGGACTACTTTGCAATATAAAAAATATATAATCAAAATCGGTTGTAATTGGTCATGTCATAGCGAAACAAACAATAAAAAATTAACAGTTAAATTGTTAATAAATATAAATATTGATAAGTTATAATCAAATAGGTAAACAAAGAGTATATAAATACTACGTAATAAGAGGCGGGACTTCCATAGACACATAGCAAACTCGAATTTTGTATAAAGTTTACTTAAGTGACACATGTTACTTGACATAACATGATGGAAAGGTATATCCTGTAAAATTTCAAAGTATGTCTAAAGCTCAGATAAGATACTTTATCTGAGGTCTAAAGGCAGATATAAGGCAACTAGTGACATATGATTTAGGCGAATAAAAAACATAGCAAACTTATTTCTTTTCTTTATAATGAAAGTTGCGCCAAACTGTAGGTAAAACCTAAAGGTAACTGGTTCTGGGAATTACAGTTCAAAACGTGTAAAATAAAATTGAAGTTTATATGAAAGTCCAATAATGTTGAAATACTGATCTCGGGGCAATGGTAATGGTAATGAAACTACTTTAGATTGGTTTTCATTTTTGAAGAATAATAAAATCCATGCTAACTTTTTATCAAAATAAGTTAAATTTGAATCGACGAATTAAGCCTTGAGTATAGGGTTGTTACAAGAAGGCTCGTTTATTTCCTACGAAAAATAATTTATAAAGTTGAAATATTTGATCAAGACAAATCTGTAATTATATCTTCAAAAGCGGCAAAATGATGCTATTTGCTAAAAATCAATTGCAACATAATAAAATAGCAAGCTTGCAACATCATAAAATAGCTGAAAAAATTGCAAATTAAATCATTTTACTTGGATTTAAGTATAGATTTTCGCAAAGTAGTTTTACGTAAGACAGGGTTAAAATTATTAACATTTTAAAATTGTAAGTAAAAATTCAAACTGTAATAAGAATAAAACTATGTGTTGAATGAATATTTAAACATTGTATATATAACTAAATAATCAGTTTTCAAAAATATTTAAATATTTGCACACCACAATGTGGTAGAATATGTTGGAAAGCTTAAATAATTTTGTAACAACTTCAACACACATGTTCCGCAAATAAATATATTTTCTTTCTTTTCTTTCTTTCAAAGTAACGCCTTCTTCTGTAAAACTCGAATTAAATTATGAAATAAAGAATGTGATGTGGTATAAAGTACCTACAAGCAGTGTTCTTCTAAAGTTTGTATTCATTTATAAAATTATTTACTTATGCAATAGCAATAATAAGTATATTAAACTTTCATACCAAATTTAAAAATTGTTTAAAAATAATTACAACGTAATTTTTAAAAACCAAGGTGGTAGAGTTTAGCAGCGACTCGCCCGGATTGGTACCACCGCCTTACCTATTCCTGCCGCCATAACGTCATGACGTGTTCCCGTTCGGATGGTAAGGTGGCCGGTAAACTTACTTTTGCTCGAGGCCTAACATCCCGGCCCCAGGTTGGCAACGCACCATTACCACCTTTGGTGTCTATAGGCGGCGTGAATTTCTTACCATCAGGCATCGACCACACATCCCAATAGTCGCCTATTCTTTATAATTTTGCTTTGAAACAATTCTGGCAAATAGCTGAGGTGCGGGGAGGTGAGGCACTGCTTTCTTATTGGCCCTTGCAATGACAACACGTCACATTCATAAAAAGATATGTGAGATTAGGGATGAGACATATTTAATACAAACAATATATTTTATCGATATGCTTACTTTTTTTTTATAAAGTGCGACATTATAACGGATTATATCGCATTTTGTTAGTGCACGTCGCATCGCAGCAATGCAACTCAACGTCTCAAGGTCTCACATTTTTGCGGTTGAGTAATATCCGTACTTGAATATATTAGGTCCTTACATCTGAAATTGGCGTTTTGTAGGGGAGGAACATAAGTCGAATATGTTATTTATTCATTTAATCAAAGCATATATGCCATCTCATAGGCAATTTATTGATCCCCCTACTAAAAAACCATTCGAACGGGAATAAAATCTTTGAACGTGGTTTGGACTGCCCCTCGAAATTGATTTTTTTCTTTTGCTAAACGTTATTCAAATTTTAAAAAATGGTAATCTGTTGGAGTTAGGTTCAGGTGGATGCTTTTTACATTCCAATTGATACTCTTCTAATTGAGAAGTCGTCTGTTGTGCAGTATGTGTTTTAGCATTGTCATGAAGCAGTAGTGGCGTAAAGTGAATAAAACAATAAAAAATCCCGACCCGGGATTCGAACCCGAGACCTCATGCAGTCAAGTCTAACACCCGGACAGCTAGACCACAGAGGCGATAAAACTATCTTCTGTAAAATATTGAGATTTAATACCCTTTATGTCGAATTCGGAAACCAATTCTCTCGTCGGGTTTCTTTAAACCAAATTAGATTTATTATTTTATTATCTTGTGGATACCTGATATAAATGACATACTTATGAAAGTGAATTGTTTTTATTCATTCGAGTAATTCTCACCTGAACTACAGAATATCGTCAAAATACTTTAAACAAATTAGTTTTAAAATTGACTCAGCCCTTTGAAAGATTTATGGCATACTGACCGCAACACCGCCTATCGGAACCAGTGTTGAATTTATATCACCCAGATAACCACCTAATGCACTTGAAAGAGTTCATTAAAATCGGCTCAAATATTTATGAGTTATTCAATAACATATAACAGCGCCCTCTACCGCGTTCAGTTCAGTACCGCGTCCGGGTCTGCTGACTAGAATAAATCACCTGCCCTCTGCCAAGCACCTCGTATGAGGCGAGCGTAGGTAAAACAGGTAATTGTCAACAAGATAACTGGTCAATAGAGTGGTGTGCAGCAACTTCCCTGGGTAGTTATGCACGACCTTACCCATTTCTGATGCTACAATGACAGTGTCACATTCCAATTCGAAGGGTAGGGAAGCCAGTAGATTTGCACAAAACGCCTTACATACCGACCATAGGACAGCAACGCACCTGTAACGTCAATGGTATATATAGGCCATTATTTGTTACCATTAAGAGAGCCGTGTACTTGTTCGCTGACTTCTCACATAAAAAAGAGTAACTATTCATTATCCAGTAGCCAACTCAAAAGTACGGAGAGTAATAAGTTTTATTGATTCTGTCAGTGCTTAAATTTATCGATAAAATACATAAATACCAACATACAGTACAGGTACAAGACCGGTATTCTATTGAGGGTAAATAAATAAAAATGTCGATAAAATAGATTTGCACATTAGTCCATCACTAGCTGTATGCAAAGGAAATTGATAACTTAAAAATCACATGTGTAAGAAAGGGATATATACACG
Source organism: Calephelis nemesis (assembly GCA_002245505.1). Lineage (NCBI taxonomy): Eukaryota > Metazoa > Arthropoda > Insecta > Lepidoptera > Riodinidae > Calephelis > Calephelis nemesis. The sequence continues at coordinate 31,625 of NJDD01001448.1, read as the reverse complement.
CATCTAACAATGACCGACCAGTATATGATGAACTCCGATAAATATCAAATAATTTAAAATGTAATAATTATGAATGTTATTATTTTTAATCAACCAACGGAAAGTTTTACCATCTTTTCGGTGAATTGAAAATTGCGGCTGTCTACCGTACCATTTAATTGAACAAACAGTCATTTTCAAATCTATTTTTTATTTTTTTATACAATAACGCGACAATGTTTACAGGTCACAAACCTGGTCGATACTGTTCATATCATTTTAAGTAATAAGCTACATAAGAACTATTACACTTATGTATTGACAGAAACCTGTTGCCTTCAATGCGGCGTCTATTGGGATGTGTGGTCGATGATATCAGGAAATCCGTCTGCTTGTTTGCCTTCCAATATCATAAAAAAAGCTTAAAATAAACACCTTTCTTAAATAGTTAAGACTGGCGGGAATGACGAAGTTTTAACTAAGTCTTAACTGCATTAAACGTCGCTTTTGAATATGCTTCATGAATAGTTAACTCAGCGCTAAACTTTTACTCATTTGTTATGAACTTTCAGATTACTTATAACTTCAGTTATTGTTAATGTTGTAGTTGCGCGGTAGATGCAAAGAATTTTAAAATTCATAGTGCGCATGTGAAAATATCAAATGAAGTAAAAGCCGATCACAAAAATTGTAAATTCTGCGATTTAATTGTAAGCAGTATTGCAGTTGTAAGCTTCATTCACGTCCAACCGAAGAAAAAATATGAACTCCATTTCAAGTAGTAATAAATAAATTGCTGATTTGTAATAAAATATTAAAGGTATTGTACTTATTTGGAGCTTTCTTTTAATCATCCTCGGTCACCTGAAGCGAAGGCTGGAACCCTTGGAATAAAATTAGTCAAATGTGGTAGCGTAATTTTTTTTTGTTAACCCCACAAGTAAATTATTCATGACAAAAATTGTATTTTGTATTTACTTGTTGCCTCTTAGTTGAAATTTAATTAAAATGGCCACTGCTATAGCAGAAAGCAAAAGATCCAAACGTGAGTTTCGAGGACTTAAGCTTAGTCATTTGTGGTGAAAGAAAGACCTGTCAAGGTCTTAATACACAGCGGTGGCCTCCTTAGTCAAGCTTATCTAGTGAGATTTGCCGAGAACGAGGAAATATATGATACACTTATTTCTTCATGATAATTTCACTTGTGCACTTTATTAAAAAAAGTGTGCAACATGGCATTAAAATTGATTAATTTTACTCAATATGTAACTACTAAAATTCAATAATTACGAAAAAAACTACGACCACTTTTTCTCTCGCTGGTGCCAAAACTACAATAAACGGCCAAAAAATCTACTCACAAATTCACAAATATCTTAATTTATATAAAAAACTAGTCGCAACTTCTCAAAATTTTATAGGGATGATTTTTGAATTACAATTTACCTACTTTTCGAATAAATATTGAAGGTTGTGTAAAGCCATTTATTATTAACCCAGTAAATGTGTAACAAACGCACAAAAAGACAAAATAATATAAAGCCCAATCGATATGCTCATCCTTTTTTGTTTCTCTTCTTTTTACCAACTAGTTTCATTAATAATTATTGTGATTGGTCAAGTTACAGGAAGTTAGTGAAGTACTTAACACAAATTTACTTGTAATGTGAAGGGAGGAGTACGGTCTGTGGTCAAAACTTAACCACACAGTTTAATTTCAATTTGGTTCCGGAAATGTCCTCAAATATAACAAGATGAAGACAAAACCTTAACCCTATATAATTATAAGAATTATGTTTAATTACTCTTATGTAATATTCATATTTTCACTTACAGATCGATGCAGTTTTATATTACATTTTATATTGCAACAAATTTTCCTTGTGTTTGTTTGAATATTCTCTATCAAGTAGACTATGTATCTCTTTGTCTAACAGTTTTTTTAGTCTGAAGTGCTCACGCTGTTTATCATATTTAAGATTTTTGATGTGAAACATCTACAGCCGCACGTAAAACGGATTTCTGGCGTGGCGACGCTTGCCGTAGCGATGCGTCGCCACGCTATATGATAGTATATATACAGGGCTTTCTCAAATTAGTTAACGATATTTTAACCACGGGCTCGGAATGCATGTCTGAAAACATAAAAAATAATAAAAAAAAATCTAAAACGAAAAATAAATAAAATATTACAAGTAATCATTGTTGATATAAAGCATGGGGGTCAACGAACTCTCGAAAGCAGCTGATTGTCTCACGGCTGCCGCGCCCGCGTGACAATGAACCTAACTACTTAATGTTTATTTATACCTACAGGCTAATATTATGTAAAACTATTATCTGTTAAATTAATAAAAACCCTTTATGTTTTTGTTTTATTAAAATTTCAATCAGTTAAAAAACTTTACATACTTACCTATTACACAGTACAATTAATGTCTAGGTCCAGTATTTTTCTTTTAATTTAATACGTAGTACCTACTTACCTAGGTAATAATTAGCTGTGAAAGTAATAGCTATTGCTAAGTCCTAAAAAATCATGCAGTGTAAGTTCTGGGGGGTTACCATAAGCTCTTCAAACAGTATTGTTTCAATAATACTTATTAGAGAAAGACGACTTTATGACGTATACAATAAAGTTGCTTATAAAGGCGGACATTTTATTTTTTAGCAAGATAGAAATAATACGTCTTTATGCGTTCTTGGTAGGGCCTCTAATCAAGGTCATGTATCGATGCGTTTCGCTCGTCGAATTCCCGTCCCGACCCCCGCTTCTTACAAATTATTATTTCTAATTCGGTCATTTTTCAAATCAGTTGATGTTTGATCGCGATTGGGGTGCGTTAGGATTTTGTGTTTGTATTTATTTTCGCGAAGTGTTCATGAGTACCTTTCCATTGTGAAAATTGAATAGGGGGTGGCTAGTGTGATCCTGACCAGACTTGAAGCCTCCCGACTTTTTCATATGGGTAGGGTCGAAGATTTGACTGACGTTGAAAGTAGACCTTACAATTGAACTGACTTTGTCTTAAAAAGTTATAGGAAAATAGGAACCTACTAACAATACTTAAAGACACATCAACAACCGTGCTAAGTTGTGCATCTAATACCTACAATTGTGGATATGTTTAAATATGGATGTGAATAGTGTGAATAGGTAGGTACGTAAATCATTTTTGTAGTTAGGTAGTATACCTAAGCCTATTTTTATCTTTACCACACGTCTACATTCACATTTTTTTTATTATCAATCGCCTCTGTGGTCTAGCGGTCCGGGTGTTGGACTTGACTGCATGAGGTCCCGGGTTCGAATCCCGGGTCGGCCAACAAAAAGAAAATTGGATTCTTCTAATTTTCTAATTACAAAATGTTGGTCGGGATTGGAAATGTGCCCGGTTGGCGATAGGCTTGCCACCTATCACATTGTGGGACTTAGTGTCTTCGGCTAGTCGTGGGTGCCTTGGTTGTGCCTCTGCCTACCTCTTCGGGGATATGGGCGTGAAGATACTTTTTTTTTATCAATCAGTTCAAAGCCTATCATTGGGATAGGACACGCACATTCGTACCGTAGGTAGGTACCTATCTAGTTGTGTCTCGACGCGCGGGTGACGGGTCATTGAACTTGCGCATTTGAATATGAAATATTAATAATGCTGTAATTAATTTATTTTAAGTCCGATTTTTTTTAATATTTTTTACTGATATAGTTATATATTCAGAATGTCCAGGTAAAATATCGTGCACTAATTTGAAAAGACCTTATATACAGTCTTTATGCAGTAGGGTGTACGGTGTGTACGCAACCGACTGTGCGATTCTCTCCTATCGTAATATTTTATTTTATCATGATGACATATTTAGTTCCTATCACTATCTGTAGTTTTCTGCATATTATTTTTACAAAATAATGTCGATGTTTCACATCTACCAGGCGTCCCGTGACAGCTCACACTTTTTTTCAATTGATCCTCATCACGCTACACTTACGCCACTAAATTATTTATAAGGAACTAACTACCCCGGCAAATGTACTGCCGTATATATGAAAAAGTACATTTTACAATTTCTTTTCATACTCAACTGTAAACATAAGTTTTCAACAAAAAATGTTCTGGTGTCAAGCTTTTATTTGTTAGGGATATTTATAGCAGTAGACTTGAAAGGTTCAAGATGTATCAAACAAGCCCAAACAAGATAGTGAAGAGTTTCAGGGATTTCCTATGGCCATCTTTCACTTTAATGTTAAAAGGCAAGGGTTCACGCATGGACTGT
>NJDD01001446.1:38489-101422 GCA_002245505.1 Calephelis nemesis | reverse complement strand
ATAACTTGCTAGAATGCTTAGTTTTTGATTTTCTAATAACTTTCAGTTTGACCCTGGTAAATAATGTAAACTGGCCACCAAGTGTTTGCTTTCTTTGGGGTTTTTTGAAATCTAGGGTTGGTGGGTGGTCAGAGACAGCACTTAAGCTCAAGCACAAGATCCAACACATTATCAGTGTATTGAAGCTATGTCTTTGCCAAAAAATCATTCAAAATTTAATAACTAAAATAATGGCTTGTTATCAGAGCGGTGAGATCATTTGCTGGATGTTTTATACATTTATTACCGAAGTCTTCTTTATAAATTCTTCTACATGTTTTTGTTTCAAATCGGAAGAGTATCCTTCTATTGAGTAAGTTTAAATTGGAATCTTGCTCAGAGTTTGATTGGTTAGTATTGTTTAGGGTCTCGAATACAGTTGTCACAACAGGTGCGCAACTTTGCGAGTCATGTGCGAGTTTTCGTTTACGGTTCGGTTAACGCCGTGCTTATGTGAGAGTTGCTAGACATTGGTCGATAGACAATCTTCTCAAATTATTTAGTAGTAAATAGGACCTTCATGATTTGGATGGCCAATTATGATCTGAGGTTCAGTTCTCGGTTTTCGGTACCCACAGTTCGGTTTCTTTTCAGTTTTAGTTGAACGGGGCGAAATGCATATCCATTGAAGTTTAAACTGAAAGTAAGCTAAGTGCGGGTTTATATTGTCCTACCATGTTTTAATAGGTTGCTTACTATAATATTAAATTGTTTACAAGTAGGTTTATGTACGCTATAAACGTTGTACGGTGATGTGTGATTTCAATATAAATTACTACCATGAGAACTAAAGTGAGTGTTTGAGAATTATCTTAATGTTGTGTTTACTACAATGAATGAATATATTGGAGAAAGGATGGTTTGGACGTAATATTTTGTATCATCTGCCTATCTACTTCTCACTTACACAGTCTAAGGATTCATAAATAAAGTACGTCACATTTTTTATGTCTGAGAAATAAGGTAGTTAGAAATCATAAAAGATGTGACGAAATCACAATAAATTAACTTTGAATTGTAATGCATATTGCACATAGAAAATTTCCGCGTCATGTGTTATGGTAGATCCTCTCCCGTAAATATGTCTTGTTACGCCTATCCACCAGGTCAATCTGGTTGGTTCCCGGAGTCATATGTTGAGGACATCAACGCTGCAGCCGCGTATGCTGATGCTATAGAACCTCTCGAGACCAAGACGCAGCTGGAGGGTGAGTGTGTCTAAAGCTGTAGTGATACTGTCTACGTTACAAGTCCCTAGTACAACGACAATATGGCACCGGGTCGCGCCATGGATTTATATGGATTTACATGCATTTATATCATTAGGAGGGCAATTTGAACAGGATCGCATAAAAAAATTGAGGTGGAATAGTTTTCGGTACTCATGCGCCGATACCTTCTAGTCTAGTGCCACAAAATTGCTTAATTAATATGCTCAATGTGTACAGAAGTTTGGCGCGGCATTTATTAAAAAAAAAAGAGTATTAAGTGTTCTATGTTTTTTATTCACCTAAATCATATGGCACTAGTTGCCTTAAATCTGAATGCCTTTAGATATACTTTCTAATTATACGGGTTATACCTTTTCACCATATTATGTCAAGTTACATGTGTCACTTTAAGTAAACTTCATACAAAATTCGAGTTTGTTATATACATCGAAATAGGAATATATAAAGAATTGCAACAATGTTCTATAGCAAATTTAGTTGTATAAATACCGTTGGAAATGACATATAACTTAACAACATCTCTTTGTCTCTTTTAACAAATGTTGATATTATGTACCTACGCCGAAAGAGATAACGACATTTTTGTCTATGCTAATTCTGTCGTCGATTTAAAGTGACGTCATGACAGTTCTCCTGTTTGCCAGGAATCCATATTTAGTGTTTAATTTTTATAGTGATGTACTATTACAGTTGTCGATATTTTATTTTACGTTAAAAAAAATTGGACAAGATAAGAACGTACGTTCTTACCATTGCCACTGAAAATATCAATCACAGTTTAGCTTAATAAGAATTCTTTCAAGTGCTCACTTATATCATATTTTTTTTGTAATGATAATGAATCTTGTAATAAATATAAAGAATAAACATATTTGCACGCCACAATTAAAAAAAACGTGCTCGCGAAAAGTAAACAAATATTTTTTCTTTCGTTTAATTACATTTCCCTATTTAGGTATAAGCCAATTGAGTAGCACAAAGTAAGTAAGGTGATAGTTGCGATTTCTTTCGGCAGGTAAATAAAAATTCTTATCTATTTGCCTAAACTTAACCATCAATCGTCACTAATAGATCATGTATCGATATCGGTACTCTACTTTTCCTGGACAGCCTTACAATGTCAAAATGGCAACCATATTTAATAGCCGACGGCAGGCATATATACTTATAGGTCAATGGTTATATATCTATGAAGGATCCGCCTCTTATTACGTAGTATTTATATACTCTTTTTTGTACACGAAATTGAATTACATGTCAAGAAAACTGACTAACTTTTCTCTAAATCCTGCTAAAATTCGTTAATCAATATTGTGACAGGTATAGCAGAAGTACCGGAAGCGGAATTTGCCAACGATCTCGGAGGAGCAATGCCACTTGTTGGTAAGCACATGCTATTTCTCGTAATTCTTTTTTCTCAGCACGTAGGACCAGAATTATCGAAATTTTTTGATAAAATTTTAGGTGTGAGAGGAAACCTTTTGGAAAGTTTATTAAAATCAGTTGAGCTTTTTAATTTTTTAGAAGAACAGTATGATTACCTGCGATTTTTTGTCTATTTTAAAAAGATAGAATCGAAATCAGAATTAGAATACGAAAAACTTAATTCACTTGGACCAAACAAGTGGTACTTGTGCGCGTCGACATTTTGTTTTTATATCACCGGATCGGAATTGCTATGGATCGCTATTGATTTGGACTTACCCCGCCGCCAAGGACAGTTAACGTTGTCATAATAGCCTCATGCAGGCATCGTCTTTTTAATTTTTGATCAATTCGTACGATCTGCTTGTTTGTTAGCTTTTGTGTAACACAAATCGGTGTACAAACAGAGGGCGGCGACTTCTACATCGCGGCGTACCCGTACACGTCTACGGAGCCGGGCGACCTGACTTTCGAGGCGGGGGAGAGGATCGAGGTGGTGCGCCGCGACGGGGACTGGTGGACCGGCCGCCTCGGGATACGGTCCGTTACTTACACACTACTATACACTCCACACTACCGCACTACACACACTCAACCTTATCGCTCGCACGCTACCGTCACAGTAACGTCTGTGGTGTCTGTAGGTGTAGGTGTGTGGTTGTCTCTAATCATTGTTTATTCCTGAATTTTTTACATTGTACACACAAAGACTTATAGTAAAAGTTGTGCTTAATATAACAATTTTATCATGTATGACCACAGTACGGGTATATTCCCTTCGAACTACGTCACCAAAGACCCCACTTGCGGCCCAGAGCCGATGTCCGCCATCCCAGAGGTTGAGTCGGCGCCGGAGCCCGAGCCCGTGCCGCAGCCCGAGCCCGTGCCGCAGCCCGAGCCTGCACCACAACCAGAAATCAAACCTCAGGAACCTGTACAGGTATTTAAAATATTACAAAACTTTTATAACTTATAGTGTTTGTGCTACTCTATTGTATAAACTATACTTTGCCTAACCATTTTCTAGCCTAACGTGATTGATGGACAATCCCCGGTACGTGTTTAATGGAAATGTTTGTTCCACCAGGAGCAGAAGTCGTCAACGCCCGTTTCCTCCGAGGTGGCGGCCATCACGGAGGCGTCGGGCATAGCTCGGCCTCCATCGTCGGCCCGCCGGGACTCCGGCCGGGACTCCGCCACCGGCAGGAGGAAACACGAGGTCGCTCAGGCGCTCGCCAACTACACCGCTACAAGGTACTTTCTCACAACGATATTTCAGCTGATCTGATATAAAAATCTCATGTCGTGATATATGTTCAGATTTAGCTTTGAAACTGCTTAGCAAATTTTGATCAAATTTGTTAGCTATCTACTATTTGTGTTCTGGTGGGAGAGTTTTTATCACGATATCTCAACAAATTCTCGCGGTAGAATTAAATCACTCTAACATGGCAAGCGATACCGCGAGTAACAACTAGTATAGTGATTAAATATGTGGTATGTTGAAAATAAATATCAATAAAATATTCAAACGTCTGCGAACGCGAATGTTTTGTATTTTCTTAAAACTTAAGACCAAATTTTTATAGGCATAACAAACCTGAAGCAGGGTCAATTTATTACATCACATTTGCAGTTAATCGAGATTTGACACTGTGTCTTTGTAAGGATATCATGTCATTGATCAAATCTAATATATATTACAAATTATTCCCACTAGTTATTTGAAGGACATATTATGTACCCTCTTAGACTAAGAACTGACGGCGCGGTATTTTACCCTTGCCCGCGTCGGTTGCGGGTCCGCAGAGCCCGTTGAGTGTAGATTTATATGCAGGAAGTATATTATGTAGATTTATGTGTAGGGAGCAGTTATTTCACGTCGCGATGTTCACCTGCAGTGCCCGCGGTTGTTTGCGGTTCGTGCGGCAGCGGTCGTCTGCCCGTCGATCGTGCGGGCGGCGATCTCCCGCCGCCGCAGCGGGTTGCGACCGTCCGCTCTGCGGTCGCTTGGCGGGCGACGATTTTATACTATTTCTACTGATTATTTAACCGCAACCGCGGGCCGCGCGATAATCAACCGCCAAGTTTGTGGGCGATAATTTCAACCGCGGTGGCTGCGGGACCGTAAAATGCAAACGTATGTGTAGTTTAGGTCCGGAGTTGTAAGTAGAGTTGGTGTTCCAGTGCGGAGCAGCTGTCGCTGGTGAAGGGTCAGCTGCTGGTGGTGCGCAAGAAGGCGGAGAGCGGGTGGTGGGAGGGCGAGCTGCAGGCCAAGGGCCGCAACCGACAGAGCGGCTGGTTCCCCGCCAGCTACGTCAAGGTACGGTCCGGCCCGGTACGGAGTCATACGTCGTGTGGAGTGTGTGGAGTGCGCTAACTGTATGTGTGTCGCCGGCAGCTGCTGCAGTCGTCGGGGCGGACGTCGGGCCGCACGACGCCGGTGCTGTCCAAGATGGACGCCGTGCCCGCGGAGACCGTCATCGATAAGGTAACCCTTTAATTATCATTTTGTGTTAACAAATGAAGGTTATTATCGTGCCACCAAAACAATCTTAGAGTCTTAGTTTTCTAGGCGTTACCTTGCGGAAATCCATACTAAAATTTAAATAAAATTATTTAATTTGCAATTTCCCACCATCAAAATGTTACGTATTGCAGCGCGACAAAACAGGAAAGACAGTGTTCTATGAATGAATTGGACTTCACTGGTTAGTACCACTAAACCGGTTTATGCGTATCAACAGTACACGCACTACTAATGACTGTACGTGAATAAATGTACGTGTCGCTTCGTAACCGATGCATCCGACCGACCTACCTGGATATGTTTTAGGTCTTTGACTTTTAGTAAATCTAATTCGTATACCTTTTTCTGACGGGAAATTGCAATTTAAATCGTTTTATTTCAATTTCATTTTCTTTCGTATTTTTTTTGTAATTCAAAACAATTTTTATTGATTAAACATACTTTTTTGAAATTGACAAATTTTGTAGTTAGAAATATCACATTCACTCTCTATGTAATAAAATTGATAATTTTTTGTATGTTTTGAGAAGAATAAGAGAAGTGGCAGGATTAAACGCCTCTCTTTTAACTTTACTTTGCTTATGTATTTTATTGGTATGTGTATTCATAAAAAAACATCAACATTTGTTTAAAAAAAATGCTGAAATTTTATTAATTTCAGATTTTAAAAAACAGCGAGAATGGCTAGGTTTTGAAGCGGTGGTAGGTTATGGTAGGTTAAACCTAATAATATTTTAATTTTTTTGTTAAAATATTAAAACATGATAATATGTTGTAAATCTATGTAATAAATTTACGTAATTTTAAAAATATTTGCACACCACAATGTAGTAGAATATGTTGGCACTAACAATTAATATCGTTTGTATCAGCTTTTAACTCACATATTCAGCAAATATTTTTTTTTTTCATTTTTTCATTCATACGGATAATAAGTATTATTTGTATAAACCGACATATCAAACCTTAACTGAGTGTTCTAAGTTTGGAATTTGAAAAGGGTATTGATTTTGTATTGTCCTCGATGTTATTGAACAAATGATATTTCGAAATTTAACGGTTTTTTAATTTTGGTTAACTTTGAAGGGTTTGATCCTAAACAGGGCATCAAAATTTACATCGAGCTCTATCTTAAAAAGGAACCCTTGAATAGCGAACCAAAGTTTAAAACAAGCTCTTTCTTAAAAATAAAAATGGCTATATGATATACGTTAAAAGTAAAGTTTAAAGTATAAATACATTTAAAAAATAAAAAAAAATATAAGTAAAATAGAAAATCTATGTTTAAACTCACTACGCAATGTGGAGTAGAAAACAAATTGGGTATGCGTTGTAACGAAACCGCGCTTTATATAGCTCGATAGCATTCAGTGGAAGAAGTGGGAGATAGCGGACGGTAATGAGGGTAGTTCCTCACTTAGCTTCGAATATACAAGGGGTAATACTTAATTAATCAAACAATTCTAAGATATTAAATAACATTATTTAGTGTAAAGTCTTATCATGTTGTGAATAATAGACTTAAGGTGACGTATTTACTTTGATGAAAGTTATCCGATTAAATAAGTTTACAATAACCACATTATAATAGTAGGGGAGCCTGAGAGGGGATTTTTGAAGTAACTCAGGCGTGTCAGATTAAGATATGGGAGGTACCTTGTACCATTGTTAAACACCTCCATTATTAATCAAATCTCTATATAGTGCATATAGGGTTGTCTGTCTTATTTTTTTTTTGGCTTGAAAATATACTCAAGTATGTCAGATTAAAGTACAGCGGGCTTATTGCATGCCAATAAGTGTATGTTTAAATTTTCTGATGACTTGAACAAGACGTACGAGATTAGGAGGGACAGAAACTTTCAAAATCCAAATCATATAAAAATAATATTCAAGTTAACTGTCCATTACAGCTAGCTGTCTGTTGACATAATGCTGTCATCGGAAACACATTAGGGCATATTTATTATTGATATCTGATGAGCTCGGCTCTGATCAAGTGACTGGAAATGTTATATTAGCTTCTAGACACTTAACGCACCGCTTAAAAGAAAAACCTCACATGACCTTTTTTACTCTCCACTATTTAATCGACAAAGTACAATGGGTCACTACGGCGCTGAAGTTACTACACATTTAGCGTCGCCCCCCTACTATAAATATCCATTTTTTAAAAGTTCAAATTGTATTTATTGTAAATTATCCTTCAACAAACAGACACATGTTATACGGAACTTTCTAGATCTATGAAAGGGAAAGAGTTCCACCAAAAATTGCTCTATAATATTTTTTTTTCAGTTCTTAAGCTGCGAGCTTCTAATGGCCTTGATTCTTTCCAACTTCTGGAACGTATACATTTCAACCAATTTGTATAAAACCTCTATAAAATCTCCATTATAAACCTCTATCGATCGTTGAAAGCAGTTTGAACATCCATTCAGTAATTTTTCGCTGCAGTATTGAAAAATATATGTTTAATTTCAGGTGATCGCTCTATATCCTTACACAGCCCAAAACGCAGACGAGCTGAGCTTCGAGAAAGATGATATCATCGCTGTCACCGACAGGAGCCAGGATCCAGCCTGGTGGCAGGGTGGGTAGCACATACATTCGATGGTAGTAAAAATATATGCGCCGAATATAGATAGATACATTGCATCTATTCTATTACATTACAATTTTTATATACAGGGTTACTTTTAAAAGATCGGGCAAATTTTAATATAAGGGCTTTAAGGCTAAAACGATAGTGCATTTTAAATATTGATTGCCAAATTGTAATAATTACTTTTATGACCATTCGTTTATATATAATAGTCCGCGTTAACACTTCACTTGTTGATGACGTCACCAACCTGCGTAAGCGATTGCGGTCGGCATTTACCATGCATTTTTTGTTTTGCGTCAGATAAAAACTATAATTTGCGTTTTTACTATTTTTTTATTACTTAGTAAATGGAAAGAGTGCTGTCGATTCCTAACCCTCTCTCAAAATTTATCTGCTCCTTGAAATGCTACCTTGTTCAGGAACCAAAAATATGTACTAACACCAAGAGATATTTTGTAGACATTTAACGGCCATCTCAGAGACGCCAATTATTATCTTTTAATGTCATTAAGTTGAAAAAAATTACTACTAGTACAAAATTATGACTTAATGTCAGATTGAATGTTAAATAACAGAGTGCGGTTTTTTTATATCTTTAAGCAGGAGATGTTACGCCACGGATGTTAAGATTTTTATATAGGTATAAGCAGCGATTAGATTAATCTTATTAATATTATATTCGCCGCTTATAGACAACTTTTTAAATATAAATAATATTTTGTTTCAGGAGAGCTTCGGGGCATGACGGGTCTCTTCCCTAGCAACTATGTTACGAAATTAGTTAACTAAATTATCAATGCAACACCTCAAAATATTTAAACACACTTTTAACTGTTTATATATGTAGTAAAACATATTAAGTAACATATACCAAAATAAATCTTGTGAATGTGTCCAGTCGTTGACTAGCGCCTGTCGAGATCGGACTTTTTTTTTTAACTATTGCTGCTAATGTAGTAGGAACGTCTTGAGATTGAGAGTTTAAATGCTTACATAATATAGTTGATATTTAAACTGAGGAAAATATGGATAACTTCCGATAATATGGCCAGTTATGTTCGGGACTTTGTTGAGTGTGGACATTACCTCTTTCAATACCTATTTGAAAATTCACGAACAAAGTAGGAAAGGTAGAATTATACAGAAACATTCCGATTACGAAGAGGAATATGTCTTCTTGCTTTACGCTACAATTAAGTATTTATTATGTAAATTGTTTTTAATAACAATAAATGTTATGAACAAAATGTTTTTGTTGGTGTAATTTGACAAAGCTAAATTTTTATTTTTTGTAAGTTTCCGAAGTCCTCGAAACAATATAGGCAAACTGCTTTTCTATCAAGCAGGTCGTAAGCGACGATTGTTTACTCTCTTGCCACCAGAGTGACCTAAGTCATGGTTTTCAGATGAATCGCCAGGATAGATACTCCCTTCTCACCTGTTCCTGGGGCTTAAATACGAGTTCCTGCCATTGTCGTGTTGCAGTTTGTATAAAAGAAAAGCAAAAAATATACTCAACATCCCAGTCGCATGTTGGTGGTTTGATAGGTATCTTTGGTATCTATATTCCGGGCAGATTGTTTGCCTTCCTACATTGTTTTTTTAAAATTACTAACCCTTAAATAAACAAATTGTCATAAATGTGTTTATTAAGTTAAATGTTACATAAAGTGATATAAATTAATTACTGTTCTTCTCCTTCGTCTCATTTTTCAAGTCTTCGTAGGAAGTTTGGTTCTGAAAAAAAGTAGTTAAGATATTAAAAAAAAAGTAATTATGATATTAAAAGTAAAACTATAGTCGGGTTTAAAAAAAAACACAAAAATGGCGATATTCGAAATATGGGAAAATTAAAATTAAATTAATAAAATTAAACGTGAAAACAGATCAAATCTTGATTGGCTACTTTTTATTCCGTTATCCTAAATAATATTAGTACGCAGGCGAAGCCGAGGCAATCGCCAGCAATGTATAAGTATGTATGTATCCTTACATCCCACAAATCACTGTCCCAGCTAGAAAATAGTTTTCGGAAGACCGAGGGCTCCTTCTCTTGCTTCACGAACACCACGATCGCGGAGTCCGCGGTTCGATCCAAGCCATCGTCTTCTATGTACTCCTGTAATAAAATATGGCTATTAAATTTTTCTAGGTGTGGTTAAGTTCTCCAGTCACACGTCTATCAATCAATCAATCAAGACAAGTTGCGACTGAAGTCACGGTGTTAGTGACGAATTAGCTACGATGGCGTCTAACGTTCCAAAAAAAGGCACTTAGTTGTACATCAAGTAAACTTACCCCAACTATTCTCCCTCTTACTCTCTTCACTCTCTCAGGGATATTCTTGCCCTCCCACAAGTACAGTTCCTCTCCAGTATCCAGAACGTAGATGCCATCGTCGGACAGATCCTGGAAAGTTAAATAGTCTTACTGCCATATATCAGATGCCAAAGCCCATGAAACAGAACCCTCATAGATTTTTCATGTCTGTCTGTCAGTCTCTCCGTCCGTATATCACAGCCACTTTTTTTTGAAACTATGAAGACTATAATATTGAAACTTGGATAATTAGATGTATTCTGTGAACCGCATTAAGATTTTCAAACAAAAATAGAAAAAAGAGAAAAAATTGGGGTTCTCATACATAGAACTGAAATTCAAAAAGGTTGTTGTAATCAGACCCATCCGTGTGGGGTATGTATGGATAGGTCTTGAAAATAGTATTAAGGTTACCAATATATTTTTTTCTAAACTAAATTATTGTTTGCGCCTGGGGCACTTTCAAAGTGGTAAAATGTGTCCTCCTGTAACTTCTAATATGAGAGAATGATAAAGCTAAAAAGATATATAAATATGTATTACTATGTCAACTTCCACCGAAAATTACTTTAAAAGAGATCTGGTTAGCAGGTTTTTTAATACGCCGTAAACCGCATCCACTATATTTTAAGTCGATGAACTTTATATTATATTATTACTAGTGTTTTTTTTTGCTTTAATACATACGATAAGGATGCGTTCCCAATATGACACTTAAAGACCTTTGCGTATGGTAAGTTTATCAGCTACTCTAACCGCGTCTCAATCTGAATACAATAATAGGAAGCACTTAAATTAGGATGAAAGGAACAGTTAAGAAAATACCAATCTGTACGAGCTGATTCACGTCAGTACTACCTATGACAGTGTATTCTCGCTTTATTTTGCTTGATATTTGCCTGGAGCTAGATTTCTTCTAGGAATGAGTTTCTCATTTTTGTTGAGAGTTTCTTTAACTGCCTTCTTACTTACTTTATAATTTGTGACTAGATGCATTTTTAGATACCTGTTGCGAGAAGTCAGGAGGTAGTTCTTCAAACTTGATCTTCCCGGTCACAGTGACACTGACAGCTGTCAAACTGACAGGTGTTGTGAGGCGCCGGTTCACTGTCAGCCGCCAGCCTGACGTATCTTCCACGCCTTCGATTGTTCCACCTGTGCACCAAGTAGAACATCATGGTATCATGGCTGCACAATGTTAATATTATAACCCCAAGAATATTAGTCGCCAAAGTCGCCTCTGTGGTCTAGCGGTCTGACGTAGAACTTGACTTCTTGAGGTCCCGGACTAGATCTCCGGGTCGGGCAACAAAAAATTAGAAAATATGTATTTTCAAATTTGTAGTAAAATAAACGTTTCTCGGATTAGATATGTACCCGGTTGGCGACTGGCTTGCCACCTATCACATTGTGGGACTCTTCGGCTAGTCGTGGGTTGTGCTTCTGCCTACGCGTTCGGGGACATGGGCGTGAAAATCCTTTTTTTTTTAAATAAAAAGGTGGAATAACGTGAAGCATCGTACTCGAACCTGTTTCTGCTAAGATTTGTTACTTAGCTGTACCTATGTTCCTATTTGTTCTGATCCCTATCACTTACAGAAAAAATAATAAAATTGTGTTATCTGACACGAAAGTTATCATTTAGAGTTGGAATAAGTGGTAGTCTGGTAGATAATGGTTTGAGTAAATAATTCATGAAAAACGATTGAAAGCCATATTTATAAAAGAAGTATGGTTTGAGCGATAAGACCGCCATTTGTATTTTTTATTAACTATCTTCGTTCTTATCTTCTTATATATAAAAATCAACTGCTGTTCGTTAGTCTTGCTAAAACTCGAGAACAGTTGTATCAATTTGGCTAATTTTGGTTTTAAATTGTTTGTGGACGTCTAGGGAAGTTTTAAAAGTTAAAAAAAAGGAAAGACTGCAAGGAGACTAGAAACAACGACATTTTAATTTTTCCGTATAAACAGAACAGCTGGAACGAAGTTCGTCTATACAGCTAGTATACATAATATATAAAAAATCGATTGCTGTTCGTTAGTCTAGCTTAAACTCGAGAACTAACTATTTTGGTTTGGCTAACTATAGTTTTGAATTATTTGTGAAAGTCCAGGGAATGTTTAAAAATAAGGAAAAACGAAAAAATCTACGAGGAAACTAGGAAAAACAACATTTTAACTTTTCCCATACAAACAGAATGGGTGGAACGAAGTTCGCTGGGACAGCTAGTTTTTAATACAATGTTATCCAGTTTTCATCAGCATACAGACGAAGCCCACAGACGTTGTTCTGCAACTATTTTTTAAAGTTATTTTAGTAAAAAAATTTGGGGCAAGTCAGCCTTGTCACTTAGCGACATGAAAAATAGATGTTGGCCGATTCTCAGACCTACTCAATATGCTCACAAAATTTCATGAGAATCGGTCCAGCCGTTTCGGAGGAATTCAATCCGCACACCGTGACACGAGAATTTTATATTAGATTACATGTATGGATGTACCTAGTGCCTCCAAGAAGGCATCAGTCTCTTCACCCTGGTCGATGACAGTTACTTCTTTCTCACCGTCAACGATGTGGCTCACGAAATATTTTCCTTTCTCCTTTTCGCTCTCTTGGGCTTCCTATAAAAATGTGGTGGGTTATTGAAATCTTTCACTGAGGAATAATTTAGTAATATACGTTACCAAAAGACTGGTTGGTAGAGCAGTTGCTAACTTGAATTGGTATTACCGCGTTGCCTATTAGCGGCAGTGCTCCTCAGTTTCTTGTCCCACACATGACTGAGGATCTCGGTTTCAGGTAGTCAAGCACCAAGAACCATGGCGTTTATTAGCGATGAGGATTCTCTTGTTGACTGCTTCAGTACAAAGTGACCAAGTAACTTGAAATCCGGAATGGTTAGAAACATTTAAACGTCGTCAACAAGTAATCTTACATGTATATGTATACATATTTTCATGCCAAGTTTTCTGCTGGTAGTACTCGACTAAGGTTGTTCGCCGGGTGGACTAGTTTACAAAATTAACAATATTGTCACCTATGGGCAGAACATGGAGCAGACTATGAGTGAACGGTTGCTAAACCATCAAATAAGGTAAAATAGTTAAGGAATGACCTTTCCATTCCAGACGTAGACCATACTTGGAGTTTCTAGAATGTAGACGTCATCGTCTTCCAGCTGATCGGCCGCTTCTGGTATCTGGATCGCTCTCATATCTTCACCAATTTTCGTTCCTTCCACCTGTCAATGAGGCATTGGTATTTTATATAAAAAAACGAAGGGTTGCGCTCCGGGAGTGCCTGCAGAAGTAAAAACTTGAATATTAACTTTGTGCATTTTTGATATTTTATCATTATGAAAGTACTATCATATATGCACAAATATTATTTTCGTATCAATAACCTGCGTTTGGCTTGACAAAAAGTCGCTAAAGTAAGACCACGTGACGGCTAGGAGCGTCATCATATTATAGGTACATCGAACATTGCTCGTCTACACATAAAGCTTATTTTCTAGATGGAACAAATAGAGCAATGTCTGCTGATATTACACATATCTGCTATCTGTAAGAATGTAATGGTAGCTATATTGCGACGTACCTATTATTCATTGCGCATCCTATACTCTTCGGAAATATCTAAGCAATACAAAAACAGCAATGAATCTATGTTTTATTTTAGATCTCGCGCCGTCTTATACGCGCATGCGCAGTGCGCCGTCTTACGTACTGATGATGCCAAAAAAATAATAAAACAAAGCCGCAAAAGAAGTTTTCACTTCAAGAACTCGTCTTATACATAATATAACTTTCAACTTAGAGACAGAACTCACGTAGCGATTTTTACCTACGCCCGCGACGGTCGCGGTTTTGAGATTTTGTTTTAAAACTCACGAGACGGATAATTTTTGCGGTCCCGCAGCCTCCACGGTTGAAATTATCGTCCGCAAACTTGGCGCTTGAATATCGCACGGCTCGCGGTTGCGGTTAAATAATCAGTAGAAATAGTATAAAATCGTCGCCCGCCAAGCGACCGCAGAGCGGACGGTCGCAACCCGCTGCGGCGGCGGGAGATCGCCGCCAGCACGGTTAAGGGGCAGAAGACCGCTGCCGCACGAACCGCAGACAACTGCAGGCGGTGCGGGTGAAAATCGCGTCGTGAAATGTTATCACACTTTTTGCATATAAATCTACATTCTACGGAATCTGCGGGCCCGCAACCGCCGCGGGCGCGGGTAAAAACCGCGTCGTGAGTTCTTAGTTTTAAACTAAATGTGTAACTAACCAACATAGCTTCTTTTGTTTTATCTATGAACACCACATACTTACTCGGTTCTTGCCATAATTACTGTGTAAACTGGGAGAAAATACTTATTTTTGCGATTTCGGTGTATTAGACATGGTAATTAACATTATACTAATTTTAATTTAGTGTATCTTACCCTAAACAATCTGACGCCGTCGTCATCGTACGAGTTATTGAAGTTTTCAGCCTTATACTCGCTGCTCTTGTCACCGCGCAGCACTACCAAGTTTCCTGCAATAAGCACAATGAATGTCAAAATCGTTTCATCTATAGATACAGCTTTTTTATGACATTAATATAATTCCTTACTTTAAGTTGACACTCGCTCTTTTATGGAGGTGTAAATGACATGTTCTGCATTAGGGATTGCAATCCGGTATCATTTTCAATCCGACCGGATTTCACCGGATTGATGCTACTTTAAAATCTTTAAACTTATTTTCAGCCGGCCGGCCAGATTTTAAAGTTACTTAGGGCCTAGTATTTAGTGGTTTTTAGTTTTGATAATAATGTATAAAAAGAAAATAAAATACGTATTTATAGAAAATAAAATCACTTTTAATTCTATTTTTTGGTATTTATTGTAATTTTTGGTACTATTTGTACTAAATAAAATTATGAAACTATTTTTAATAATAAAGTAGTCAGTCTGACTCTCACTTATTGCTGTACCTATTTATGTAAGTATCTGAAAGTACTTAAGTAATAATAATACTATTAAACTCTTATTAATAATCTACACTGTTATATGTATAACAAAACTGTCTTTTAAATTTGTACTTATAAAATCAACAACTTCAGTTCATAATCCTAAGAAACAAAACAAAAAGCATTTATTTTTTGCAATGCAAAATGCAAATGAAAATTATTTCTGTGCCTGAAAAAACGATCTAAGAAAACAAATTGTGTTTATTGTACTGTCTCCTAGTCTGCTTCTGATGGCACTACAAATATAATCTGCGGCAGAAAAATGTGAATGAAATGAAATGTGTTTTTCTTTTACTCCTTCTACTTCATACGCAGTCATTTATTTTTTAAGTATTTTCTCATAATCTGTTTCTTTTTTAGCATTAACTTTCCCCCTATACCCTTTTTTTTCTTGCAGGAGTTGATTTTTTAGTTCCTCTTTTAATGTAATGTTTTTTCTATTGGCAATAATGACATGGAATCAGAATCGGAATTGGAATCTATATTTTCGTCTGCTATTTCTGTCACATTTTCATCACTTACGAATCGGCTTATTATTTTTTTCATTTCCTGTCGTATGATATTTTTTTAGGCATAAAAAATGTATCGTCAGCTTGCCTCAAATATTCCTCATATTTTTTTGGATTATGTAAGTAATACCAACCATTTTCCATACAATAAAGGTAGGAATTGGATTAGCTAATATGTCGACACAGCATGTTGTCAACAAGTGCATGCAGAGCCGGTGTTGGCGGCGACAGTGCCTCGCCACGCGGCACGTCTAGCGATCTGGTGGCAATGTCGCGCGCATGCGACGTTCCCAGATCGCGTTCGATTACTTTTTGCTTTACCGGATCTGGCACCGGATCCGGCGCCGACTCACCGGATCCGGTAGGTCCAAAAACACGCCGGATCCGCCGGATTACCGGATCCGCCGGACCGGATTGCAATCCCTATTCTGCATACCTTTAAATAGATTCAAAAAGTGTTTGGTTTCCTTCCCCTGCGGTATTTTGACGATAGTGGAATCACCGCCCAGCTCTTCCTCAACCGTGCCGACGTATTCATATCCTGCCTTCTTGCTGTCATCATCTGCTTCAGTACCCTAACAATTGACATTAAACAGTTAGTCGATGGCTGTGGTTAATTAAAACTATCCAACTAACAAGCAGGCAGATTTTCTATTGGCGAGACACAATAATCACCTATAGACACCATAGGTTATAGGTGTTACAGATAAGTCGCTACTTTATGTTTGGGGTCATAGGCCACCTGTACAAGTCTACCTGCTACCGTACCATTTAGCATAAAATATTCTAATGAGGAGCTCTGTCACTATTCTAACATGTTACGTTCCATTCACTATGCCTGACCCTGAATAGGTAGACGGTAGTGTACCGATCCGGTGAAGTTGCTGCACAGCATTATATTTCCTAGTAAACTATTTGATACTTACAATCCATACATAAATAACACTGGCTGGATCTCCATTTTCATCTTCGTACTGATACTTAACGACGTAGACCTCGCTCTGGTACATTTTTGGCGCTTCTAGGAAACTCTCCGTGATATCCTCCGGCTCGCCCGATATCCTGTAATTTTAAGTTGAGTTCTTTTTGTCGCAAAAAGCTAGCATTAATATGTGTAATGATTTAGTTTTTCAGCTACCCAACCATCCACTCAACCATCACCAACAATAACGATATAGTTTTTATATATTTGATGACAACACTTCATTTTTATTTATTTTCTGTTACATTTTAACTGATGTTGTCGTTTCAGTTCAGTTACTAGAATACACTTTTTACATTTCTTGTAGCTGATTAAATAGCTACAAGAAATGTAAAAAGTGTAATAAAAGTATAATATTTGCCAGGTTACCATAAATGTCTCTGAGTCTAACCTGGATTAAATATTATAAATAAATAAAAGACATCCCTGGAACCTATCGCCAAAATAATGAATTTCATGTTTGTGTTATGAATGTCAGCAATAGTAGTAGTACCTAGGTACTTAAACATATACCAGAACAAAAATAAGCACACCCAGACCCAGCAATGCAAACATCTAGAAGTTCATTACGCAAATGCCTGCCCTTTCGGGAATCGAACCTTAGCGACATAGTTAGTTTGTGGTATTAGCCGTGTACGCTAACCCCTAATGCCTGTCTGTTTCAGCTACTCCAGTCCCCATTTTCTGGAAAGTAGTTCGATCTGGTTACTACGGTTGCCCCAGCTCACACAGCTCATAACTTTACCTTGTTACTGTAATCGCCCCCGCCCCCTCATCCGGCATGTACCCTCGTGCAGCTGCACTCTTTCCAATGTATTTCGCCATCGCCTCCGCGTCATCACGATCGTCAGAGAAGTATCCCGCATCTAAGATATTAAATATAAGGTTTTCAGACAAACTTTCATCTACAATATTGAGTTTAAGGTATCTAACATATATCATTTTTTAACCGACTTGGGAAAAGTTGAAGGTTAAATGTTCGACTAATTTTTGTATGTATTTGAATTGATTTGAAAACTGTGTTTTTTTATTTGCAACAGCGTGTTTTCGAGGTGGTCCCATTGCCAACAAGTCTGGGGATGATGATGGAATCCCAGATAAATCAAGGAAAATTCTTAATTTTTGTGTAGGGAGATGACTTACTTACCTACACATTGTAAGCGAAGCGGAAAAATCGGTTTTTTGTAGTTTTTACGGTTGGAGTATTCCATAGACAATGATATTCCAATTGAATTAGAATCCGTTTTGACAACACCAGTCGTTAGACTTACATATACAGCGATGGTGATCAATCTTGGTAGAGATTTGTAAATTAAAAACCAAGACTTAGATAAGCTATAATTTAGTACTACAACATGACCACGTATACAATTTATCCGATAGAAATACGATGAACTTAAAATGGACGGGTTTAGCGCGAAGAGACCACAGCCAATCATGGTACATCATAAGTACGCACCAAGTTTTACTTAGTTGGTCTTTTCGTACGCGTCATTTGAGAACGGAGCTTTAATGACGAAGCCAGGTTATAAACCTTAACGTGAAGCTATGACTACTACTAAGGGTTACACTCTTAACAAAGAACTGATATAATTTCAAAATATTGCTGACTCATTCTTGTGGACCGACTTCTCTTTCGTTCTGACTTTGAATTCACATCACAAGACTTTTAGAAAGAGAGGGGTAGTTCCAGTAGTGTGCAAGTAAGTATTATGGCCAAGATATCAAAAGTTTTGTTGTTCTTGTATTTAAATGTAAATTAACTAATTGGTAGTTTTCCCCTAGCATGGGTATTATTTTAATACATAACGCGTTGCTAACCTTGCGGTCTATATTGGTCTTGATTTCTTGTTTCTCAAAACTTTATACACTTTGATCAATGGTTGTACTACCTATTTGAGAAGCCATTGTCCTCACTGAAGCGGTAGTAGCAGTAACGGTTTCCCAATTGTGGAAGTATTGCTTGAAGGTGCTGCTCTCTGAGCCTTCAGATACCCTAGTAACTGCCACCTGAAATAGGTACAAAAACAAATAAAATATATGTAATACAAGCGAATGCATAGAAAACATAACCCGATTGTATATAAAACTGAATAATACTATGTCTCAACATACTCTTTCAAACTCATATCGTCTTACTACAAACAAATTTAAACACATGTTTGACTAATCATTGACTAAACCAATTCTTAATCAATGACATGCTGCCACGTCATTCACGAGTAGTATGTTATTGGTTAAAAAACTATTTTTTATGGGAAAGGCGGATACTGTCTTGCTAATAAACATAGACATACAAAATATCTTTACGCCAGTATCCTCGAAGATGTTGGCAGATTTACAATCAGGGCACCCACAACTAGTCATCCAATTCATGAACAATACTTAGGTACAACTGATATCGAACTAAGTATTGTTCATGAATTTGATGGCTTGACGTAAGAAACGCATAACTAAATGTCGTACTTCGCACAGCGTTATACCATTACATAGCCAAGTAAGAATCTTGAATACGGGTGTATTCAAATACAATGTGGTAGGTGGCAAACCTATCGCGAATGCCAATCCCTGGCGACGCCATTTTTATAAATAAGATAGTTGAAAATACACATTGTCTATTTTGTTGTCCGACCCGTAGGCTAAGAATAAGAGTAAAATTGGATTATTGTAAAGCCCGTATTATAGTGTAATAAAGATTATAATACCAGTTGGTACTTTGGCGTTCCTTGGACATGGAATAATTTTTTTTTGTGCCGATCCGACGTTGTTGCCAACCGATGTTGTAAGTGCTGTTTAGACAAATGTAACAACTTTTTATTGTAACCGATGTTGTAAGCTCTGTTTAGAAAAATGTAACAACTTTTTATTGTAACCGATGTTGTAAGCGCTGTTTACTTTACTACAACTTTGTTTTCGTAAAATTCTTCAAGCCATTTAGGCTGTTGCAGGTAAGGTTTTATTATATGGTTATGACCCGGGTAAAAAAATGTATAAAATTTCTTACCCAAGCTGGATATCCCTTGTCGTCTAAGTATTTCTGGACTATGTCGTTGTAGTTCTTCTTGACATCGGGATCCACGTCCTTGCCGAGCCAGATGTATACACCGGAGCACGGAGTGTCCAAAATAAAAATATCCTGGAACAGATAGAGAGTTAAATATTTATTTTAGAAAAAGAGATGAACTTTTTTTTGAACTTAGTTTGAAACTGAAATATTGGACCAATTTCGAAATTTCTCAAACCGTTAGAGTTAAGTACGTATTTTGAAACACAAATTAATGATTCTATAAGTGAAGTCACAGAATTTCCCCGTGCTGGTGTGGGCTCCTTTGCATAATAGACCGTCTGCCTTCCTGCCAGACAGCTCGTAAAAGGCGAGCGTAGGCTTACCGTCACTAACAAAGTGACATCTTACTAGGTGGTAGAGTTTTGCAGCGACTCGCCCGGATTGGTACCACCGCCTTACCTATTCGTGCCGCCATAACGTCAGTGCTTGTCGATGACGTGTTCCGGTTCGGAATTCTTCAATGGAGCTCAGGGAGGGAGAAATATATAACACAGGGTTCGAAACCCACCTCGGAGGTTAAATGTTTCTGTTTGAATGGTTTGTTGAGTGCCACCAGCTCCATGTCGTCACCTTGCAGCACCTTGTAGAAGTACACCGTCGTCATGCTCTCCCGTGAATATGCCTGAGTAATAAACAGAAACAATCCATGGTGTTGTTTAAATATCTACTTAGTATGATTAAAAATACATTGTCCTAATAAAGTTATTAAGAAGTACGATTCCCTCCCGCAAGGTCTTATCGGCTGCTCCTCAGTACCCATTTTAAACCAAGACTGGACACGAAGAGAAGCAGCTGGAAGGCCTGCAAAAAAGGGGTGGGCTTTGATAACTCGCCCTCCCTGTCATAGGGTCGTAACTGGTACGGAGATACCTGCACAGCCCCGGTACCTGTCGAAGGATAGGACTTCGTGTGGTTTAATTCGGTAGGAGGTCAACAAAACCCGTCGTTTTTCCCAACGGCAGCGGTAGGTATCTCTGAGATTTTCCATATTCAAAAAAAAAGGTTAGCTACAATTACACGAGAGTGATTTTACAATTTTTTCAGTTAAAATTGTAAAATTATGTCTCTAAAATTATTGCAATAAAATATCGTCTTATAAAATAGTCCTAATTTTATAATTTGTTGTTGCATCACTTTTGAAAAAAACCCGCTACGAAGTAACTGCAGTGGTAATAACTCTTGCTAAAGAGTTATTATATTCCTTGAGTAACAGCATATGTACTCTTTTGTGAGTGCTGTATACATATATAGTGTGTCTAACTAGTTTGTGATTGTCATTCATATTATGTACTTTTGATATAGGTGCTTAGAGGTCAATGACTTATGAACACAAATTATAAAGACTTATGTACAATTTGGACGCTGCTGTCAAAGAGAATACTAATCACTACGTTTTGCTGCTGTTATAAAACTTTGTAGATCTCTTACTTCATTAAAAAAAAACTTACAGTGATCATTCATTAGCTAATAACTTTTGAAATAAATAAACTAAAATGTTGCTCTAAAAGTGACAGTAAGAACCATATCAAAAAAACCAGAACCGTCTTTTCCAAAATGTCCAGTATAAGTAGATATAGTACTGATCTCTCGCTTTGCGGCATAATAATGGGTACTAATGTTACAATTAATACGTAAGCATATAAAAGCTGGATTAAAACTTACAGTAATAGACTCCTCTTCCTCCAAATCAGCTCTATCACAGCCCAGAGCTTCGTAGAACATAGCTATGTCTTCGTCAGAAGAAAACTCATCTGAAAGAACGTAAATTTTAATAAGCCTTGCATATGTATGTGAATATCCCTGTTGTTAACGTCTTGCCATCATAAACATAAATGTGAAATGCAAGATGAGAAGATGCATGTGATAGGCAAGTTAATTATTAAGAATATATTATGGGTCTTGAGAGTTATTAGGGTGGCTATTTAAAAACTCGCCTTCAAAAATACCCACTGATAAACTTAATAACATACAACTTGTACCGGTCTTTTCTTAGAAGTCATTTGATGTTGCTGTGGTAATAAAAAACAATTTTATCCACTCCATTTGATTGCATTTACGATCAACATTTTTTATATGTAACCTATGTTACTACCAAATCTACTGACAAATTCAAAGATACCTCGTACATCAAAAAATCCATAGTAAAAATTCGTCCAGCCGTTAGGGCTACAGGACATGCCAAAGAAATAGAAACACAATAGAACATAAATGGTCAATAAAAACATTACTCTTCATCTGGTTTAGATAGGTAGTAATTGTAAGTAGGTAAATGTAATTAAAGCTTACCGCTACCTAGATTACTTTGAACTAGGCTAGTTTTCCGATTAACCGTAAAATAACGAATGAGCTGGCAGCACCTTACCTATAATTTCAATAGTAGCTCTTCCATTGTGGTAATCGTCTCTTAATGAGTTGGCTACACTAATGATCTTTCGTCTCTGAGTGGCCCTCGCACCTTCCGGCATTAAGACGAATATGTCATGGATATACTCCAATATGAAGCAATGGTCTTTGGTCAGCGATGAACCTTCTGCAGGTACCTGGAAATGTAAGTAATTCCAAAGAAAATGTCACATATTTACTAATCTCTAGTAACACTCACAACTGTGAAACAACTTGGTTTTTTATGTGATAAGATAACAAACCAGCATATAGCACCCCTGATGGATGGATATGTGAAATGAATTAATTTCATTTTATGGGTTAGTTTGGAATAGAAAATGGTAAAAACATTAAGTACCTCCTCTATCCTCATGTTGTCACATCCGGACAGCTTGAGGAGGCGTTTTTCAGCGCCGGCATTGGTCTCTACTTCGTTGAAACCGGACTCATTGCCGCCTTCTAAATATCTGATTGCTGAAAAACATAAATTAATAGCAAATTAAATGTAGTTTTAATTTTATATAAATCTCACGAGATGGTGAGTGCGGTGTCTAGATGCTTCAACTGTTACTCCTTTTGATTGGAGGTTGTAAAAATTGTGCTCCACCGATGCTATAAAAGTATACGCAAATGTTATGACGATCCTGGTACCTAGTGAAGGAGTAGACACTGAGTGGCTTTAGCCGGTATGGTATAATTTTTTTTATATGCGATAAGACAGTGAACAAGCTGAAGGCTATGCTGATGGTAAGAAATATTGTGGCCTATGAACAACATAGATATTATAGGTGCATCACTGTCCTGTAGCCGGGACGTTAGGCCTATTATGCTAGTCTACCGGCTACCCTACCTTGCGGACCGGAACACGACGACGTCGTTATGGCAGCAGGAATAGGTAAGGCGGTGGATCCCTACCCGGGCAAGTGCTGCACAGCACTCTTCCTCCAGTGGTCTTGATGGCAGCGACCCATTAAACCTATGCTCTTATGAGCTGCGCGGTGGGACAGGCAGACGATCTATTCTACACAGGGAAACCGGATCAACACGGGGGAAATATTAGTATATCCACACTATAAAAGGGCGATATTCAGTAAAGTGGATTTTTCATTAAACTATCTACATAAATTATTCCCCATTTCGCGTTTTCATCGCATCTCGCTTGAACGGGTGGACCAAATTGTTTTTTTTGCTGTGTTGGTTATACTTACTTAGGTTCTTATGGAAAGAAAATAGGCAAAAATGGAAAATGAGAAAAAATTGCTTTAATCCGTACAAACTGTTAGTAGCAGTATGAAGTTCGCGGGTCGGCTAGTTTATAATAAATATTTTATTCAGTAGATTCGTAGGATGAACCAATTATGATGACACGTTTTTTATTTTTTTTCTTTTTGATTGGTTCCATTAACTTGATCAAAAGATCAAGGCTGTGTTTCGAATTGTACTTATTGAAGCGTATTTTGGTTTCTTAAACCGACCCGGCGATCTTTGTTCACTTACGGCCAATGTTAATAATATTTCTCTAAAGATGGATTTCAAGCAATCTAGATAGCTGCGTATCCGCCGGCCTATCCTTTACCTACCTATAATCTTGTCCACAGATATGTTATTGGCAAGCGATAACATAAAAATGGATCAAAATATCAATCTTGGACAACAAGTTTAGAATTAGGATTGATTATTAATATTGGCCGTTAGTCATCCAATAGTCGCTGCCAACCCGGAAGGTTGACTACTACCGTGACTACCGTGAAGGTGTATAATATGTATATGTAGGATGGACTGTACATTCAGATGTCTAATTATATTTAGGATTTTAGATTATTTGGTCACTTTACATTCAGAGTAGTTGTGTCTGTAATTTCTTAACTTCATAACTTAATATGACTTGGAAAAAATAGGGGACAATCAGCAAAGCATAAAACAAAACCTAAATCAAATAAGTCATTGATTTATATCCAAATTTACACTTTGACTTTTAGCCCTCTCCTACGGGAATCCCTTTAGTAAACGGGAAAACAAGAAGCCTATAACCATCCATGAGGATATATTATGTAACCTATGAAGGTTATCTACATGCAAGATTTAAATTGTGTTGGGCAGGCAGGTAGTCAGAGGTGAGATATTTGACGTACCAGGTTGAAAGTATCCCAAGAACAAACTTGTCTCGTGTCCCTGCACCTCTCTGTGATGCACGGCGCGCCCTCCCAATTTGTCATCCAGGGTAATGGTCAAAATGGCCGCTGCTCCCTTCTTGTCCTGGGTCGTCTTGCTTCCCAGCCAGAAGTGCACATCATAGGAGAGCGAGGTACTGGTGTCACCTGTAGTCTGACATTTTTTTTAAGTCTTGGTTTTATTAGACTATGCATAAAAGTTGACCACGATTTTATTTGAAAGTTAAATAAATAATAGTTTAAAAACTACAAAACATGCTTTTATCTCTAGCTGAACTTAATAATTTCTGTAGAGTTTGGTACTGTAGAAATTCAAATAAAAAATTGAGCGATTATAATCGGGGCGCATCGCATTGCAAAGCACACTAAGGCGGGCTGGGCCGTTTCGCATGGACGGATTTTTGTTGACTTAGTACTAAAGAGTAAAGCAAAAAGATAGAGAGGTGACTCGACGTTTAAATTAAAACGTAGTGATTAAATTCTCTTTGGTTTAAATCGTCAAGTATGGAATGTGGCGCCTCTAGTAGTTGTCATACGAAATTTTGGCATTAAAATGCCTGTAGTGCTACACTCTTCATAGTGATATCGTGATCTTTGGGGGCGTCCATAAATTACGTGAGGTATTTTTTTACATTTTCTGACCCTCCCTCCCCCGTAGTGAGATGTGAGATTTTATTCTACCCCATCCCCCAATCTCACGTGAGATTTTTCAAAATGTGGGTTTCTTATTTAAACGTATTGGATTTTTACAACATAGGCTTCTAGGCTCAAAAGAGATTATTGGAACCATCATGCCCGTATAATTTTCAGTAAAATCATCTGCTCCTTCAACTTCGTTCCGGTCTATCCACTCTAAGCCGATGGCGTTTGGGCACAGAAACTTATTCCATGAAATGGATCAAAATAGCATATTTTTTTTGTGATTGAAGCAAATATGCCGAGACCCCTCCCTCTCCAACGTAAGATTAGGTGAGATTTGAATCGACCCCCTCCCCCTTCCTAAACATCTCACGTAATTTGTGGACGACCCCTTTGGTCACCGTAGGCCGCATCGGGGAATGACCGCCGGGATGCCTTGCGGAAATCCGCACCGCACAGTGGGCGTTGCTCCATACAAAATGTATTCAAGCGTTCTAGGCAGATTATTGCGCTGCAATGCGCCCCATCCCGGTCTGTTCAAATAGGCGCTATTCTTAAATCGTGTTAGTAAGCATATTATTTGGTTTTTGCATTTTTACTTGCGTTTGCACGTGTACGCACTACACATATTATGTATGCGTACTTATGGGTGTGTGGGTGTGTTGTTGTGCCATAGATAGCAGATGGCACATCTTTTTTATTTATTTTAATATTGCTGCATCTTTTTAAGTATGCATAACGTTATAGGATTATTATAACAATTTTAACTTACCTTTAACACAATGTAGGAATCGCCATTGTAAAATTTTCCGTACAATTTTCTCTCGATAGCAACCGGTTCAAATTTCTGTTAAAAAGGAATATTAAATTTTATTCAAATTAAAATCTTTTATAAACAGTTTGTTCCAAACGCAAAGAAAAAATTGAACTAGACGTTCAAAACAGAGTTAATCAAAAATATCTTGAATCGCTTTAACAGTGGAAAGAATTTTTTAACATGTAAGGTTTGAGTTGCAGTAGTTATGTCAATTCCTGTAAATTTTCTTCTGTACAGTAAGTACTTCATCAGTTTTTACTCATTAATCACGAAACATCAATAACTATTGGACATAAAACATAAAAATAGGCGTAGAGGTAGATTGGAGACGCGAGGTGTTAGATAGGAATTACTGTAATACTGTATTAATATTGTAATAATATTAGGAATTAATGTCAACGAACTAATTAGAATGAGGCTTCACCTTATGTCACAACTCACATCGTCTGGATGAACGTAACACTCACCCCACTTTTTACCAGGAAACGTGTTAACTGCATAAGTTAAAACCTAATAGTAATATTTGTATGAAAAACTACGACTTTGCCATCGTTTGTTACTAACGTAATATTCAGGTTAGTAATAGCTTTTTTCTATTTAATTCGGAACAGCCTATAGTACATAATTCTATGTAATGAGGTTTATTATGAACTATACAATTTGTAAATCAATCCCGATGAAATTCAGAGCGCCAGTAGTCTGAGACACGGAGAAGATTATTGACTAATTTTGTCAAGTTTTTTGCAGGTTGCCGTGGAATAACTAAATCAATTTTATAGGCGAAGCCACAGGCAACAGTCACTCGACTGTAAACCAAATTCTTTCAATGGAAAATATCTGTTCTTTAGATGATTTTGATCGGGTCGGACATAAAAAAGAAAATGCGTTGTTTTCTATTTTCTAATAAAAACAAAGTAACCCGGGATTGGAAATGACCCGATTGGCGATAGGTTTATTGCCTATCACATTGTTATACTTTAAGTGTCTTCGGCTAGTAGTGGATGTCTTGGCATCATCTCTGTCTACTAGCCATCTAGCTACAGTTATCTTGTGATATGCGAGCGTAAGTATGTATTTTTTCCTTCAATATACTATCAAGATAGAAACAATCTAAGATACCAAAATTAAATAATCTTTAATTAGATAAAATTCTCTGAAATTTGATAATGTCCTCACATACACGACAAATTTGAGGACTGTCTTGAAACAAAAAATGTTTTTGTCATTGGTATTTTAATGTATTTATCTGCAGTCTACAGACAAATACTAAGTACTCCCATTTTTTTAGGGTGATTTTTAACACATTTTTTTATTATTTGAGCGTTCTGAAATGGTATATCGTAATATTTTGCGCTTGTATTTTTAATCAAAAGCTTGTATATTATCAACAATCAGTTGCCATTTGGTGCAAAATCAGCTGCGTTTTGGGAATTTAAGTAACGCAAACGAATGATAAGGAAGTCGTGGAAAGATAAGTGCGTGTTGTACATGATACCGCGCTGCTTGTTCTTTTTTTAACTTGGCGTGACACTTTACCGCGTGTCTAGGTGACGATAGTGAGCTACTTACAATAGTACCTAACTCACTCAAAGAACAGTTTGAGTGAGTTTTTTTTTTATAAGCTATACCTACTTACTAAACTACAGAATATACGGTATCTTGGTCATTTTCCAGTGTTTAACAAAACACACCGAATCAAAAACATTGTTTAGTGTTACGGGTATTATATCGATAGCAATGTCAATGGTCATTGATATAAAATATTATCGATATTTGATAAAGTCCATTACCGGAAAAATCTGTGTCATTTATCTATTTTTACTTTTCTAGTCACTAGTCGCAAAATTCCTAAATAGTAAGATTTTTTTTTATTAAATATGATTAGTATCAAGCATTTATTCTATATGTTTTTGAAGATAGACTTCTTTTGGCGCGATTGGAAAAAATGTGAGAGTGAATTTTTACTTTGCTTTCACAACAGTCTAAATATAGTTGGCAAACAGTAACAAGCAACAGTCCGAGTTAGTTGCTAAACTTTTCTTGAGTTTTTTAAAAAGTGCCACCGATACAGTTATTTGTTATTTTTGTATTGTTACACCTAAAAATGTATAACTTACATACACACACTCTTTTTTAAAAAACCACTGTGACTTTTTTCTTTTTTTAAATGTATGATATTTTTCAATATCCCATCAGCTGATACGGGTCAAAGGGTCATAAGATTTTTTTATCTTTAGTATTCTATAATTGCAATTTATTATTAGCCTAAATAAATATGTAGGTACTACATATCTAACACACGACTAACTCAACCTACTGGGCAGACATTTGTGTGATGAACATTTAGATGTCTGCATTTCCGGGACTGGGTGCTAATTAAATTTATTCTGGTAGGTATCTATTTAGGTATTTCTATGTAATTAGTATCGTTAATTAGCATCTATAACACAAGCACATAATTTGCTTACTTTGGGGTTAGAAAAATTTGTTAGGTAGGTACATTAGTTTAGGGATAGATATTGATCTATCTAAAATTTTGTGAAATTTATAGTCACAACAAAACTGTAGTGTGACAAATCATTGAACATATTCAAAGAAATAGGTATATGTGCAGGCGGCTGGAGAGGGGCAGCAGAACACATTTTATAAAGTTTTTGTCTGTCCGTCTGTACGAGTCCGATCAAGATTCAAGACGAAACAACTGAATCGATCGTACCGAAATTTAGCTGGTATATATAATAATAATATATAGGTATATAAGAATGGTGACAGGCTGCTCATCATAAACGTTTTCAATGCAGTAAGTTTTACTTACATTTAGTTGTACCTACTTATTAGTCAGTATGTATGAGAATATTTATAATAAAAAATACCATGAACTTTAATTTTAGGATAAAATAAAAAAATGTAAGTTTCAAAAAGGCAAACTGAATTTGTGAACATTCGATTATTAGCCACATTTACTAAGTCAGTAGTTGTAAACAAAAAACCTTACATCTATCGTCCATATCTCGATGCCTGGCGCTTCTCCTGCCTCAGCGAACGCTGGATGCTCCATCATGCGTGCACTAACTACACAATGTACAGGTACACTGGCTATCGTAAGATAACATGCCATATATACTGTTATCGCTTATCTGAAGATTGTATTTAGCAAGCTAATTGCCCAAGTTATAATGGCATCACGCCATCCATTTTTTTGAATATGGATATCTACTCGTAAGTACAAACCAAAAAAATGTAGCGATTCATACTTATTCTCTCACAGTATTTGTGTATTAGGCATAGAATATCGGCATTGCTAGTGACGTCTAATTGCGCAATCATTAGGAGAGCAAAGCTTCAAAAGAACTGCTACAGCACAGCAAAATCACTTGACGTCAGACCCTATGTTTTAACTTTTGAAAACACATGTCCGGCCCCACATTTAGTCATAAACACTTCCAAATAAGCTGGAACAATCTAGTCTCTAACGTATAGAATAATTAATATAATGTAGATCGGTGGTGCTTGTCGACAATCCTACTCTTTTTTTATGATATTGGAAGGCAAAAAGCAAACGGATTTCCTGTGTCTCTAGACAAATGGAAAACGCATCCTATCTATTCAATTCTAATAAATATTAACGCCTTAACAATATCGTTCATAGTAAGAAATTCACGCCGTCTAGTGACACCAAAGGTGGTAAAGGTGCGTTGCGAACCTGAACCCGGGATGTTAGGCCTCGAGAAAAATTAAATTTACCAAATATCTTACCCTCCCAACCGGAACATGTCATGACGTTATGGCGTCAGGAATATGTAAGGCGGTGGTACCAATCCGGACGAGTCGCTGCATAACTTTACCAACTAGTCAGATGTCACGGTGATAGTGACGGTAAGCCTATTCTCGCCTTTTACGAGCTGCCTGACAGGAAGGCAGATTGTCTATTCTGCAAAAAAGAGCCCGGACCAATACGGGTAAAATAATTTTGTTGTGCACCCACTATATTAATTTCAATTTATCGATATCGCCTTTCAACAATAGTAATAGAAAGAGAAATAACACGTTTAGTGCCGTCATATTTGTGTATATAGTTTGCACTCTTACTAAACTCACCGTAGAGATGTCGTATGTGTGTGTAAAACGAGATTTTAACATTTCCAGCTTATTTTTCCATCTAGACCAAATTGATGCAACGATCGTTGGCTTCCGAAAAGGTTTTTTTTAATACGATAATATAAACTTTGCGATAGCTTGAAAATAAAATAATATTTTTAAAAGCTTGCATTTCACCATCTAGTTCTTTGTGTTACAGATTTCCATGGGCTTTAGTGACTATTTTCTACTTGTCTGTTCGCCATCCTTTTTCACAAAATAATCCTATACCATTTTTACCTTTGGCGAACGACATAAACGATATGTAAACCGTATACGCCTTTTTTTCAACATCAAAAAATGTATCTCATTCTATAAAAAAACTCCTTTCTATAAAAAAAAAACACTTTTCTTCGTCGATCATTTTGCAATAATTTGCAGATGCTGATAGAGGTAACCGTCGACGATACCAAAGCCCTTAACAAAGTACCTCAGCACTACGACATATCCATATTTGTGCATATAATGTAACCGCAGTTATTTTTATCTTTCGTGATTCATATCCTCTTTGCGTTATCACCGGTATTGCGATAAGATAAATATAAATAATATAAAAAATCAATCGATATCAAGTGTAAGGAAAAACCCAACTGCTCACAAATTAAATATATTTTGCTCTAGTGGTAGTGCTGTGCAGCAACTTGCCCGGGTAGGGATTAACCGTCTTACCTATTCCATCCGCCATAATGACTCTGTCATGTTTAGGCCCAGAGTGTAGGGTAGTCGGTACACTACAAATGGCCTACATCCCGACCACATTACAGCGACGCACCTACAGCAATGGTGTCTATAATCCACGGCTATCTCTTACCATCAGGAAATCGCACACCAGCCGTGTCTTTGTTCGATAATGCTGAAGGTAAAAAATATCGCATCTTTAGTCTAGCGGTCCGATGTTAGACTTGACTCCATGGGGTCCTGGTATCTGGGTCAGGAAACAAAGAAAATCGTATTATTTTCTTAATTTTCTAATAAAAACACACTTCTTCGAATTGCATAATATGTGCCCGGTTGGCCCTAGGCCTGCCATCTACCACTTTGGGGGACTTCGTCGCTTCGGCTACCCGTGGGTGCCCTAGTTCGAGGAAGATAGTTTTTTTTATTTTACGAAAAAACAATAAAACGACCGCATTTCAAAAGTTGTAATCAATTTATTTTCGGCAGTTAAAAATAATTGTTTTAGTTATTTTCACAGCTTTACGTTTGGAATTCTTCTTTGGGGAAACTCTGCTGAGTTAAATACAATACTTATCTTGCAAAACAGAAAAGTTTACCTAAAGGTAAGTAATTGATCAAAATGTGTTTGAAAATTTTGCGTCAGTCCTTAAAAATGTAAGTTTGTTTAATAAATTTGTAAACGAGATAAAACCAATCTTGCTTTGTAGTAGAAGAAGAAGTAGCTACTAATATACGTATAATATATGTAAGTATAGCTAATTCTGAAAATATAAAAAAGTGTGTATGCTATAAGCCTATATGTAAAAGTTTATAGCATACACACTTTTGTGTAACCAGTTATGACCACGAGGCACCATTGTCTCAAAAGTACGACTTATGGGCAAAGGCATTAAAGGTAAGAAAATAGCCTAATTTCTTAGAGATCGGCAACGCAATCTGAATTATGGCTGTTCGAAAGCTTTCTTTACAACACATGAACATTTTCCATTAAAATAAATTCACAACTTTCGAGGAAATAAAACTAATAAAATTTAATATTTAATAAGCAATAATAAACAATATAAATAGTAATTTCAAATGGAAGATGCCAGCAGGGCAGCGACAGCCACAGCAGATATCCAGGTGTAGGACAGTACGCGGCTCGCTTCGTTCGGTTTCACGGTCTGGAATTGGAATATTGCCACCGACTTCACTTGCGAGATAAAACTAGTCACTATCGCATAATTATTATTCGAAGGGCTAAATAACTTCAAAATGGAGAAATCACAAAAGTCTACCAGTAACTCTTAGGGTCTGTAAAATATTTTTTCTCCTAACTTAAAGCTTGATACAATCAGTAAAACTTCTAACTAAGATAAACTAACTAGTACCTTCTACCTTTATTATATAGTTAGATTTGCATTCCCATTACTCTGACTAGTAATCAAATTAGATTACTTTGGGGCAAGATTCAATATGTGTAATTTTTCCAGAGATATTTGATATTTTATTTATAACTCGACAAATTTTGTACACTTGGTTCCAGATTTCAAGTTATTTGGTCTCTACACTATTTTAGTGTTATGTCTGTGATTTCTAAACTATTTACAACACCTATGACTTGGAAATACTTACGGGACTCTCTAAAGCAAAATACATTAAAGAAAGCAAGCAAAAACAAAAAATACGTATAAATAAAATCTGACTACGCATTAATAAATTATAGGCTAATTTACGTATTGACTATTATCCCTCTGACGCGGGAACCACTTTAGTTTGTGGGATAACAAAATGGGTACTTCCACTGCCTACCACCCAAGTTTCATTACGACAGACAGACAGACAAACATTCTAAAAATGATAAAAACATGTTCTGCTGCCCCTTTTTAGTCACCTATTCCTATTTTTTTTAAATCTTCGATGTACAGAATTAATTCTTCTATAATTTTATTATTAGAAGGTATAGATATATTTGCAACATTAATTTATTTAATACCATATTAACTAAGACTTGTCAGGTTTATTGTTTTGTAAAAAAATTAAATGGAAATTGTTATCTTCTATGATCTTTAGTTTGTACGTCTATTTATTTGTACTTTGTCCTTTACCCTAAGTAACCTGTGAATTGATTAATATTTTTATTTTCTTATTCTTTGCATATTTTGCACTTGCAACAAGAGTTAAAGAAAAAGATAAAAGAAACTCGGGCTAAAAAATAGTTTTACCGAGTGTGCGAGTTGGCGTCTCTCACAGCTGATCTCGTCAATAGAGGTCCGGAACTTGGCGATCGCTTTCGGATTGTTATCGTCGGGTTGGAACTTAAACCTGAAAAATGTAAAACAAACAATTCAGAAATCATTAAATAGTTTATTCGTAGATATATAACTTTATTAAAAGTACTATTTTTTCTGCTGTGGATAAGACGCTCTTATATTGTATGTAACTTATTAGTTACAGAATTTGT
The DNA here is from genome assembly GCA_002245505.1 of Calephelis nemesis. Lineage (NCBI taxonomy): Eukaryota > Metazoa > Arthropoda > Insecta > Lepidoptera > Riodinidae > Calephelis > Calephelis nemesis. Next base: position 68,427 of record NJDD01001446.1, on the reverse strand, counting down.
TAAGGTTAAGATTAAAGGGCAGGATTTTAAAGAACCACATTTTTGGGTAATTCAAGATTTTTAATATGAACTCGTTAAAATTGTAAAATTTTACACAGACACACTTACTTGTCTCTAGACCGTTCTATTGGGACTTCCTCCTCTTCAGAAGTTTCTGTTGTGGTGGAAGCGACCGTAGTAGTTTCTCTCGTAGTGGTAACTTCACCACTGTCACCTTTATAATCTGAATAATAATAACATGAAAGTCTTTATAACTGCAATTTGAAAGAAGTAGGTAACTAAAACTGAAAAAAACTAAGTTTGATTTCAGTTAAATATTAGTTTTACTTGATATTTATTTTATACCAGCTAACCCAACAAACGTATCCTGTTTTAACAGTAAATACTAAATTAATATTTTTTCTTATGTCCCGCTAAATTTACGTTGTTGTTTCCTTCCTTAAGAACCTTCTCCTGACAACCATTAACGCAACAAAAAAAAATTAGTGAAATTGATGTATCAGTTCTCGTGTGATGCCAAAATAATTTTATGCCGTGCCATACCAAAGAAAATAGATATATACAATATACTCGTATGTGTGTTCAAGCGACAAAAAAGAGAGGGTTAAAAAATTTACTGTATTTTTTTATAATTTTTTTTATGTTTGCTACAATCAATCAATCATTTATTTTCTTAAAATGTGGTACAAGTATTTTTGTTGGTTTACATTTTATAATTTGTTATTAGATCTACACATTTTGGTATTGACCAAACTATTGAGTTTGACATGCAAATTTAGTTAAAACATGAAATAAAATTACAATGATTTAAATAAATAAAATAACAATTTGGATTTATAGTCTAGTCAACAAGTTCAAAAACGTGTTAAATAGACATAAAGCTCCTAAAAATATGTGCCATAGCTCATTCGATTCGGAATGACGTCTAGAAAAATGTTTTTTAAGGGTTTATTAGCACATAAAAAATTGCGATTGTTATTAACAAAATAAGATAAAAAAATGTATTTAGTTTTTCGTTAATAACTTTTAAAATAATGATATTTAAGGAATTTTGAAAAAAGAACCTGAAAGAGGAGAAAATTTCCAATAAAAAAGTCCTTACTCCCGGAACTCTATCTATATTATTTACATTTTTTTTAACGCTGAAAATAAGGCTCCGCGAGGGCGTTACGGCATAGGCGCGCTATCTGTTTAAACATCCATTAAATAAAAACCAATGAAATAAAAAAATAATAAAAATGTTAACAACATATTTTTAAAAACTGAGTAAAAAGAAAATAAAATAACAGACAAAAACATAAAAATTAAAAAAAAATATGATAATGAATGTGAAATGAAAATGAATATGATAGCTACGTGGTCACTTAGCCAAGACTGAAATAATAATAATATCAAACCGGGACGTAGTATTTAAATAAATACGAGTAAATTTTTAACACTTTTACTAAGCTAAAACAATTGAAATATTCGTTTAAAAATAAAGATTCCTCTGAAAATAAAATCCCATACAATTTATGGCACCGACAAAGCTGCAGGCAAATAAAATTAATGGCTTTAGTCATACCTAAAAGTGGCGGCCCCGCACCGGAAGACGTAGTAGTGTTGGACGACCTCCTACCCGGTGGACTGGCGATATGGTCAAACTCGCGGGGAACCGCTGGATGCAAGCGGCCGGTGACCGAGACTTGTGGTGCTCTTTGAGGGAGGCCTATGTCCAGCAGTGGACGTCCTCCGGCTGATGATGATGATGATGGTACCTAAAACAATATTTGTCAATTTGATCCACAAACCTGTATCCTTGTACATTTCAGCTAACTCCTTCTCTATTCTGGCTTCATCATCTTCTTGTTTGACGCCATCTTTACTAGAGATCTTGTTATTTTGAAACTTCATCTGAAATTATTTATTATAACGTTTAGGTTCTGATATTATAAATACAATAGAAAGATACCTTTGACATATTATTTAATCCCACCAAAAGCATTTTGTGTAAAATGTTGCCAAGACGACCACATAAGGTTTGTCCTGTAAAAAAGGTATCAGGGAGGTTACCATATGCTCTTAAAACAGTATTGTTTCAATAATACTAATTGTTATCGGAGAAAGACAACCTTATGACGTACACCATAAAGTTGCTCATATAGGCGGTCATTTAGCAAAATGGAAATAATACTGATATAAGCGTTCATGGTAGGGCCCCAGATCATATGTAGAGCTACGCTTCTAAATCAACACTGCTCAACTATGTCGACCCTAACTTCACAAATTCTACATATCAGTAAAAATGTATGGCTTCACCGTTTCGCTACCGTCGTGGATGTGATGAGAATAAATTAAAAATGTTCTAAATATTCTTACTATGTCCAAATTATATATGTTATCTAGGTATGTACAATTTCTGAAGTTAGGGTCGATATAATTAAGCCGTGTACATTCAGAAGCTACGATCTGAAATCTTTTTCACAGGGCAAACCTTATGTGATTGACTTGGCAACATTTTACATTAAATGTCTTTGGTGGGGTTTCAGCATAATTTCAGTTCTTTTTGTAAATTGCTAGGCAATCATTTTAGTGTTTTTTTTCTATTTTGGGGTGTATTTCTTGTACATCAGCAGTGCCGGTTTTCATAACCATTCTCTGTCTTTGCCTTTTTTATTGATGGTTTATTGATTACCGTAAGCGATATATCAGGTCGATATACAATATTATTCGCTAACACTTTTTTGTAGAGTAAGTTATTATCAGGAGAAAGTTCTAATAAGAGAAAAACCGGGACTATGGTAGGGTGAATGGGAAATACAACTGCATATTTTTTCATGCAAACTGTAAGCATCTATTAATATCAAGCGGTACGAAGTTGGCCGAGTCGGTTAGTAAATAATATTTCTCACTTGTGTTTGCTTGTTTCTTGTAGCAGCTTGTAGGGTGGTGGAGGTGATGTCGTCCATTTCAGTTCCCGGCTCTTCGTCCAAGTCTGGAGGTAGTTCTGTAATTTAATAAACTTATTCACTGTCAGATTTTAGTAAAAGTTACAACCAAGAGCAGTATTTTCGAGAAAGTGGAAATTGTAACGTTTACATGTCAATATGTAATAACTATGGGTCTAGTCGAGTCAGATTCGTCTTAACTCAAGCGTAATACGAGATTGTAGCAAGTGAGTGAGAGTGAGGGAGAATTGTAACCTGTCTATTAAATAAATAAATATAAATATAATACAGTTTTAAACTAGTAGGTACGGAAAGAAAAGGTTTTTTTTTAATTTGCCAAACCCACACTATTAGCTAAATAATTTTAAGTATATTAACTGGATTATTTTCTTCAAATTTTGTTTTATGATAATGGAAGGCAAACAAGCAGACGGATTTCCTGATGGCGATAAATTCACGCCGCCTGGGGACACCAAAGGTTGTAATGGTGCGTTGCCAACCTGAGGCCGGGATGTTAGGCCTCGAGCAAAAGTAAGTTTACCGGCTACCTTACCCTCCGAACCGGAACACGTCAATGACAAGCATTGGACGTTATGGTAGCAGGAATAGGTAAAGTGTTGTTACCAATCCGGGCGAGTCGCTGCGAAACTCTACCACCTAGTAGGATGGTCTATTCTGCAAAAGAGCCCGGACCAACACGGGGAAATAATATAAAAATAAATAATAGTTATTTCATATTTTTTTCTAAATTTGCCTCAAAGTAAGAAAATTTCCTTTAAACTTGTGTTGTGGTTGGTAGTCAACGATACCAATACACAGAAATACTTAAATAGATACCAGAATAAAATAAACAAACATCCAGATAAAGAAATGGATATGTCTAAGATTTTATCATCCGAATGCCTGCTCCTGTCTGGAATCGAACCCGAGCCTCGCAGTTAAGCGAGTACGCTAACCGCTCAACCGACGAGATGATCAAACTGACGATCGGACTAACTGCACTAATTGAATAATTCAGTAACTATTCCACTGCTATGATCATGCAAACCTTGTCCTGGCCTTTGAACCATAACTACGTCATATGACCTACCTTTAAGAGGGGCCCCTATTTCTATAACCTCTTGCCCCATGGACTCGGTCAACGGCTTGGTATGAACCTTGCAACTCGCTAGGGCCAGAAATAGTAACGAAATAACGGAAAATGTATTCATTTTTGTGATAACAATCTTTATTGAACCAAAAACAAGGCCTACTAGATTTGATTATATTTTTCCTTCATGAAAAGGAGTTTATTATTTGTCCACATGGTAGATTAAAAAACTTTGTAGAAAGTTTTAAAATTCATAAAAATAATAATTTTTAATTTTGTTCATTGTTTCCTTGTAAATATTAGTAACATACATAGAAAGGTAAGAGGAGAGGTGATAGACGGGTGAATTCATACATACATCTCTATCTACCGTTTTTTTATTAGTGATTTTCTGTCGAAGAGAAGCTATGTGTAGGTGTAACCTAACTTAAAACTGTAAACCTCTAAACGCCTGACCAATTAGGTTGAAGTTTTGTATGTATATTTAAAATGGGTTCCTGGATAGCTTAAAAATACAATTGGATCCTGTAGGTGGCGCTGCTATACTTAATTCTCCAAAATAAAGAAGTACGTGGTGTCAGATAATATTCTTTACTCAGTCAGGATGTTATAAATTACAACAGTCATGTATAACTTGAGAAATGTTGAAAGATACAGTTTCATTTGATCCATCAACAGTAGAAAACATTTGAGAAATTGAGCTAGAAAATCATATGACAGGTAGCTAAATCCATATGGGTATTGTTAGATTGTTTCTCCTTGTGTTCCGAACTTACTTCAGAAACTAAATATTCACATTACATTCACGACGGTAGTGAAACGGCGAAGCCTCACATTTTTATTGATATGTCGAATTTGTTAAGTTATAGTCGGTAGAGTTAGACCGTGTAGATTGAGAATCTTGGCTCTACATTAGACCTTATATCTTTTTCACAGAGCATGCCTTATGTGGTCGTCTTGGCAACATTTCACATGAAATGTTTTAGTGGGATTATAAGTACCAAGTAAGTACGTATTGTTGGAGCAATAGATTAGGTACACTCTAATAATCTTATTATGTCTACGTTATCATAATGTTTTAACTAACTACGTTGATTCATATTCCAACGTAGTCTCCCGCTTTGTATTCTATTTATGCATTAAAATATATTTTAAAATAAGCCTTTAACAAAAAAAAATATATTAGGTTTTGTGAGAAGTTAGTCAGTCTGCCTGGTTACGCCCAGTTATTGTTCCACCCATGTACTGATTAGTTAATAAGTAACCGTGGCAGTTAGTAAGTAAACAATACCTCCAATTTTAGACACTGAAATATTTAGGCGGCATGGATGGCTGGTATCGGTAGTAGGCGTGTATATACGGTTTCCTAAATCAATTTGTGGTATTGCCTCACCATCTAAATGTGTTATCAGGTTCATCTAGTTAAAAAATGCGGCCGCACTGTTACTTGCCAAAATGTATTAGTTTTAATTTAACTGTGGCTTAGATCGGTTCTTTCTAACAAGGTAAGATAAAACTTTCTTTTTAATAAACTATAGAATATATAAATATTCCGAAAAAAATTACATAGGTTCGCTTGTGTATGGGTAAAAGGTATGTATGAAAGCCACTTGATCATAGTTAAATAGGTTTTTATGTAGTAATTGGTATTTATATATTTCAGTGGTATAAATTTGACTACGTTATAAAAATTTAATCAATTTAGGCAGACTTAATTTTTTTTCGGTATATTGCCGTACGCAGGAGTAGAACAGATTTTTAGTATTTCGTATTGTATTCAAATTTTGTTCTGATTTTATTTTTATAGCTAGGCTTTTAGTAAAATGTATGTTTAGTAAAATGTTATTCTTTTTTTAACTTACTTTTTTAACTCTATCTTGTGTATATTTTCCTAACTGTGAATTAGCATTATTTTAAAATGTACGTTCATTTGTTGGTATCTACCAGCGTCTTGGAAAAACTACCTACATATTAAAATAATCGCGTGTAAGTGTCTTGTTTTTAGTCTAATCCACGTTGAGCAGAATCTTATGTTATATCTTTCATTGCCGCTCATGCCACGCGCAAAGGCAAGTAAATGAAATGAAACATTTTCTTGAATATTTAGCGCCATCTATTGATATTTCATACGTACTTCATTTTAGGGATTTAATTGACATTGATTTATTCTAGATTCCTTTACTCTATAACAGATAGCGCTATAGAATAAACTAGCTTTTACAGTTTAAACGTTAAAGTGACTTTTCGTGGATTGTGATAGAAACGAAAAATTTTACCGTAGTAAAAGGTAGCATAGCCGGTTGACTTGCACAGTAATTGGCCTAACACCTCTGCTACAAGACAGCGACGCACCTACAACATCTATGGTGTCTATAGGCTACGGTTTCCTCTTACCCTCAAGAGAATCCTGTGATTGTTAGCTTTCATATCGTATACCAAATCCGGATTATAATGACCTATACAATATTTGGTACAAATCAGTGGTTTTTGCGTGAAAAATGAACAAAGAGACAAACCGAAAATATTTAACAACGCTCCTTTTGGGCTACATGTAATATGCAATACGTAGCAGTAATTGCTTTTTTTAAAAATATTTCATGTACGCACTTACTTTTATTGCTGTTTTATTCATTGTACAGCTAAATTCATTTTTGTGAATATTTTCGAAATTTTGATATTAACCCACTTCTCTTTAACCCACTTGCCCCTTCATATCTAAAAGAGAGGTTTAAATTTTGTAATAGTGAGGTAAAATTTCTTAGATCTAGTGACAACCTTTCTCTCCAAGTACCCTCTCGTAACACTAACTATTATAGCCGATCTTTTACCTCGCTATCAGTAAATCTTTGGAACTCGCTCCCAGTAGAAGTCAGGAAAGCCCCAAATATCAATACGTTTAAAAATATGGTTAAACGTCACTTTCTACATTCAATATGACTCGATTAAAGTAATTCTGTTTATGTCTTTTTTCCTTTATTTTAAAATCTTTATATTCCAATTGATATTGCACGTGTTATATTTCTTTTTTGTGTATTAAGAGCGCCATCGTGCAAAATTTATTTTATTATGTCTCCATAACATAAGACCGCCTTTGTGTATCACTTAGTTTTTAAGTTTCTTTTAATGTATTTATTTTTATGTATTTTGGTGCACAATAAAGAGTTATTCTATTCTATTCTATTCTAACTCACTAAATTTCTGTGAGAAATGACTGAATACAAAAATATTTTAAACTAGTTTTGCCTTGATAAAACCTAAAAACAAATATTCTGAAAGTAGAAGGTCAATGAACTTATAGAAAATATCTTGTTTTATTTTAGCGCCATCTGGTTCAGAAGCGGTTTGTTTTCTTAAGATTTAAGTTAATCTTAAGTTACATTACATCATAAACCACGACACAACCAACAGTCTTTACTTGTGTGCTTAAAAAAAGAATACTTATTTCTTGAATAAGACAGCGAATAAACCCAAGGCTCTCCTGGTTTTAAGAGATATCGTGGCCTCTAGATAATATATATGTCCTATGGCCAGGGCATAAGGCCTTATGTGCATATATACTGTCTACTCTACCCTCCAGGCCGAAACATGTCATTGTAAATTTGTCATAATGACGACAAAAATTGCCACTGCAGTGGATCACTATCCAGGCGAGTTACTGTATAACACCAATGGTTTAGTTGGTAATGAGTAATGACTAGTTTAAGTTAAGCTTCTCTTAAACCCCTTGAATATTTTTTTTATATTTGGTGAGGCTCAAGCTTGTGCAAGACTTTAGCATTTGTTGAACGTCTTTAAAAATCTTATGGCTTATTTCATATATATAGTTTCAGAAACAAAACGATTTTTCCTTCTCTTATTTAACTTCTTAATCCGCTACTCTTATTAAATAAAATAAATCTGAGTCTCCAGTTGAGAGATCCATAGCGTATGGGTTTAAATTCTGCAATAATAACACTGATAAGTTCGCGATGTAACGAATCGCCAGCACCATCAAGTGTCATAAAAAAAAATACTGATTAAAGATTTAATAAATAGATGTCATGAATTTGTGGCGCTGTTATTATATGAGACCATTTACTCGTGTAGCTTAGGCATCAAGCGTTAATAATATTTAAACATATTTCATATTAATTTTATACATCAAATTAGTCATAAGTCGTAATGCTAGATCCACACGCTTCCCAAATTTCCACAAACCGTTACAAACGCAAACGTGTGGATAGGATGTTTGGCTGGATTTGTATAGGTTTACTAGGGTTTGTAGCGTTTATATTTTTGTGCACTTTCACTTAACAAAGTTTCACAAAATGCCACCAAAATTAACTAATATCACTGAATATAAACACGAAATTCAGTAGTTACAAAAAAAACTACCATCTTTTCTCTAGATGGCGCCAAAACCCAACGCGTAACTATAATTCAACTATGCAAACTTGTGATTTTTTTTTACAATAATGTTACTGGTAATCTTCAACAGATGGCGTTAGATGTTCATCTCAGGCGTGTCGGGGAATCCACGTGGGAGTTCAAGTTAGTTGGGAAACCTAATTTCAAGATATCTGTATCAGAAGAACATGTATGTATTCAGATTGTTCCTCTACCTATCATAATACACAAATCATTTTGCAACATCGGTTTCTAAGAACCCTATTGTCCGAAATCATCGAATAAACAAGTATCAATGTTTTATAAACTAGTTAGCTAGTTTTGCAGTATCAACAATGCTAGACATTAACTTTATTGCCATGAATGTCCCATGTCTAGCTAATAACATTTTATTCGCCAATAACTACGTCAGTGACCACATATTTTTATTTCTGGCTCCGTAGGTAGTCAATATAATTGCGAAAAGCTTTGAATCTTCAATGTAGTTTGAGAACGCGTCGTTAACATCATTTGTATCTTTAGGCGACGTGTTTTCCTAGGCAAATCCATTTTATTGTTGTGTTGCTATAGGTAGGTAAAATTAAAAAAATAGGTACTTATTTAAGATCTGTTTTGTCGTACCATAATAAATAAACATTAAATTAGATTCAGTGTCTCGTGAAAGTTATTTCTCAATTATGTAACAATAAATGTTACATAATTGAGAAATTATATCTATCTAACATCTATGTGCAAAATTAAAAAATAATTTTTGATCGGGATACACTCCGAAACTATATATATATTAACCGACATAAGAAAAGGTTGAAGTTACACGTTCGATTAATATATTTTTGACGAATGTTAATCGACTTCTCCGTGATATGCAAATCGATTTAAAAAAAAATCGATCTGATAGGGCGCACTTCCGAGATGGTCCCAACACTCTTAAGTCTAGATTTGATGATAGGATCCAATTGGAATCGTTGAAAATACTTATTTTTCGGTGTGTAGATGATTTACTTAATAAATTTTTTTGCAGTTTGCACCAAAGTTATTTTTGGAATAATATTACGAACAAATACATACCTTCCCGACAGTTTTAATTACCATTAGCTTACCAGTGAATACCGGGCATTTCGCCTTGGAACACGACTGTGTCCATAAGTATGTAGGCTGCAATAGATGTGGCGATGGAAGCCTAATCGTACAAGTTGCTTCGCAGTATAGTTTGACCTCACTTAAAAAAGAATACTTAATTAATATTTCAACGGCTTCCTGTACGAAAATTATGTAAGTATCTTAAATACACGGCCAAATCCGCGGGCAACACCTAGTTTGCTTTATCATTTCATGATACGTATATATAAATCAAGTATGTGACCGTGTTCATCTAACATTGACAGTCGGGTTAATTATAAATCAGAGATTGGCAGGGCATCAGCTGGTGTATATAAAATCAAATGTCAACAAGATCTTTAATTATCTACATTATGAATCTAAAGTACTGTAATAGCCAGTTTTAATAATGGCTCTAATTTAGCACAATCCCCTCTCAACCCCAAAATTCATATGAGATTAAAAAAACTGTGCGTTTGTTTAAAAGCCCAATTTAAAAGCCCAACCCCACCAATTTGGTGTGTTAAAAAATATATCAGTTCAGCGCAGTAAAACTGCAAATACCGATTTAAATTTTATTACAATGTCAACAAAAATCGATTTTGCTTTTTTTAAAGGTTATGATTTCGAGGTAGTTCTGTATACATCTTATCATGACGTTGACATGAAAATGTAAGGATAATAATCCTTAATCATAATAATCATACCTCAAAAACTATTGCATCGTAATAAATTATTTCAAAATAAAGATTTTCGAAAAAAGAACTATCAAAATATCTTTGTTATATAACAAAATATAAAAAATACAAAAACTTACCTACCTAGTTGATAGCAAAACAAAAAAAACTTTTTTATTTAACATGACATGTGTTTGACCGCAATTTCGTCATCGTCAATTAGTTACAATTTTCATACAAGCTTTTATCCTTTATTATTATATACGAGTATTTATTTAGTCCTTAGGGGTTTATTTTATTTTAAATAGCCTAGTATATTTGAACTTGGATCTTTAGCATATCAAATTTATTTAAAATTGGTTCAGCAGTTTAGCCGAGAAAGAGCAAGAGACAGGCTATGGCATTTATAACATTAGCATGGATTAATATTTAAGTAAGATTACTGAGAAAGTAATTTTAGTTGATGATGTAGGGTCCTTGCTACCCGCTGTGCGTGTTTGTCTTGTATTTGGACAAATGAATTCAGAGGTTAAAAGCTATAAATGCGCATGGGTGACCAAGTGGTGAACTACTTTATGCAGATGATGCTGTACTTTTGAACTCTACACCATCTGAGCTGCAAACACTGGTCACATATAAGGTAGGTAATCTTAAGGAATGAGACTTACATTTAAATACAAAGAAAACCAAAATAATGGAATTTGTCATTGTATCCAGAAAGGGTGTAAGAGGTTTAGCTGATGGTGTAGTGTTGGAGCAAATGAATAAAATTGTAGATCTTGGTTGTGCTTTTAGCAAGGATGGAACTTGGAAGGTACACCGCGGATGTAGAAAGGAGAGTAGGTGCAGGGAATAGTGTGAATCCAGCGCTGGGGAAGCTGTTTCAAAGCCAGCATTTGAGCATTTATTTGGCTCAAGCTGCTAGACTCGCTTTGTAAAATTCTGTGCTTATCCCAACGTTGCCCTAAAGAAGCGAGAGTTGGGTATGTTAGAAATAGCAAACATGCATTCGAAATGAGAACGCTACGAAGAATCTATGGTGTCTAATACCTATGCAGTTTTATGTATTTTTAAACACAGTTCTAGCGGATTATTGACTTCGAGATTCAAGAGCACGTGACCCTAAGCGGAAATTACCTACATTTTTATGACCTACCTACCTGTCCAAAAAAATAACTATTAGTATCAATGGACTTGATGATCTCCTTTAAAAGTTGGTTTATGAAATTATGTGTTAACTAAGAAAGTGACTTTAATTAATAAAAAAATGTTTATGTAACTTAACCTAGACATTATTTTGTCTAGGTCCCAAAAAAAGTTCATAACGAGATCGTCAGAAGACCAGAATATTCGTCATCCTCCAGCGTCACCAGCTCATCCAGCGCTTCCACCATTGAAGAGGTGGAACCAACGACGCAAGACAGGTAAGCAGACAATATTCTTTGGAAATGAAAATAAACTGGATTTCTTGATTGGCTTACGTCGCAAATGATGAAGTACATCATTTTATAGTATCCCCCTATTCTATTTTTAATTTGGATGGATGTAGGTACCTTGGGAAGCTTAGGTTGACATAACGTTCGGATTTTATCAAATCTGCATTTGATACTCTCTCTCTACCTACCCGAAAAGGGATTAGGGGGAAGGGATTTAGGGTGAAAAAATGTATTTTTGTACATTTTTTTTTATTACGTGTGATACCTCAACACTGTTTCACATATAAAATATATGATGATGATATACGTTTAAGCTGCGCGGTTGGGTATACTTGTAAAACCTTCAACCTCATTTTCAATCAATTTTTAAGGTGAAATTGCCTAATGTACCAGTTTTGAAGATTCCTCTTTTGTTTGAGACGAAGTGCTTTCTTGTTTGTCGTATTAAAATTGGTTTCTGATAGAGACTAGAGTAGTTTTTCTTTATTAAACGACTTAAGTTTAGAGTAATAAAATAAACAAAAACAAATATATATAGAGATTTCATTGCATGCAAATGATTAATTAGATGATACATCGGTTTGTCATTATTTCCTTCCACCGACTAACTCTATATAAAATATACTTATTCCATCAATCTGTGCCAAATCAATAGAATAGTCATTCAGTTATTTATACCAATGATTAAGCCAACTTTACCTACACTTATATTTAGTAGCTTCAATATTTACATGGTTCTGTACAAATATTTATTTACTTGTTCTTTGTCAAGTAGCAGAGACTATAATATAACTTACTAGCTGTTACCCGTAACTTCGTCCGCATTTACTTGACAGTTATCGTTATGTTATCACCAAATCGTAAAAAAAACCATAAATTTTAACTTATTATGTTATTATGATATCAAAGCTATATTACTGCAAAGTTTCATGAACATCCATTCAGTAGTTTTTGCGTGAAAGAGTAACAAACATAAACACATCCTTACAAACTTTCGCATTTATAATATTATGAAGATGTTGGTTATCAGCAAGGGCCTAATAAGCATACATTGCCATATCTTATATACATAGTTGGCCAAGTGGTTTACGTACATGCCTAACTCCACCGACTGGTGCAAGTATTTGCGTTTATTAAATTTAATCTGGTATCTATTTAAGTAGTTATTACTTGGCTAATTTTAGACTGCCTTATTTTTATTTTTCAAATCGTGACTCAGGAAATATAGCCCTTCTGGTAAGAAATTGTTTCGTCAAACGTCTGTTAGTCTTGCGTATTAGATTGTAAAATTGAATTCTGATCAAATATACATATTTTTTATACATTTTCTTATATCAAATCTTGTACTGACTATCTGGAATACACCAAAATAAGAATAATCCAGTTCGGTGCAGCCGGTTGGAACTTATGCGCGTAAATACGTTTAGGCGAATTATTACTATATCAGTGATGATGTTTAATATAATATAAGCGATACGACGACGTATTTCAAAGGATTTTGTATATGGGTAGACAGTAAATTCTTAATGAAACGGACAACTGTGCATCCACACACACGAATACCTCTATACTGACTTAACTTTATTCTTAGGGGCTGAAACATTGCACCACTTTTCGTCCACCCATTATGGATTCCGCATGAAGCTTGCAGAACCCTAATTAGACATTATTGTGTTCAAGTTTACGACCATTCAGGGCTGCCACCCACATGCCCATACTCTATCGATATTAAATTTATTTCTATCGACGACTCGGTTACCTTTCGATGTATTAGAACGTTTTGGCAAAATGAGATTCTATCTAATTTATAAAGATCAGTAAGCAATTTTTTATATATCTGTATGTGATTGCGTCTATTGTATGTCTTTGTCATAAACATACTATTGTTATATTTATTAGTGAATACATTGTAAATAAAATATTTGTGGTCTGTGATAGTGAAGTGAATTAATTCGAATACTTATTAACAGTGATATAAAATTTAAAGTGTTGCATGTTAGATGTTCAGGTCGTCGTAAAATCATTACATTCATCAGTATTTTGTCATTAATTTGTGAAACGTTTAATATTTTTGACCTTAGAAAATTCTTTTAACAGTGTTTTTCATTTCTGTTTTTAAAAAATCTTAATTCGACTTAGTTTTGTTTATGAGTTCTACTGAAACTCAAAATTTGTTACTGGATGAATCAAGTTTTTTGATTTGATATGTTTTATATACAATTTTGATGATGATAACCTAACATATTCGTTGGTTAGTGCGGGGGGACAATTGTTACATCTGAATTTGGAAGCAGTTATCTACTACTGATTTTTTTTAATTTATAGGAAGGCAAACAAGCAGACGGATTTCCTGATGGTAAGAAATTCACGCCGCCTAGAGACACCAAAGATGGTAATGGTGGAAGGAATAGGTAAGGCGGTGGTACCAATCCGGGCGAGTCGCTGCGAAACGCTATCACCTAGTCAGATGTCACGGTGTTAGTGATGATAAGCCTATGCTCGCCTTTTGCGAGCTGCCTGGCAGGAAAGGCAGATGGTCTATTCTACAAAGGAGCCCGGACCAACACGGGGAACGGGGGATTAAGCTGAAGTTTGAACATTGATGGCAATGCATTGTTAAAGTATCACTGAGCTGATAATAATGATAGAGACGGAAGGTGGGCATGGGACCTCGTAAAATACCCATCGTGTTACGCTTATTGGATTCATCTTGATTACCTAATGTTCGCTGCTGAACAGAACTCTCCAAATAAATACGACATTTCGTTCATGTTTTACTTTTGTTTGAAATCCGGCAATTTATTTACTTACTTACTCCTTGGAGTATTTGTTATTTTGTTTAATTTAGCTAAGTGACTAATAATTTGCTTAAATTGGTGTAAATTTGCAACCACTGAAAATAGAGAAGGTACTTAATTTGGCGTGCATGTTGTTGTTTGCACAACATTTCTGAAGTACTACGGTTTTGATATTTTTTTGTTATGTTGGATAGGTTATGCTGTGGTATCTATTAATGGTGACATTAAATAAATTTAAACAAATCCAACCCCAAAGGACAGAAAAGTAAAGAAAGATTATTGATTTTTTATTAATTGGTTTTAATGCTGAGTTGTTTGTACACCTCTCACACCTCGGAAATTGGTCAGAAAAAAAAATCAACGATTAAATTGATAAATTTTTCAATTTCCCTTGTGTACCTACATGATTTTTTATGACTACGCATATTTTTTACAATGTTATCCTATTTTTGTTGGATACGGTACTTTATTCCCAAGTCGGTTCTAAATAAATTTTATTGCAATATTTTAGCTTTCTGAGCATAATTCTAATATATTTAATTTCTCACAATTACAATAACTTATATTTATATTATTTAATTATATGAAATTGAAGTCGGTTTTGTGCAGTTTTGTTGCATTTAAATTATTAAATAGGTAAAACAAGTATCTTCACGCTCATATCCCCGAAGAGGTAGGCAGATGCAAAACAAGGCACCCACGACTAGCCAAAGATACTAAGTCCCATTAAATAGCTACTTAACAAATATTTATTTCTAGGATTATTTCCATAGTTAAATATTAGGGTAGTTATTTTAAAAGCAACCAAAAATTAAGCATCTAGTTGTAGATTATGAACAGGTACCTAATATAGCGGCGTGCAGCCGCAGCGCGTCACGAATTACGTAATTAATGTGCTTGTTTGGCGCAGACTCAACATTACTTAGGTATAAACATTTACTGCCTTATTCATAAAAAATAGTTAAATAACCTCCTAAGCATTGCTTAACTAATCATTTGATTAAGCCTTAAACATTGTTTAAAAATTTATTATTCATAAAGTTCATTTTGACAATGCTTAGTTAAATACTTTTTAACTTGGTAGGTTTTGGTAGAAATGTGGCTGTATGCGTATTTCTTTTGCTAAAAGTGAATTAAACAATTGTCATCCGTTGTCAAATGTCAACATCGTTGTTTCTGAATACGGTGTCGGACATATTCTATAACCTCTTGCTAAAGAGTATTTATATTTCTTATCTATAACCAATGATATTTTAATAAATATCATTGTCTATAACTATCTACCTGTTAATGTGCTGAGCACTGCCAGGGCCTAGGCTATGTACCTAACTTGTTGGCGTTTTTTAAAATGTGATGCAAAAGTTCAGTACTACTCGCATTTTAATACAATAAAATTAAATTCATTAGAGTAAATAAAGTTGATGCAACATAGACACAAAACTTTTAAACTGATACACAGCATTTCAAAAATAATGTATTTTAATGCATCTACATTATGTTACTAAGCTAAATATAAAATGATGTCATTTCTGTAATATTTTTAACACGGGGGTGTTGATTCGAGTTTCTTTGTAGAATAGACCATCAACCTTCCTGTTAGACAGCGCGCAAAAATGCGAGCATAGGCTTACCGTCACTAGCACCATGACAACTTACTATTAGGCGAGTTTCGCAGCGACTCATCCGGATTGGTACCACCGCCTTACCTATTCCTGCCGCCATAACGTCAATGCTTGCTGTTGAATTGTTCCGGTTCGTAGAATAAAGTAGCCGGTAAACTTACTTTTGCACGGGGCTTAACATCCCAGCCTTAAGTTGGAAACTCACCATTGCCACCTTTGGTGTCTCCAGGCGGCGTGAAATTCACACCATCAGAAAATCTGTCTACGTTGTTGCTTCCAATATCATAAAGAAATACTCTGGAAACTATTCGTTTTTTCATAGGAATCATTGGCCATCTCTATAACAAAACATGTTATTACAGTCCTATATTATTCCAAAATCCAACATATCCCGTCCAAATTTGTCCAAACTTCAAAGAATTTAAAATATTTCAATGCGTGTATTATATAAAATTCATAAGAATAGACAAATAAGCTATATTAAATGGCTAATGCATTTTGTCATTGCACATAAAATCAGCTGTTTGAAATTTAGCCATTTTGTTAATCAAAGTTTTAAGCAAGGTTCCGAGGTTGTTTAAAGTGACAGCTATTTAAGAGTATATTTAAAGAAATGATTAACTCTAAATAGCGTTTATGAATAAGCATTTTTTTAAACATTACTTAAATTGGTGATTAAAAGTTAAACAACGTTTATGAATAAGCCTGTTATTACTTTAGTTTAAAAAAATAATGAAGGTTAATAAAAAAAGTTTTTTATTTATTCCTTTAAGTTTTACGAAAATGATTTTTGTTATAACAATAATTTTGCCCGGTATTGAAAATGTGCACGGTTGGCACACAATAGGCTTGCTACTTATCAGATGTCTTTGTTAGTGTCTTCGGCTAGTTGTGGGTACCTCTACCTACTCCTTTGGGGACATGGTCGTTTTTCTCCTTGTTTTTTTCATCTTTATGATTTGTCGTAAGAGTGATTTTGTAGGTATATATGTTTGTAATTACTTTTAGGTATGTACTAATTAGTTAGTACGATAAGTTGAAGTTACTTAGTCCAAAATGTAATATGTGGCAAACTTATCGCCAACCAGGCAGATATACAATCCTTGACAGTTTTGCTTTTTATTACAAATTTAAAAAGAGTTTCTAGTTGCCCGATCCGGAAATCGAACCGAAGACCTCATGTAGTCCAGACCGGACCACAGAGGTTATTACATAACTAAGTCATTTTCATAGTATTGAAAGACAAGCTGGTAACTTTAGCGGCTTTCTTCCCCGCCGTACCGTAAGACGTCAATAACAAACACTGACGTTATTAGGGCAGGAACAGATAAGACGGGTAGGAATATATTGTATGTTAATGATATTTTGATTCAAATAGTCTAAATATAAAACGTGCAAGTCCAATTTATAGCCTCCTTATTTTAAAGTGGCTAAAATTTATTTGAATATTGGAATTTCTGCATACTTCATCCCAGTGGGTTTGTATGTCACAATCATTATCTCAAATTTCAGCTTAACTCGGTCTATAGTTTGATTGAAGTTTAAGAATCATTCGTGTTTCATCTTTCTACATTGTTCCTTTAAAATGAGTGGACAAATACCTTCTGAAGTTACTCTGATCCACATCGTTATATACAACTATTACCACAATGATTATGTAATTATATTTATTTTGTTTTACAGTACTAACTTTCATCTATCGTTTTTTAACGTTATAAGAAGTTTTTACTAACTATTGCTACGTAATTTTAAGTAAAACAAGTGACCCTCTCTTAAAAGACAAATGTCTCCAAATTATTATCTTGAACCTAGCAGTGATCGTCATTTCTACAATTTGGTTAGCTACTATGGCCAGCATTGACGTACCCAAAGTGGAGCAAGGGGGAGCATCTGTCTCACCCTGACTGGAAGCTAAAAATATAATTCTTAAGCATCTTCTAGACCAGCTATACTCTAAGTGTGTTCCGCGGAACCCTAGGGTTCCATGATACCTCCGTCGGGGTTCCGCAAGAATTTTGAAAAAAAAAATCAAAACACCTCTCACTAGTCGCTCCGCGGCTGCGGGAACTCCGCGGAAACGCCGGGACAAAACGCTAGCTGGTACAATATCTCATAAGTTTGGTATCAACAATGTTATACTTGTACAACCCGTTCGCTCTAAGTTTGCAGGTCTGTGGAATGCGCGTACCCTCCCCCACGTGACAACAAAATTTACAATGTATCATAGTTTTAACTAAATATGCACGTAGACAATTTTTATTGTTACAATTAAATAAAAAATGTTTTATATTATGTTTTGCTGACGCTACTTTTCGGACGTCATACCTATCGCCAGCGGCAAACTTAAAGCGAGCGGGTAGTATACCTACTTGTGAACGCGCAGTCTATTTAATAAAAGCCGCCTCTGAATTAGACGCTATAGTTGTCAACAAGCGACTTTCGACTCTAACTTCAAAGGATAAAGTCGATATTGTTTACAACGCAATTTTTAAATTTCTGTCTTTGTTTTTGCTTTTTGTTTATCAAAGATGCCGACTCGAATATTTTCGAGAATATTTGAGATCGAGTCTAGGACTAATTATAAAAGCGGCGATCGCGCGTCGCGCGTCGTCAGTTGACGATTAGCGTTCGAAGCGATAAGTTACTACCTACTTACCTACAAGCTCGCTAGCGAGAAAATAGTGTTCATTGTTTTACTGCCTGCTGTATTCTGTTGTCTCAGTTTTATACATTTCTTCAATGTAGGTACTAAATTTAGTCTCTTATACGCTGTAACGATTGTGCATTGTTTAAACCCCACTATCCTGACGTGTAACATTATAAATAAAGAAGAATGGATCGTTGGCTTAAAGGTGTTAAACGTGTTGCAACATCTTCTAATGACGCTGAATGTTCAAAAGCAGTGCGCGCGGAGAATATAGCAATCACCGATCCAGAAGATGATGCCAAGACGTCAAGCTCGACGGTTTCAAAGACAAAAAGAAGGAAGTATGATGAATCTTATATCAGTTTCGGATTTGTTGATTCCAACGGCTCACCTCTCTGCATGCTCTGTAGTAAACTGCTTCCTAATAGTTCCATGGCACCTGCCAAATTGCGCCGACATTTAGAAACTGTACACCCCGAGTCTAAAGACAAGAATAAAGAATTTTTTATTCGCAAAAAAGACCAGTTATTAGAAAGTCAAAAAAATATGATGCATGTAACACAAACTATCAACGAAAAGGCCACGGAAGCATCATATTTAGTTAGCTATCGCATTGCACAAGCAGGTGAAGCGCACACTATCGCTGAAAATTTAATAAAAACATGTGTATTAGACATAACGAAATGTATGCTTGATGAAAAATCTGCAAAGCATCTTTCTACTGTTCCGCTATCAAACGATACAGTTTCACGACGAATCCATGATCTGGCAAGCTACGTCAAACAAGAACTAGTTACACGTCTACAAAATGCACGATACGCCTTGCAAATGGACGAGTCGACTGATGTCGCTGGTTTGGCTATCCTGCTGATTATTGTGAGATATCCATATAAAAGTTCTTTTGAAGAAGACATGCTTATGTGTTCACCGCTGCTTACAAACACTACCGGGGAAGAAATTTTTAATAAAATAAATATATTTTTTGAAGAAAATAATCTCAGTTAAACCAAATGCATTGACATTTGTACAGATGGGGCCAAGGTAAAACAGCAGGAGCAGTGTCACGAATGAAAAATAAAGCGCCTAATTGTAGTTCCAGTCATTGTATTCTGCATAGACAAGCACTTGCGATGAAGCAAATGCCGTTAAATCTAAAATTAGTTATGGATGAAGCGGTAAAAATAATTAATTTTATCAAATCACGACCACTGCAATCCCGATTGTTCTCATTATTGTGTGAAGATTAT
Source organism: Calephelis nemesis (assembly GCA_002245505.1). Lineage (NCBI taxonomy): Eukaryota > Metazoa > Arthropoda > Insecta > Lepidoptera > Riodinidae > Calephelis > Calephelis nemesis. Next base: position 48,499 of record NJDD01001446.1, on the reverse strand, counting down.
GGCAGCAAACATAAAACACTGCTGCTCCATACAGAAGTGCGATGGCTGTCTCGAGGTAAAACTTTAACAAGGCTATTTGAACTTAGAGCCGAGTTACAAATGTTTCTTGCAGATATGATGATGAGATGTAGATACTTCTTTTAATTTGAAGGACCGTTTGTATGATAAAACTTGGTTGTTCCGATTGGCTTTTATGGCGGATATCTTTCAAAAACTTAACGAATTGAATTTATCGTTGCAAGGTAAACAGAGAACAGTGTTTCAGGCCTATAATAAAATAACTGCTTTTAAAAGAAAATTAGATTTTTGGATCATTTGCATTGGTAAGAAAGAAATAGAAAGTTTTACGTTACTCAGTGAGTTTGTTAGCGAAAACGATTCAGAAATGTTTGAAGATGATGTGTTTGAAGAATTGGTCCAATATCTCAGTTCGATGCGCGCATCTTTTGAAAAGTATTTTCCCGAAGAACACAATACAACAATTAAAGTGAATTCATGGATTAATAATCCTTTTATACCCAACTTGGAAAAGCCTGAAAACTTGTCAAACGAGATATATGAATCTCTTTTAGAAATGTCATCAGACACAAGTATGGAGTCACTGTTCAAAACGACGCCTCTCAATGATTTTTGGTGCAAAATCCAAGATGAATATGCAATGCTTGGCCAAATAGCTCTGGATATTCTTCTCCCGTTCACAACTACATATTTGTGCGAAACAGGATTCTCTACCTACGCAGCCACGAAAACAAAATATCGCAATAGACTGGACGCCGAAGCTGATATGAGACTCCAACTTTCTTCCATCAAACCTGATATCAACCAATTGATAAAAAATAAAAAACAGTTTCATACCTCCCACTAGTTAGATTTTTTCTTTTTAATGTTTTCAATTATTGTCCTTGGCAATTGGTGAAGTAAATAATAATTAGTAATTGTTACATTGTACTTTTATTATTCTGATTTATAAAGAATACACTTATAAAAACAATTGTTTTATTGTAGGGTTCCATCAAGTATTTCGCTTCCCAAAAGGGTTCCGTCTTTAAAAAAGTTTGAGAACCACTGTTCTAGACGGTTGTAATCACACCCCAATCACGCCTTCCACTAAGGTGACCTTAGTTGAAACGTTGTTTGAAATCTACATTTCACGACCAATGTTTACAACCAATCTTTTAATCCGTGTGGAACCCCTAATAGGTATACGAGTAGAACAATATTTTTTTTTTATTCAAATATAGCAAATGTCAGTGAATAAGATGTAAAGAGAATACCAGGGTTTTTAGACACTACAGGATGTAGGCCGGGTTGTTATGCCTGATGTAAATATTCTCTATTTCCCTGAGATACTAGATCTAGAATTGGTGGCAATAGAACCACTTCACAAGTACTTACACAAGTAGGTACGCCCTTTCAAATGAAAAAAGGATTTTAAAATTGGTTCCGAAGTCACTGTGAAATCGATTATCATACCCACATAAGAAAATGTAAGAGCTGCCGAACGTATATAACTCTCTTCTTCGTCGATTTTTTACTAATACTGGTATAATTTTGTTTAGTCAAAAATACAATACTCCACTTCATAAAGAAATTTATATATTCGATGTTTTCTCAATGCTATATGCAACGTACTACTGCTTTACCTAAGACGTGGATATATCTGACTATGACGGCTTCTTTGATGTATTATTACTTGTTAAATAATTTAATTTTGAATTATTTAGGCCCGATTTAGCGAAATTGATACAAAATCAATAAAACTTGACAAATTACAAAAGCTCAAGCCTATTCCAAAAAAAATCTGCAGGAGGTTTGTTAAAACTGATCGTGAATACAAATTAAATGAACTGAATGCAATTCTAGGGTAGGTACTTTAATATTTTAATAGGTCTTATTTTGATAAGTAGAACACTCTCTGTGTTTTACCAAAATAAGAAAAAGTACTGACAATCAAGCACAAAGATTTCGTGATGGTAAGAAACTCACGTCGGTATAATATGAACTTGGTATGATTAAAATTGGTTTGCTTACTTTCTCAAAATGTAAGTTAACCGGCCCTTTACCTCCCTAAACCGGAGTATAAGAATGTGTGACCATTTCTCACAGTCCTAAAAATATTGCAGATATTCCAATCTTTCGGTTTAACCATTATTAACAAATAATGTCATCAATTGTTTTGCAATTGAGACTAAAAACTATGCTTTTTAAATGTTTTTAACTACTTTATAATTTATTTTTCAGTGGTCTCTACGATCCGGTCCTCGACGATACCGAGGTTATTTACGAAACGATAGGACCGGCCGATTCAGACCAACAATTGAACCAACTAGAACAACCAACTGAGGTACAATTAGATGTCCCAGAATTTACCAACAAACCTGAATTTGCTAGATCTCTTACAAGCTCACCCTATCTTAACCCTACTAAGCCCTATAGACCTTTTTCAACAGAGCCACTTCCAGTTCCTCCTTTAGAAGATCCAATAATATTAAATCCAAATTACAGAGATAACTGGAAAGATGTTTTTCCTTTACTGGATATCGATGATTTACCTGCAGAAACTAAATTTAAATTACCTATTTCTGAACAATATGATCCTAATTATCTTGAAAAGAAAAAAGAAATTAAAAATAAACAAGATTCGACCGAGAACAAAAAGAAAATCGAAGAAAAAAATGTAATTTACAAAGAATCCGAAAACATAATGAAAGTTCAGGAAGCAATAACTCAAGAAAGTGTCTTTAAACAAGAAAAAACTACTAAAGAGGAGTTCGAATATTTAGAAAAAATGAATAAAGAAATAGACATTAACAAAATTGAAGAAACTGCCACAATATTAGTAGATGAAAGCCTAGAAACAGCTTTATCAGTTGCACAAGAAATAAATAAAGAGATAAATGTCGAGCTATGTACAGTCACAGAATCACATGATAGTGAAATTAAATCTGAAATTAAGGAAATGTCTAAGGCACATGAAAGTACAATCACAGAAGAAATAGCAATAAGTAAAACAAAAACAATGGATGTTGAGAGTACTATCAACAGTTTTTCTGATCAAACCGACAAAAAGTTGGAAAAAATAGTGAAACAAAAAGAAGAAATAACACAGGATGATAGTAAAACCAGCCAAAAGACATCAGAAGTACAAAAATTAGAAACAAAAGAAAAAAATGTTAATTCAACGGAATCAGTTGAGGTTAAGAGTACAACATTTGAAATAAATGAAGAAAATTTAGTTAAAGGAAATTACAAAGCAGGAGATGAAACAAAGGAAACAAAGACTGGTTCGTCTGCAGAAAAACGTGCTTATGTGATTGGACTACAGACGATACCAAACATAAGAGGCGTGGTTAATACATCAGATGCTTATAACTTGTTATTAAAAACATTTTTTGTGCATTTAACCGATGTTATGGTAGCTTTATCCAGATTTATGTTGGTTGAACAAACTTTATCAGTTCAAAAACAAGGAAGTAGTCAGACAAGTACAATAATGAAAAAGCAAGATGATTCTAGAACCACTTCATATGTAACTAAAAAAGAAGAAAACATAGATAAAATGAAGCATTCACAGCATCAAGATGTAGAAAACGAAATTAAAATTGAGAAAGTACAATTGACAGACGAATCCAAATTTGGAAAAACCTTAGCTTCAAACGAAAGTCAAGTTTTTGAACAAGACATCAATTTATCAAGCAGCCAAAATAAAACTTCAAACGAATATCAAATCTTTGACGATAGTCAAGTAACAAACGTAGAAATGGATAATGAAGAATGTATTTACAAACAAAAATTGTCTGGTGCTGAAATAGCCCAAATTGAAGGTCATAAACCCGCAGAGTTAACTGATAAAATGGATAAAGTAATTATGGAGTTTGAAAATAAATCAGGTATTAGTGAATTAACAGTCGCTGAGTCAAGAAATAGGAGATCTAGAAGCAGAAGTAGGCAAAAGGAACGTATGTCACCGGTAGTGGTTTCGTTGGAATTAGATAATAGTCAAATGGCAGGACTTCAAACAACAGTGGAAAATTTGTACTCGCAGTCAGAAATAACAAAAGTAGAGTCACAAATAGATGCCCTTGATAATAGCGTTCAAAAAAATAAAGATGGAAATTTAACTTATGTAGCTATAGTAGAATCGCACGTTTACACTAATAAACAAGCAATATTTGAAGAAAAAATGCGAAAAATGTCTGATATTAGTACAATTAGTGAAAATAAAAATTTATCTGTGAAAGAAGCGTCGATGACAACTGTTGAACAACAATTCCAACATCATGAGAACTTTGAAACTCAGAAACTTATTACAAAAGAGTCACAGGTTTTAATAGAGAAACCTGTAAAATCGGTGGCTCAAATAACAGAAGTAACTGCAGATGAAGCGAAAACAGAAAAAATTAAAACTCCAGAGGTAACATTAGAACAGCCAAAACTTGCTATCAGCGAAACTATAGCGAAAGAAGTAATTGAGATATCTGCGATGGAACCAAAACAAGAATCGTTTGAAATGCCGAAGATTCCACAAGGGCAAGCTCATATAAATGTTGAGGAATTTAAAGTTGCTGAAACGATCGTTACTACTTCAGAAGAATCCATACAAAAAGAATTAGAGATTCCTGACATAATTTGCAAGCAGCCACAAGTTGCCATTGAAGAACCTGTAAAGCGGATTGCTGAAGCTACGGTTGTTTCTTTAGTCGAGGCAGAAGATATATTGCAAACAAACCAAATGATTGCTAAAGCAACTAAAGTTCAAATTGAGCCTCCAGCTCGTGTAGCTGAAAAATCAGAAGTTGTTTTAGAGGCAATGACAAAAGAACTAGAAGAACTGCATACTGCGGCAGAAAATAAAGTTCGAGTTGTCGTAGAGAAATCTTTAACTGATAAAGCTGAGGTACATGAAGCAAATGTTCAAGAAGCCAGGGTTGAAGTTGAGTGCAAAATAGAACTACCACCTCCAATTAAGAAAACATTTGAAGAGGAATCTGTATCTTTGAAAATTGTAAAAGAACAAATTATAGAAGTTACACCACCTGAAGAAGTTTATGAAGACTTTGATTTTAATATCAAGAAAGTTGGCATAGAAACTAGCGTTTCTAAATCGGCTTCTGGACGGGACGTATATCAGCAAAACGTATCCGAAGTATCGCAATTGTCTATGCAATCATTAAAATCTGCAGCAGTTGGATCAGCTAGCGCAGATTTCCAATCTTTTGAATCTAAACTAGAAAAAGATGTGAAAGTATCAGAGTCGTCTCAAGAACAAGCTTTGAAATTTTCAGAGACACAGGAATCTTCTGAGAGTTATGTTCAAAGCATGGAAGGTCAAATTAAATATCAAAAATCTTTTGAAGCGGGTCTTCAGTCACAACAAAAAGCTGAAGAGCAAAAACTTTTAGTACTTACTGATATAGCTAAAAATTCAGAAATAGACGAAAATAACAACACTCCGTCACCCACTTCCGTTCCACCCACACCTCTAATTGATGAATATGTTTTCAAATTAGAAGCGCGCCTACCCAAAAGCCGGGACACTTCTCCTGTACCTAGAGATTGTTCTCTTAGCCCCGAACATCCTCAAATTCACGAAGACCCAAATATTGTTAAAAAGAAGCTAATCTCTCATATAGACCTAAAAATTGAACAAAAGATTTTTGATCCTCCCCTTCCTACTCCTCCTACTTCTCCAGAAAGTAAGAATAAGCCAGGATATGTTAAGCCCGGTTTAAATGGTGGTTCAGTAGATTCTATTAAACCAATTTCCAGTAAAAAGGTATTGCCAAGGTACATTAAGCCAGGTTTATACGGAGGATCTGACGAGCCATTTTTTACTTTTTCTACCCATAAGAAGAAACGACCAGTGTATATAAAACCTATGCTTAGAGGTGGATCAGATGAAATCACAAAGGTATGACATTTACAAGATTGTCAGTAACTCATCAAGATATAATTTGCTTGCACATCATTACAGATTATTTATGTATTTTAATCAAATCAATTTATTTTCAATAAAAACTTTTCATAACTTTTTGGTGTGCGAAAATAGAATAAAGAGTGTTATTTTTCATTACAGCTAACAAAACTGTAAATTTTCGATTTTATAGGACAACATAGTTATAAAGGTTTATTTAATATCATTATGGTTATGAGTACCTCAAATATAATATTATCATGTTGTTTACTACTTATGTTTTATGTTGTTCTCATTTGTGTTTCAGATATAAACAATAAATAATAATTTGAAAATTAAAGGAGTAGCTATTAAACCCAAACAAAAAAAAATAACTGATTGGTCAAAAAAAAATTTCTCTAACAAATAGGCTTTTTAGTACTTTCCCCTTATTGGTCCGGGCTCCTCTGGAGAATAGGTCATCTGCCTTCCTGCCAGGAAGCTCGTAAATGGCGAGCATAGGCGCACCGTCGCTAACACCGTGACATCTAACTAGGTGGTATAGTTTCGCAGCGACTCTCCCGGATTGGTATCGCCGTCTTACATATTCCTGCCACCATAGCTTCAGTGCTTGCCATTAACGTGTTCCAGTTCGCAGGGTAAGGTAGCCGGTAAACTTACTTTTGCTCGAGGCGTTACAGCCAGGCTTCAGGTTGGCAACGCATTATTATCACCTATGCGGAGGTGTTAATTTCTTACCATCAGAAAATCCGTCTGCTTATTTACCTTCTAATATCATAAAAAAACTTATAATACAGTATTTGAAATTTTAATAATTTATCGTTCATCATCAAAACATTTATAGAGTACCACTCGCAGCTTTGTCCGAGTGCAAACGTAGGTACACTCTTTTTTTATAAATTTATTGCTCACTTTTTAATCATTTTTAAAATCGTCTTAAAATCAACTTCAATAACTTTTTAAGTTTAAGAATCCATTTAATGGTAATAACAGAGTATACGGTTTTTGTTACATTTTATTAAATCAGGCCTCACTTTGTGGGTATGAAAGACATTGTATCATAAATAAAAACTGGATAAACGTCTCCGTAAACTAGAGCTTGAAAAAACAAGCTTATTCTGCTTCTGTTTATTATTTTTTGTTTTTTTTTGGCGGTATAATTTCTGTTAAAAGTACCTATTCATTGTTGGTTAGATGGATTAATACAAAATTATTATTTTTTTATTTTAAAGTTTCGTCTTATCATCGTCGTTTTTAAACTTGAGCTTGAATATTTTAAGCAAAATTCAATAAATTGCATTTTATGAATTTGATTGTTAAATAATAATTGTATATGTCGATATCATATCAATTAAAATAGTGTACTTTATGTTTTTTGCAAACAATGCATGATTTTTACAAGTTAGCTAGATTTTCCTTTAGGTTTTCCTATACGTATGAAAAGGGAAAGCTGGACAGTAAAATAAAAGTAATTGAATGATAATATGAACTGAAAAATTTTTTTTTTGTATTTTCTTCAACTCAGAAAAATAATGCTCATTAAAGCTTAAAAAAACATGGAAATTTTACTATTTACATAAGTATCGTGTGCTACTTTTTCTAAAATTTAATTTATACAGTTAGATTTGATTGAATAGTAGTAGTAATAAATGCTGTTAATAACAAAAAAAAATACTCACATTGAAACTTTTAACAGGAAGAAATGTTGGAAATCGAAAGAACATCCTCTCTTCTTACATCTGCTATTGATGAAACAATCAAAAGTATTGAAGAATATAAAGAATCAGTTGGAATTGATGTAAAGCAAGAACGACGTGTAAAAGAGATCCAAAGTGAATTCGTTTCAAGTGAAACTACAATAGAAGAGGTAATACAGAATGGTGAAATTGAAGATGGGGATATGCGAAATGGCGAGATACAAAATGGTTATGTTGAAGAAATAAATGGCAAAAGTGAAGAAACGCATCATGAAACAACGATTGAAGAACTACAAGATACTAGTGAAGAAATAAATAATGTTATTTTAAAGTCTGTTACTGAAACGTTTGTAAATGGTAATGATAGTGAAACAATAACTGAAGTAAGAGATCAAAATTTATCAAAAGAATTTGAAAATATTATAGAGACCACAGCATTTAGTAAGGAAATCGAAATTACAGACAAGTCTAAAGAAATCACTACTTTCGAAAAGACAGAAAATAACACGAATTGTGATATTATCAACGGTAGCCTTAATAAACCTTGCGAAGAATTACCAACTAACCAAATATTAGAGGAAACACAAGCAACAGTAGTTGAAACTCAGCAAGAACAAAGAAGAACCGTTGAAATAGAAACAAAAACTGACCCATTACAAGGATACCGACCAGTTCAATTTGATCCTGAAGCCTTTAGGCATAAAAAACAACCAGAAGTACACGTGACTAGTGACCAGGTACATTTACTTGATAAATAATTTAAGCATAGTAAAACTGCAAAATACCAACTTCGATTTCAATAAAATTAAATGTTTTCCTTGATAACCATTGAATTCTATCATCAAAATAACTTAAGGGGAATGAGAACACTTTAAAAGAGAGCTGTTCCAAAAATTAAAGTATTTTTCAAATCGGTTCAGAAATGACGGTGAAATCGATAAACATACATTAAACAAATATAGGATTCGATCATATAGCCTTCTCTTTTTTTGAGTTGGTTCAAAAGTAGATTTTACACTACGTATTGTTCTGATAGAGCTCGCAAACATTTTCTAAAATATTTTATTTAATAGATTTACTTTTTGATTTAAGGTATTCACAGACGGCAAACAGACACCAATATACACTACAGAGACGGGGGAAATCATTGGAACCCAACAAGGTTTCATAGATGGATTAGAAGAAGCAGTAGTTGATCCTGAAGTAGAAAGTAAGATTTCACATAATCCAGTTTTAGCCAACATTACCCACATTGATTCTGAAGCCAATTTAGGGCGTAAAAATATGCAATAAATACTATCAAAAGGGTTTGTGGCGATCTTACATAGGTCTAAAAATTATATTTGTAATGCAATCAATTTAGTAATAATTTAAGTGAAATGAAATGAAATGAAATTTGTTTGCGTATGTGTTCAAAAGTTGTTATAACAAAATACAAAGATATTTAAGGCTGACCTACCAACATATTCCACCACATTGTGGTATGCAAATACTGTAATTATATTAATATATACTTAAATCAAAATATAAATAAGTTTATATTTTTAACTACCGGCCCGCCTCGGCATTGCACGGTTATAGGATGTACATTAAAATCCGTTCCGTAGTTTTAAAGATTTAAGCATACAAATTGACATAGGGACAGAGGAAGCGACTTTGTTTTATACTATGTAGTGATAAACATCTTTATTATATTTTACTAAGCTTCATAATTTATTACAAATTATTTGAATTATATAAAGAACTAACTCTTATCCTAACTCTTATCTACCGTACTACACTACCACCGTATCTAGTCATATTTAGCCAGGAGAAGAATTGGAAAAACAAACTCGCAAGAAACCATGATTTCTTTAATTAAATTAAGTGTATAATTATTAAAAAAAAATTATCTATGCTTGTGTTTTTATAATTATTTTATTTTTCACTAATAGTAAATAATGTTTTCCAAGAATAATTGTTTTTTTTCCGTACGAGATTTAATCAGTGGGTATTAATAGTTAGTAGTAGTAATAGTAGTTAGTAGTTAGAAATTTCGTCATGTTAGTTAGAATATTATCTGTTTTTTTTCAAATTAATTAAATTTCATATATTTTTTTAATCAAATACATCACGTCATCGTGCATTGGCCGACACTTTCTTTGTGGTAACCACTTGCGTTCTTCTGTAAATTGTACACCTACACTTGTTTACGTCGGGGCAACATTTTATAACTAACTTCATGTTAAAAAGAGACGATACGAACCTAATTCTTTTGACAGTTCCAAAGAATCAGATATTAGAGATGATACATACTCTTTCTTAATACACGTATTGCTACTTTTTGATTTTAAGCTTATGAAATATAAAACTCAAAGCAGAAGCGTATTCATATGTTAAATTTATTTTTAGAATTATTA